>CM076572.1:821820462-822140220 GCA_034641835.2 Pinus albicaulis | reverse complement strand
CCAAAGGGAAAAATGGATCCCATCATGGGGTACTCTTTGTAATTCTCCACCACTGCTACCTTCCATGCTTCCTCAAACTCCTCTCCAACCTCAATATCAATGCTAGTAGTAGCATGAGCAACAACACTACGCTTAGCAGAACTAGAAGAACACGTTTTCCAAACTGCACGAGAACTACTTCCCTCACGAGTTACCATGTGCCATGCTTGGTCTCGGTGGTTCTCTTCTTTCAACTCCTAGTTCAACTACCATATCTTCATTGGAAGCAACACCCCGAACTCCACTAGAAAACGATTCACCATTTTGTAGTAGTGATTCGCCATTTGTACTGGTGATTCGCCATGATTTTACAAGATAATATAATCTCGTGAGAGATTCGCCAAAAAATTATATATACATATTATATTATTAATAAAATCGCCTTCCATTTTTCCTATATATCATGGGGATTCGCCTATTTTTTATATATATAAATTTAGGGGGGTTCTTAAAATTTTCCCCGCCACAATGGGGAGAGAATTCAGAGTGTCTGGGGGAGAAAACAGATTTGTAACTTCTGGAGTCACATGGTCTTATCTTTATCGTTTACAAAAGTAATTTTTGCTAAGTCATATTTCTTGGACTTGCTCTGAGTGTTCTGGGTTGAGTTGATTGTCGTATTGATTTTTTTTAATAAGGCTTCTTTGAATTTCTGCTTCATTAAATGCATTGTAGTGAACAGCCCTTAGCCTCTTAAATTGTACCTGTTTGACTGTGGCTGAGTCAGGGGGTAGCTCGAAGGATGTTTCTCGGTTGTGTTATTTTGGGTTGTGAATATGCAATTGAACATGTTTACTATGTGCCCATCACTTGGGCTCTCATTGGGTGTAGCATCGTGTTCCTTTTCTTATTTTGGCTTTGTCTGCTCATCAAAAAGTATTGTATTATAGAATTTTGTAGCAATAGAACTCATGGCATGATTCCATTGTGGGCATGTTTTCTCTAGATGATAATCTTGACGATAGGAACACTATTTAGTCATGCCTAAGTTTTCAAGGTTCAATGTTACATTTTTACTCTAGGTAAATTTGGTCGATTGATTAGTACTGCTACATGAGTTCGCAGTTCTTTTAAATGAGGTCATGCGTGGGGGCTTACTACTGATATTGGTCTCACTTTACCTTTGTTTTAATTCTTCTATCTTCGTTGATAGGTTCCTAATCATATGGGTCAAGTTATCAAGATTAGGAAAATCCTTTTCTTTGGCCTTGTTTACTAAGGTCTGACACATTTTACTCATATATTTGGAGTCCTTTGTTAATTCATCATTCGCAATGACTCCAATTACGCGCAAGTATTTTTCAACTGCGATTTATTCTTCAAAGTTTTCTAAAAGTGGTGGTTTTCCAGTTTGCTTTACAAATTGCGCAATGCTTGCTGGCAAGGCATAAGTGTAGTAGTCCTTGGTCATGGAGTCATGAGGCTTGGTGTCTTCTAGAAATATGTTCAATACATGGTTAAAAATTTTATTTAAATCCTTCACCTTTTCTTTCAAATCCATTTTTAGGTACCTAATTCTTTCAACATCATGGCAGGGGTCTTGTCATCAGCAAATTTCTCAAGAATAATTTTCTTAAATCACCTCCAATTTTGGATGGAGTTTGGGGGAAGATTATGGTACCATACAGCCACTCTACCATCCAAATTACATGTAAAAATTCTACATGTGACATCATCATAATGTACCTCAAGTGTTTGCAGGTGTAGGTATAAATTTTCCAAGTGGTCTTATGCTTTAATTCTTTTGCCAACATCATACTTTGTTAAAATATTTTTTGGGTGTCTTATCATTTTATTCAGTAGACCTGAAAGTGAGAGTGTCCCCTGAGACATCCAATCCAAATCTTAGTTTGACATTTATTCTTCCTATTCCTCCTCCTCTTCTTTGTCAGAATCAGATAACTCCTTTTCCTCTTCATCGTTGCCTAACCAATTGAAGGTTACACCTGAGAGTAGCGGGTTGTCTCCTTCTCCACCACTAAAAACTAAAGGTTCTTCTATGTTCTCCATAGAAACATTTAATTCTTCAAGGGTGGCAAGAACTATGTCTTCCAAGTTGGTGACCACTAATCCTGCAGAGGTATTCTTGTTCTTTTTCGAAGAATATGGAAGACTATATTCTCCTAGGATCAACCCATTTTCTTTTGCGAACTGACGGGTTATGGGCTGGATAGCCCGAATATGATTGTATGAAATTTCACAAGTCCATGTGGGTTGTGTTTTATAGGAGTCACAAACTTCAGGAGCGCGAGCACAGGAGGTATAGTGTACATTTTTTCCTTGATCAGAAGATGTAACTTTGGGGTCAGTGGGTTTATCAGCCATCAAAAACTAGATGGCCTCCTTCTAGTGCCAGAAATGTTGATGATGTTGGACCCGCCAACATTCATGGGATCTCCCCAATATGAAGTCATTTTTTGTAGGATTCCCATTCAGAACAAAGGCTCGATTTCCTTATTCTTAAAGATATGCCTTGGCTCTTGTTGTCAGCAAAAGAGAGTGATGACATTGTACATTCGCAAAGAAAGGGGGGTGTGCCTGTTGAGTGTCTGATTGCAAGTGTATCAAGGTTATTCTACTACAAAAGGGGAAAATGAGAAAATTGAGCCTCTAAGAGAGATTTAATAGTACTAATCAGGAAGAGACACATGTGAACCGAATGATTCCATCTAGCACCCAGCAGAATAGTCCACAACGGATGTGATAGTCATTACACACAACAGCTTAAGAAATATTTGTTTAATATCCTGAGGAATAGTCCACGAGCATGGGACAAAAATCACACGCACTGTAATATAAGAAGGATTTTTCTAATATCCTATGGAATATTCCACAAGGATTGGACAGCAGTTACAACCATTACAGCACATTCTCAACAAGATAAGCACTAAAATAACCAAAATAGTTCAACTATCTTAGTACATGTGAAAAGAAAACATGAAGTACAAACATCCACATAATATTCTTACAAACATTCGTAAGTAATGCGTGAAGAACATGATGGCCCTAAAAGGATTCTTTCATTAAGTAAAAGTTCTAAGACACATATATAAAATGAACATCTCTAGCTCCAATATTGGAGCGTTGGAGCCACTCCTTGCACCACAAGAGAACTAGATATTCTCTCTATTGCTTTGTTGGTGGAGCCAAGGTGAAAAAAATATTTTTTCATACAATGAGGGAGTATATATAACCAATGGTGACCCTTTGACTACCCTCATGACTGTTTGACTTCCCATGACTTTTCCACTTACATGGTTCCTTACATTCATGTGTGTCCTTTGGACTTCCACTTTACAATACACTTGTTTACAATGGATAGAATATACAATAGTGATGTGGCAACATGACCACTAATGACATGACATGACATGACACTCCTAACATGGACTTCTTAATGATGTGGAAATGTCAGGCCATTGCTGCTACTAAGTGTTAAGTGTCTTCATGAAATAACTTTCCTTCACTTCTCTACAAGCCTTGGTGATAAGGATTATTTGATGATCTCAAATCTTGAAAGTGGTCACAAAATAGTGCCCTTTCGCTTTCTCTCAATCAACCATCTTGTAATTTTAGATGCAAGGGTGTGTTTGAGCATGATTTCTTCCTTTATTTCTTCCTTTATCATCTTATCATGTCTTGATGGAGAACATGTTCCTGCAATTCACTCATGACGAGACTACATCAATCTGAAAACCCATAACTAAGATGATGCATTTTGATCCATAAACTAAGCCAAATTCAGGTGATAGGAAGAGAAAGGAGGCTCTGTGACTGCACAGTTGCATAGTTCAGATAGGAAAGGGGTAGGCCTGAGCCTTGATACTGCATAGTGTGTAGTTTAGGCTAGGTTGAGGGACATGACTGCATAGTTTCTGGAGTCAGAGGGGATAAACAACAAGGATGAGAGCTGGAAAATCCAGTTGTTTGTTTAGGAAGTCAAGGAGTTTGAGATGACTGTGAAATAAACAGTTCTAAGGCTCAAGGGATGAGCTTGTGTCTTGAAGTTTTGAAATCTGCAATTCAAGGATGGATGGAGGCCTCAACTATGCAATTATGGAGGTCAAGGTCAGGTGTTGGTCACCAAAACTGCGTAATGGGGCAGACCTTGTGAAGCTAGTATTGCACATTACGCAATTCCAAGAATTAGATTCATAGCCAGAGGACTGAGACTATGCATTATGCAACTCAGAGGAGGCCCAGAGTGGCTAAGTTTCTTGGTCGGGAAGTTTTCCATAAAATTACTAAGTTTTGTATAGGTGAGATTGATGTGAACATTGATAGATTTTGATTGTGATCACACATTCAGCATACCTGACGACTCAAACAACATATATCATATGAGACATACATACAAAGAATTATCCTCCATGTGACATATTTATGACCAGTTATGGCAAGTGCGACACCAAATATACACTTTACGACGACTGTGACGACACTTATGCGATGGTGTTCATAACTTTTTAAATGAGTGTGACAGGTACTTACATAGTTAGAACAACTCATTTACATGAATATGACCTCTTGTAATCACGAGAAAAATCTCATACATTCACTGTAGTAGCCAATATTCCAAAGATAACACTTTTCCTATCTTGTGAAATGAATCACAAAAGCAATAGAATGAATTTCAAAGTTCATGACAGTCATAAAAAAGGCCAAGGAAGGCTCTAAAAATTGGATATAGGCCAAAATTTTGGAGGGGGTTGTAGCAGATATAACACAATCGTCAATCATTTTTTTTGGAAGGTAATGAGTAAATAAATCCATAAATTCATCGTTTAATGTGACTTTTGTCAAAGGAATAAAAATGAGAATATATTAACCCTAAGATTGCTTCACTCCTTAAATATCCCAAAATATAAATGGGAGGAAATCTTGATGGATTTCATCAAAGGGTTATCTATTTCTGACGGAAAGGAAAAAATATTTGTTGTGGTGGATAGAATAACCAAATATGCACATTTTATGGCAGTTAAGAAGACAATTTCAACAAAAAAAATTGCAGAAGTCTTCTGCAAAAACATCTATAAATTGCATGGCCTCCCAAAGGTCATCATGAACAATAGAGATGTAGAATTTAAAGAGATTTTGTGGAACGAATTTTGTAACCAGGTTGGAATATCCCTTAACATGAGTTCAACTTATCATCCAAAAATAGATGGACAAACATAAATAATGAATAAATGTTTGGAAACATGTATTCATTGTATTGTAACATATAATCAAAACAAATGGTCTTTATGGTTACATCTAGAAGAATGGTGGTACAATTCCACCTAACATACATCATCTAAAATGACCCCTTTTTAATCCTTATATGGTTATGAACATCCATAATGGAAGGACTTCACATTAAATGAATCTAAGGTTCAAGTAGTCAAGAATCAGCTGGAGGAAAGTAAAAAAATCATTAAAATATTGAAAGAAAATTTAACAACCACTAGTAATTGAATGAAAAAACAAGCAAACCACTACCATTCAAAAAAATAATTTGAAGAAGGTGATTGGGTCTTCATAAGACTTCAACCCTACAAGCAATTATCTCTAAAGAAACTAGGAAATAACAAGTTGGCTCCGAAATTTTTTGGACATTTACAAATAATCAAAAAAATTAGTGAAGTGGCTTATGGATTGAAATTACCAGATAATTTTCATATCCATAATGTGTTCCATGTATCGTGTCTTAAAAAAATTCTAGGATGAAATCAATCAGCTCAAAAATTAATGTCTAAATTTGATGACAAAGGAAGAATCGTTTTAGAACTTGAAGGTATTATTACTACCAAAGGTAAGGTATTATGTTTCAAAACTATTAAGGAATACCTCATTAAATGTAAAAAACTTCCAAAAGAATATTCTTCATTGGAAAAAAAAAAAAAAAAATCCAACAACAATACTTATCATTACCCCTGATTTAAGGACAAACCATCTCCAAGGGAGGGGCGACGTTATGAATAAATAAATTAATAAATTAAATAAATACTGAAAAAATAATAAAAAATAATAAAATAACTAATTAATTAATAATCATTAATATATATATATATATATATATATATATATATATATATATATATATATATATATTAATATTAATATTTGTTAATTTCTTGCTCGTTGCCAGCCCGCGCGCTCCGCTCGTTGTGGTGTCTTTTAGCCGTTGATCTCCGCCGCCGCATGGCCCCTCCTGGAGTCCACCCCCGAGGTGGCTTCTCCTCTCGGACTGTGCCTGTGCCTTTTCCGCCCGATCAACCTCATTCTTTCCTCGCCCCCCCCCCACAATCTCTAAATTTTTAAAGAAGCTCGATGGCATACAGGAGGTCGCCCTTCCTCCTTATATTCCGCGCATGTCCACCCTTTCTCTAGCCGAGAAGGGTCTCATTGGTCAATTTACCAGACTATGGCCCTCTCCGAAGACTATTCAAATATGGGTTGAGCGCAACTGGTCAGACAAAATCAATGGCAAAATATATATTTGGTTCTGTGGTAGAGGCTACTTCACTATTCATTTTGAAATGAAGGAGGACAAGGATCTAATATTCAGGAATGGACCATATTTTATGGACACCAGAGGCCTATATCTCAATAAATAGACGCTAGATTTTGACCCTGAATTTTATGTACCAAACGTCGTCCTTGTTTGGGTGCGTCTTCCTCATCTTCCCTTGCACTATTGGGAGATGACTCCGTCCGAGCTATTGGAATCATTGTAGGCAAGTTCATAGATCGGAGCAAGCCAAAAGACAACATGCAAGCCTATGTAAGGATCTGCATCGAGGTGGATATAGGTAAAAGCCTCCCTGAGGCGATCAAGCTAAAATTTGATGAATGGACGCACATCCAGCAGCTCGACTACAAGAAAATCCCTTTTAAATGCAAGGTATGTCACGAATATGGAAATTTTGCTAATATATGCTCTAAAATTATTGATATTGAAAGTCCAGAGTCAGACTTGCAATGGGAAATTGTAAAAAAATAAAAAGACATCTTCTAATCCCAAGAGAAACACCTTCACTGTGCCCCCTCCCAAATCTAATCCCCCCTCCTCCTCCTCTTCTCATCTCCCATAATCATCCATCACCTTGTTGATCCCCCTATACCTCCCTCTAATGCCTCTCTAGACTCCTCTAATCCCTTCTCCTCCCTTGCCCCCACCGAAGATGACCCTCCCCTCTTATCTATTCCCACCCAGCCTGCCTCTCCTCGCCCCTCCCCCATCAATCCCGATCCCCCTTCCTCCTCTTCTAATACCTTCTCAGCCCGAATCACAAGGAACTCTGTGAAAGAGCATGGTGCAACTCTGGAAAACACAAAGAAAACTGGTCCTGGAAGGAAATCATGAAAGCAACATCGAGACGAAACTTCCCAAAAGGACATAGCCCTTGGAACTCAGAACCCCATAGAAACCTATATCTTGGGGAAAAATAGCAAAGACTCAGGAAAAAAGGAGCAAGGAGGGAAGGCAGGTTCTCGCTCTACTTTTGTGAAATGATGAAAGTCCTTTCATGGAACTGCAGGGGTTTAGGGCACCCCTCCAAATTATCAGCCCTAAGAGATCTACTAAATCTGGAAAAGCCAGACATTATTCTTCTGCAGGAAACTAAGCAGGGAGATCTTGAGATGGAATCAATATTAGATAGAATGAAGCATCATGTGGGTACCCAAATTGAATCTAGGGGTGCCTCAGGTGGGCTGGCCACCTTTTGGAATCACAGCACTTGGAATCAAAAAAACTCAACAAAAACGCAGAATTGGATCAAAGTGGTGCTACAGAACACTAAAGAGCACAAATAAATCATCATATATAATGTATACAGCCCCAATCATTATAGGGACAAAGAACTCTTCTAGAGTTACACTCTTAAAGCAAACATAGATAATGAAGGCAGCAGCAACATTGTCATAGGAGGTGATCTCAACTTAATACTCCATGCAAATGAAAAAAAGGGAGTTTTTTTTAATCCTGATCCCTCTAGAGATCAACTAGAAATCATCATGCAAGATCATTATTTGGTCCAAAAAGTCGTAGATATACTTGGAGCAATAGAAGGATTGGAAAAGGAAACATCATGGAGCGTCTTGAAAGATTTCTTTTTGTTGTCCCTACTCTCTCTTATTACTCCATCGCCTCCTCCAATGTTCTCTCCTTCTCTGCCTCTGATCACTACCCCATCACCCTCTCTCTTGGCAATCATCACTCTCTCGGCCCCTTCCCTTTCAAATACAGCCCTCTATGGAACGATATCCCTAAAGAAAGGAAATTGGTTCACAATACTTGGCTACATCACATTGAAGGATCCCCTTCCTTCATTTGGGAAACCAAATTAAAGAAAACCAAAATGGCCTTAAAGGATTGGGCCAAGCAGCATTACAAGGAACCGGAAAAGATCAAGTTAGAAATTAAAACTAAGTTGGATGTTGTCCATAGCAACATCAATTCACAAGGACCCAACCAGGAGAGCTCCAAACATGAAAAAGATATTTACTGGAATCTATACAAAATCAATAGGAAAGAAGAGGAGAAGTGGAGAAGCAAATCAAGAAATTTGTGGATTCAAGAAAGTGACAATAACACCTATTTTTTCCACAAACAAACTATTGTTCACAACTCTAGAAACAATATCTCCTCCATCATCGATGCGGAAGGTAAAATCCAGACAGATCAAGATTTAATCAAAGATGTTGCCACCATGCATTATAGATATCTTCTAAGTGAAACAAAAGTGTCTTAAGACTATTTTGATCTCTTACAATATCTACCAAATATGATCACAGAGGAGATGAACAACGCTTTCAATAAAGAGATAGATGAGGCAAAAATTCAGTGCACAATTTGGTCCTTGCACCCTGACAAAGCACCTGGTCCAGACGGTTTCTCTATCAGTTTCTACAGGAATCATTGGGACCTAATAAAAAAGGATTTGGTCAAAATGATACAATGGGTTCAAAGGAAGAAGAAAATTGGGGGCTATAACAATTCTACTTTCCTCACCCTTATCCCCAAAGAAAACTGCCCCTCCTCTTTTTCTAGATTTAGACCAATCTCCCTCTGCAACTCCTCTTACAAACTCATCACCAAAATCCTTGCCATGCATGTCAAGCCCTTCCTCCACAACCTCATCTCGGAAAATCAAGCCAGCTTTATCTCCCAAAGACAAATTTCTGACTCGATCCTCCTTATCCAAGAAGCTATCCATTCTAGTATTACTCGTAAAGAGAAATGTTTTATCCTCAAGCTCAACTTAGCCAATGCCTTTGATAGGTCTAAACACTCCTTTCTTCTTTCTATCCTTCAGAAAATGGGCTTCGACTCAAATTTCATCACCCTCATCAATTCTTGTATTTCAAATCCTTGGATCTCTCCTCTTATTGATGGAAGGCCAGCACCTTCCTTTCATTCTTCCCGTGGCCTCAGACAGGGTTTCCCTCTCTCTCCCTACCTCTTTATCCTCATGGCTTAATACTTCAGTAGGGCCTTGGATCATATGCGTCGAGTTGGCCTTATCACTGGTATCAAAATTGGCAACGGTGTCAAAAATATGAACCATTCACAATTTTTTGATGACACTCTCTTGATGGGTGGAGCAACCAGCATAATTGCTCAAAGGTTTAAAACCATCCTGGACAAATTCATGCTTTACTCCAGAGGTCTGATCAATTTTCAAAAAATCTGCATTTATGGTTGGAATGCTACCAGCCAAACCATCCACAGCATTGCGGAAATATTTGGAGTCCCATACAATCTAAATTGGGATCACTTCACTTACTTGGGCATGCCTGCCAGTGCTGGCCCCTTAAAGTCTGAAGTCTGGAACATTACCATAGACAAAATGAAGAGAAAAGTGCAGCAGTGGGGTTCCTCTTGTTTAAACCTTGCAGGGCGCATTGTCCTTCTCAAATTTTCCCTCTCATCTATACCCTTGTACCAATTCACTCGGGCCTTCAAGCCCCTGCTAGCATCCATCATAAATTTGAAGCAGTCCTAAGGAACTTTCTCTGACAGGGTGGCAAAAACGAGAAGAAAAAATACAATCTCGTTAAGGGGAGGCAGGTCACTCAAGATCATGAACACGAAGGGATTGGAATTTGCTCACCCAAGCTTTTGAACAATGCTTTTGGTGGTAAGATCGTGTGGAGGTTAATTAGCGGGCAACAAGCATGGTGGAAAAGAGTTTTGGAATCCAAGTATCTCAACTCTCCCCGACAGCATCTTCTATACCAAGACATTCCAAACAGACCTTGCTCTAAAACTTGGGCACTCTGCAAGAAAACCATTCCTTTTTTAGCTCAGAATCTCTCCAAACTCCCAATTGGGGGCAGTTGTATCAATATGGGAAAGACAAAATCATGGGACAAAAACCTCTTTTGGACAGACTTGGCACCCATCGCATTCTCTCCCATTTTCAAAATCTAGGCCTAAACCTCTTAATTCATTTTTATAAATGGATGATCATTCCAAAAATTGGGTTGGATGTCTTTTTCCCACTGTCCCTGCTCACTTGGAAGCTGATCTCTCCAACCTTAAAATTTTGCTTCATGGTGTTGCTCCCTTGAGAAAAGACAGTATGGACAACTTTCGTTGGGACCCCTCTGGTTCTGCTCACTCCATTAAAGTTGCTTATAGAAAACTCTGCAGTGATTACTACCCCTCGCCTTTTTGGCCAATTTGGAAAATGGTGTGGAAATCTAAATCCATCCCCAAGATTAAGATCTTTACATGGACGTTGCTCAAAGGAAAAATCCTCACTTCAAAAAATCTTAAAAAAAGGGGAGTGCATGGTCCATCCAGGTGCCCCAACTGCCAAGGGGCCGAAGAGATAGCACATCATCTCTTCATCATGTGCACATTTTTTGCTCGTTGTTGGACTGATCTAACCCCTTCTTATTAGCCTCACTGGGAGCATAATAGTACCATTTCAGAAGTGATTAAAACTTGGAGGAGCAATTATCCATGGGGGGCAAAGAAAATCAATATGGAAAGAAGGGTCTGGGACACCTTGCCTTACGTGCTCATATGGAACATTTGGCTCTCTAGGAACATAAATATCTTCAACAACAAAGAGCCCTCTTGTAGGAAGGTTTTTACCAAATCTTGGAGCCTCACTCACGAAACAATAGCTTCCAAAAACAACAGTAAAATCCACATTAGTGAGCTTCAAGTGGAAGAAAGGAACTTCCTTGGCAATCTGCTAGACAGCTCTGGCTTTCACAAGCCCCCATCTATTAAACCTCTCATAAATGCCTCAAGATGGAAGATTCGCCTCAAAGACAAGGACTTTGCAGAATGGCTGGGAAGTTGTGCAAGACCCACTCTCTTTTTTTATGGTGCTTCAAAATCAAATCCTAGCATTGCAGATGCTGGAGGCATCATCAAAAATGAAAATGGCAGAAGACTTCTCTCATTTGAATGGGGTCTTGGCTCTCTCTCCAATAACAAAGCGGAAGTCTACGCCCTCCTCCAAGGCCTTCATCAGTTAAAAAAACACAACATCTCGAATGCAATGGTTTTTGGAGACTCCTCTATCATCATCAATATGATGAACCATGATCACCTGGTAAGCAATATAGATCTCCATCGAATAGTCAGCAGATGTCGCAGAATTTCAAAAGGCATTGAAGGAATTACCTTCTACCACATCCTCCGAAGTAACAACAAGATCGCAGACTCTCTTTCTAATCAGGCTTGTGCGCGAACCTCTGGGAAAATCTTATGCAATTATGATTCATATCTTATGCCCTTGCCATGATCACAACTCAGGTGGACTTCAGATATCCTTGGATCCTCCCCTTTGAAAATTATGAACCTTGCAGGCCCCTTCATACCCCCTCCCTCCTCCTTCCCGTGATATTATACCCTCGGGTCTCCCTCCATGTTGTCTCCCCTTCATCGTGTTGCGTAATTTATTCCCCTTCCCTCCTTGTCTTTATGCACCCCCGCTTTGCTTTCTATGATGCGTTACTTGTTGTAGCTTTCTCTGCAGTGCTTTCTCTATTGCTCTATCTGCTATTCCCTCCCCTCTATTCACTGGCCTCCTGCACTACATTTTCTCCTTCCCCTCATCCTGTATTCTTCTTCTATTTTCATATCATTTCTGCTCTCCCATCCTTCAGTATGGCTCGCAGGGAGGACTGCTTTCACTGTGCAAATCTACAAGCAGAATTGGAGCAGATTTGTGCTCATCAAAAAATACTTGACGAAAAGCAGCAAGCAGATGTGATAATCCTTGATGAAAAGCAGCAAGCAGATGTGAAAGTCTTCCTTCACAAGGTTACTTCTCTATAGAAGCAGTAAAATGAACTCTCCAATCGGTGTGCTCATGCTGAAGAATCAGTCCAAATTCTCAAGTACATACTTGAGAAACGCTCAGCTCCAAGCTTCAGTTCCAACAATGTGAGAAATGTTGGCAATGAGGATAACATAGATGCCTCGACTGGGCACCCAATAAGCATCGACTGATCTCATCCTCTCTTCTTAGCATGTCTTTTAAGTTTTTCTTTCTTCTTTCTCAGTTTTTCTGAATCTACACATTATCTGTATTTCAATACTTTCTAAACAATAGAAGCAAAGAAGGTGTAGCATTTTGTTGTAGCTACTTTCTCTGTTTCTCCTCAAGAACTCTAGCATGTAAAAAAGGAACTTTTCCTTCTCTTTTTTGGAATACAAACTAGCACCCAACACTTAAAATATAAAGGGAAAAATTCAAATGACATGACCATTCAAAAAAAAATTATCAGTCAATGCCTAATCACATGTTTTGAAACTACTGATACTCTTACCTCGGATTCACCATGAACTAACAGTAGGTTTTAACCTTGTACATAAATTACCTACAAACAAATTCTTGAAAACAAAAAATAAACAATGGAGGGAAAATAAACACAAAACACATATACACATATATTTTCCCTTGGATCCCAAAACTGGGACTACTGGATTGATTTTTCAGTATATTCCTTTCAATGTTACAATACATATATATACATGTTGAATCATTCATACACTCCAATCCATTAACCCTAGGTTATAACATAACCATAGTTCCCTTGATCGGATCTACAAAATACCATGGACAGAAAACCATAATGCCCAAAACCATGTGCAAAACCCATACACAAAACCATAGGCAGGTTCGCCCACCTAATATTGACTAGTCGTGGAAAGAATATAACACACACCCAACATTCTCCCACTTGTTCTTTTCTTTCCACTGGGGGCCACATGAGATCTTATTCATTGGTCCAACCCTACAACTCCCATTGTTTCTCTACACCAAGAGAACTTCTCAGTGCTCACAGAATTCGCCAATGCATATGCAACATTATTCAAAGTTTCCACCTTTACCAGCAACACCTTTTTTTCCTCAACCATATCTCTCACAAAGTGATACTGAACATCAATGTGCTTTGTCTTTGAATGATAAGAAGGGTTCTTAGCCAAGAAAATTTGACTTTGGCTGTCACATTATATTCTTATAGCTTGTTGCACCAACCCCATACCTAAACACAATCTCTGCAACCAAACTGCTTCCTTCCTTGTATGAGTGGCTACCATGTATTCTACCTATGTAGCTGAAATATCCACTACACACTGAATTTTTCTCATCCAATTGACTACACCTCCAAATAGTATAAACACATACCCACTTGTAGACCTTCTTTGATCCATATCTCCAACCTAGTCAGCATCAACAAAGCCATAAATTTCCAAAACTCTGTCCAATTATTGTCTTACTTGGTAGCACATACCATAATCACTAGTGCCATGCAAACACCTGAAAACCCACTTCATCGTTGTCCAATGCTCCTTCCCTAGTTTTTACATAAACTTGCTCAGAACTCCCACTGCATGTGCAATGTTTTGTCTAGTACAAACAATTTCATACATCAAGTTACCCACTGCACTTGCATATGGAACACAAGACATTTCCTCTTCCTCTTCTTCTGTCTTGGAACATTGTTTAGCGGATAACTTTACACCTACAAGAATATAAACCTTCATCAGTTTACTGACCTGCATATTAAACCTCTGCAATATTGTCTCGACATACTTCATCTAGTTTAACCAGAGATTCCTCTTTTCCTGATCTCGTTTAATTTCCATGCCCAAAATATAGTTTGCAACACCAATATCCTTCATGTCGAGCTTGGAGGAAAATTGGGTCTTCAAATCCTAGATAATTTATTTTCCATTTCCAATCAGCAACATATCATCCACATACAAGACCAAATTAATAACACAGTCACCAATTAATATAAAAAACACACAATGATCCACTTCGCTTATGGTGAAGCCAAGTCCTCGTATATATGTGTCGAATTTCTGATACCACATCCTTGGTGATTGTTTCAACCCATACAGAGACTTTTTTAACCTGCATACCAGTTATTTCTTAACCTTCACCACAAATCCTTCAAGTTGCTTCATGTATATCTATTCTTCCAGATCCCCGTGAAGAAAAATTGTCTTCACATCCATCGGTTCTGCCTCAAAATGAAATGAAGTATCAATAGATAAAATTAATCTAATAGAAACTACCTTGGCACCATGAGAAAAAATATCACCAAAATCAATTCTCGACACCTGGGAATAACCTTTTTATACCAACCAAGCTTCGTATTTCTCCACCTTTCCTTTTGCATTCATCTTATTCTTAAACAACTATTTGTTTCCAATGGGTTCCTTCCAATTGGAAACTCCATCAGATCCCAAGCCTCATTTGTGTGCAACGATGTCATTTCATCTACCATGGCCTCCTTCCAGAGTTTTCCATCCTCTGAATCCACTGCCTCCCTTACAGTTCTAGTATCATCATCGGTGATATATAAAGTAAAATTTGAACATAAAGCAAGTGTACTCTACCTTTCTGGCTGCCTTCTTCCTGTTGTACTATAAAATACCCCCCCCCCCATTTATTTTAATAAAAAATGGGGACCCTTTAAAAAATAAATAGAAATTTATAAGCATGATTTCATTTTAGTGTAAGTCTTAAAACTTTAGGAATAAATGCTTTCACTTTTCCGCTTTGATTTCAAAGCGCTTATGGAAATCACATAAATTACAAGCCAATAAAGTTAAAACACCTACAAGAATTGTGAATTGCGATATGAGCTTAAATATTTTTGAATTATATAAAACCCCCCTTGAAAAGCTTAAAAATCCCTTTAAAAGAGAAATTGTGTCGCACCTTCTTTAAAGAAAAAGCTTATAACATTTCGAAAAAGTTGCGATGAGTCTAACCCGACGAAACAATAAAAGAATAATTAAAAGTATCTAAAATTCTGATAAAGCGCAATAACGTGAGTCTTTAGTGCATATCGTGTTTCGCAACGAGAAACCAAATGAAAATTTTTATACACCGCAATAAGTTGCGATGTGCGATTTGTGCAGATCGCATTTCGCAAGATTTATCGGCGACAAAAACATAACTATTGGTATCTGTTAAAAGTTTCAATTTGCGATATAAACATTTAGTATTCAAATGCGTGAAATGATTCTTATTCAATCAATCCGTTATAAGATCTAATGACTTAGATCGTTAGATTAGACATATTGTGTAAGGTGTGTAAGAGATTTGATAGAATGAGTTATGGGTTATTAACGGCATTTAATGGGTGAAAGGTTCAAAAGATTGATATCTACTTGACGCATGTTTTAAATTTAGAGCGTTGAATTTTGATTATGATGATTTAACTTTATTCCCTATCCTTGTCTCTATTCATCTCAGATCTGAATTTACTTATTTCACTTGAATTCAAGAAACCACCTAAGGTAGTAAGATCAACTGGAATGACAAAGAAAGGCAAAGAAATTTCCCAAGCGTCTACTGCAGAAGACACATACATGCGCCCATTTTTTTCAGACACAACATGCAACAAGGATTGTGGAATTTCTTTCTTGGACACCATGTACAACCTGTTTGAGGGATAACATCCAAGATAATTAGTGAAAACAGTAACAGCAGATGGGGCAATTTCATCATACCCGTCTTACTTTGAAGTTGCATGTTCGTTTCTCCACAGAATAGCGACGAGGTCGATTACATTACCATACATAGATATGGTAAAGTGGGTCATTGACAACCTCAACAAAGCAGACAGATCATTCAATAATTCCAAGTTGGAGAATATTGGTTCGTTACTGCAAAATATTTACGGATAATGTATCACTTTACTATGCCGCAGAAGATTTATGATAAATCTTTTGTGCAAAGCTTTACGAAGAAGAATACAAACCTCATGAAAGTGATAAAGGGATGGAAATAAGACCAAGAAAAGCTAAAGCGGGATAAACTTGGTATGTGTGATAGCACAGTTACCCTCCCCTTATTGGTATGCATCAGGAATGCTATGTAGGTTATTTGCTAAACCAGATACCACTAGATTTTCCATAGAATGGGTTCCTTTGATTGACGCAATTTTCAATTCCTTTATTATGAATTGGGCAACCATTTTGTCTGATAATATCGCTAAAACCATTATAGATTATAGAAAAAATAGTCTATTACACTAGGACAATACCTCCCTTCTACATGAGTGCATACATCATGGATGCAATTTGTTTTTGTTCAATATTTCCTATTATGGGATGGAAGTGGACAAGCCAAGACCCCACTCCAATTCATATTTACCATAAAGAAATGTGGGAATCTGAGTTTCATCTGCATTTCTATAAAATTTGTAATGGATTTATGTTGCCCATCCATCATACTATCTTTAATGAAAGAGCCCCTAGGATTTCTAAGGAAGCTAGCACAGATATTATACCAGTTTCTATATGGTTTACTGAAGAAAATTTCACTTATATCAGAGTTCTTAGGAGTTATTCTTCCCCCCATGTTTTGCCTTATTATGTTCCTGATAAGATTTTAGCCAGAGAAATTTATTATCAAACTTTAGTCAGCAGTGTGACCAAACAACTCAGAGATTCCAAAAAATCTATCTGGCCTACTTTCCCAGTACAGTGTGGCCCTTTTTCCCTTTTTGACATTGATCATGCAGCCAAAGAGATTTCAAATATCACGTCATTGAAGTTGGCTTTAATGCCAAAGAGACCATATGATCCTAATGATGTGGTTCACAAGTTTACCAATAATATTAAACTCAAACTTCATGAATGAGAAGAACATGTTAGATGATTTATTTGAAGGTGTAGAGAAGTTTACAGATGTGTTGAAAATTGCATCTAGTAAACTCAGTAAAGCAGACTTTCAAGCTTTTAAAGCATATAGAAGCAAGAGACTAGAAACGCTTCCTTTGGACCTGTTATTTATTGAAGATGTAAAAATGCCAACTCCTAGCATTAGTCTAAATGATGAGGCTAAGGACATGTCAGAAGATGAAACTCGGGAGAAATCAAATCAAGAGTCAGAAAAATCACAACACCACTCTCATAATTCATATCACTCTGACAATGAATTTGAAAGCAGGAATGAAAGTCCTAAGAAAATAATTGAAAAAGTGATTAAATGAATTGAGATGCAAACTGAAGAAGAAATTAATGGAGCTAAATCATCTTCTAAAGAAGTTCAACATATCTAGAATACACCTGAGCAGACAGAGAAACCTCAAGAAAAGGATTCAAAGAAATAATGGGAGAATTTTTCTAAAGCACTGGAAAGGCCACCACCACCAAAGCCTATTGTTGATGAATCAAGTTTCCAAAATCCAGAGCATACCCAGAATTTAGTGGAAATTGCAATGCCACTATAGCAGGTACCAGAATATTAGGATCAAGAGATTATCTCGGCCTACCCAATACAAGAAATCATTTTGAAGATTGACGAAATTCCTCCATTAGATTTTTTCTATAGCCCAAACCACAAATTTATAGTGAAGAGAAGAAAACGAAGAAGGATTGATGAATTAGTAATTTCCCTTGACAACAAATCAGTGGATGTTGTATGGAAGGACTCTCATGCTAATCCTACTGAATATCTCACTAGACTATCGCAGTTTGTTGGAGCATATGCAATGGCTACCATTGACAAAGCAAAAGAATTCAAGCTTCTTCTCAAATAACAAGAAGACAAAGTTCAAGAGTTGGAAAGACTACTAGAACAAGAAAATCTCAATGTCGGTAAGCAAATGGAGATGAAGATGTCACAATTCCAAAAGGACTTTGATAGATTAAAATTGTAGCACCAAGTACAGATTTTAGAAAAAGAAACTCAGATAGAAGTAGCTATGGATAAACTGAAAAGTCAACCTCAAATAGAGAAATTTATTAAAGGGTCACTTGAATGGAAAACAAAATTAAAGCAGCAACAAGAATATTTTTGTCACCAAATTTCATTTACAAGTTCATACTATGATACAAGCAATATTTTGATCCAACAAGTGGCTAACAGGAGGCTATAATGCGAAAAGGTTCAAAATAATATTTTTGAGTTCATCCAATGGCAAGAGTCTAATGAAGGAAAGAAAGTTGATCTCCCCAAGATTGATAAATTTCACAAAGATATCATATTCAAAGATTGGGATATGCAGTTAATACAGGCATGGAAGGCAATATCAAAGGAAGCAAATCTGACAAATGAAATCATTGAATATGTTAATGGACAAATTTTAAAAGTTGAACTTATCAAAGAAGACACATCCGAAGTAATCCCAGAGCTTAAACCATTAGAAGCACAGCGGAAGGAAAGCACAGAAATATAGGCAGACGCTATTAAAAATATAACTAAGTTTGATCAGGAAAAATACTGGAATTTTCAAATCAAACCATATCATCAGTGCCAGACCCTACAGTCATTAACTGATTCTACTAAGAAATCATTGTCAGCACTTTCGAATGCAGTGTTTAGGTTAGATTTGGGATTACATAGCCATCTCAACTAAAGCCAATGATAGATATTTGTCACCTCAGAGATCAAATGTGAAAAGAGGATCAGCCCACCTAAGCATGTTGTTATTTTTACTTCCTAGATTTTAGTTTAAGTTTACTCATTATGAAGAAGGTTGTTTGAAACCTCCTCCAATTTTTATGTAATAATCTATTTTAACCATATTTAGTTTACTATTTAAACCCTTCTCATGCATTTAGATAAGGGTCGAGAAATTTTTCAAAAACATTTGCAAAGAATGCACTTCTGTAAGTTTGTGAATGCCTTGATGAATTAATGGAACGAAATCTATTATCTTTTGGCATTGAAGTCGTTTAAATGAAGTTGCACTATTGTACTCATTGGATTGCTTTAAAGTGAAGAGGAGAAGAAAACTATTGTCATTTTGAATGAGTAGAACCTCATATATATGGTACTTTTACACGTTATATTAAATTTTTCTTCTTGAATTAACAGTCATCTTTTTATATGTATTATATATGAAAGTTGTTATCGTAATTTAATGTTAAATGCACTTATGTACTGATATTTTTTATGTTTACTTATCTCATATATAATCAAACTTATAAATGTGATACATATTTCATAATCCTTTTAATTAAACTATTTTTTCAAAAGAATTACTTTTACATAATTTTCATCTCTTTCAACTTTTTAATAATCTTCATTACCAATTATTGAAAGATATCTTTCTAGATCGCATTAAGGAATGAATACTCCTATGTATATAGTAGAATAGATATTTATTTAATGCATATGATAGATTAAATCATTTTCCATTTGCATGTTATAAAAAAAACACACCCTCGTCATCCTTATTGGGAAACTGGTACCTTTACCCCCAGTCGGAGCTCCTACACCAAACGGAAAAGGACTTTTTTTAAGGTCCGGAATGGGTGGTTTTCCCCCATGTTGTTGCAATGGAATTTTGAAGCTTCAACACTTTATCAACCTGATCTTCTAAAATCTGGAGTTTGTGGCTCTTCCTCTTCTGAATATTGTTTTGTTTGAGAGTTTAATTATTTCTCCTTTAGCTCAAACTCTATCTTCTTATGTTTTATGGTAGGAATTCATTTTTAAAAACATATTTTACCTCTCTAAACACCACATCTCGGTTGTACACAACCAGCCTTATTTCTGAGTTCCAAAGCTTATAACCTTTTAAACCATATTTATACCCAATAAAGATTCAAATTTCAGATTTAATATCCAACTTGGTTATTTTCTCCTTTGGAACATGTACATATGCATCACATCCAAATACCCTCATATGTGAAAGAGAGGGTTTCTTACCAATCGATATTTCATGTGGAGTCTTATCTTTCAACGCTAATGAAGGTGATTTTTTTACCAGGTAACATGCAGTCTCCACTGCCTCTGCCCAGAATTCTTGTCCTAACGTGATACCACTGAGCACGCTTATTTCCTTTTCCATCAACGTCCTATTCATTATTTCTGCAACTGCATTTTTTTGAGATGTGTATGGAGTATTTTTTTGCCGTGATATACCACACTTCTTATAGAATTCTTAAAATTCCTTCTTGCATAACTCTCCACCATTATCTATCCTCAACACTTTTGTCTTCTTCTCTGTTTGGTTTTCCACCAAAGCCTTAAATCATTTAAATTTGTCAAAGACTTCAGAATTATTCCTGGGGAAATATATCCATGTATTCCTTGAGAATTCATCTATAAATGACACATAGTACATATAATTACCCAGTTATGGAACCGACACAGGTCCAAACACATCACTGTGCACAAGCCTTAATATCCCTTCCTCCCTCTTAGCACTAGAGGGGAAACTCACATGATTATCCTTCCCATATACACAATTTTCATAGAAATAGAAATCCAGAGAACAAATAGAATTACCTTCTACCATACCATTACCATGAAGTATTTTAAGGCCCTTCTCTCCAATATGTCTAAGCCTTTTATGCCATATCATGGTCTTTTCTCCAGAGACCACAAGGTTTTCAGCTCCAATTTCAAGAACCACAGAACTGTTGCACCCATCAATAACATTTCTACCCAGAAGATTGTACAGAGTTCCAATCTGAACTCCCTGTAGCAATACCAATGCTACCCGAACCATCTTGTAGGTATCCTTCTAAAACATTTTTTTTGCACCCGCATCATCCATATTTCTTAAAGAAATCATGTTTCTGGCCAATGCAGGAATATTCAAAACACCAAGAAGTGTTCTAATCCATCCACCTTGCAACTTCAGCTTGAATTTTCCACGTCCGATGATTCTGGCCTTCCAATCATCCCCTAGGAAGACATAATCGCTATCATATTTATCATACTCACAAAACCACTCCCTATGGGGAGTGAAGTGAAAGGATGCACTTGATTCAATCAACCATGCCTCGTGATCTACATGTATACTTGAAGAAGAAGCCAAGTACACATCCCCACCTTCATCTGAGGTGGTTTTTGCCTCTACAAGAGGAGCATCATCAGATCACTTTTCTTTCTCATGAGATTTATATCTACAGTCCTTTTTGAAGTGCCCTTCCTTTCCACATTTCCAGCATGCCTTTACAGCTTTTCTTGGATATTTTGATCTCTCTCTATATTTAGATCTCCCACTCAAGGACTTTATTTTGTTTCTATTTTGGAACCACCCTCGTAGAGACAATCAATCTCCATTCTGGCCCTCCATATTTTTCCGTCTCATTTTCTCTGATAACAAGGATGAGAACATTTCATAAAAGTTCAAGGTAGTTGTATTGCTACTATTACAACAACTAAACTATCCCACGAATATGGTAGAGAACACAGAAAACTGATGCAGTTATAATCATTTGAAATTTTAATATCAACATATAACAACTAACTTACCACTTTATTAAAGGTGTTCATATGATCTGTCACCGATTCTTCATCCTTCATCCTTAAGTTATACATATTTTTTGTAGGAATAGTATGTTGACTAGACACTTAGATTGATACAAAGTCCCTAACTTGTCCCATAACGCCTTCATCGTAAATTCCCCAGATACATTCAATAATACCAAATCCGAGATACACAACCGTATTGTTCTCTTTGATTTATGATCCAATTTCACCCAGTCATCATCTGACATTGTCGTTGGTTTCATACCCAGATCTATCATGATCCACTAATCTTTATCCACGAGCAGATCCTCCACATTGAGCTTCCCCAACTCAAAACTATAACCATTAAAATTCTCGATCTCTATATTTCCATGATCTCCATCTTCTTTCACCGAAAGAATCGATCCCTCAGATCTCCCACTAAACAAGGACTACCACGGGCCCGAGAAAAACCCCTCAACAGCAAAGGCATCCCCTTGAATTTGAAACCACTTTGATACCAATGTGGGTTTTAATCATGTACAAAAATTACCTGCAAACGAATTATAAAAACAGAAACTCAACTATGGCGAGAACATAAACATGAAACACATATACACAGATATTTTTTTCTATATCCCAAAACTGGGGCTACCAT
Organism: Pinus albicaulis; assembly: GCA_034641835.2. Classification (NCBI taxonomy): domain Eukaryota; kingdom Viridiplantae; phylum Streptophyta; class Pinopsida; order Pinales; family Pinaceae; genus Pinus; species Pinus albicaulis. Next base: position 822,117,849 of record CM076572.1, on the reverse strand, counting down.
ATTTATTTTTCAGTATATTCCTTTCAGTGTTACAATACATATATATAATATCGAAGAATTCATAAACCCCAATCCATTAACCCTGGATTAGAACATAATTGTAGTTCCCTTGACTGGATCCACAAAATACTATGGACAGAAAACCATCATGCCCAAAACCATGTGCAAAACCCATGCACAAAACCATAGGTAGGTCCACCCACCTAATATAGGCTAGTCGTGGAAAGACACACCCAAAAATAACTCAAGGTATCCACGGCAAAACATATATCTAGTATGGTTTTGACCAAATACACTAAGGAACCTATAAAATGATTGTACAATATGGGATCCACCAATTCTAAACCTAAATTTTTCACTTTCTTCATATTATTTATCATATGTGTCACCATTGGTTTACAGTCCTTCATCCAAAATCCCTTCAATATATCAACTACATACTTACCCTGCCCAAGGAAAACACCCCTTGGTTTCTGCGAAACCTCCAAAACCAAGAAAAAATGCATCATGTAGTTGACCTTCATCGAGTTGACCTTAGTTTCCATATCTATTTTGTACCTTGCAACGAGCTTCTCTACACATGTAGTAAATAAGTCATTTACATAGAGCACCAAAAAAATTAATCAATACTAACAAATATATAAATAAATTTGGATCTTCTTCACTTCTTGTGAATCCAATGCTGAGAAAATATCCATCGATCCTAGAATACCATACTTTCAGTCTTGCGTACAAGGGTCTCCTTCCGAGTTTCCCTGAATTCCCTAAGGTTGCTTTATGTACACTTCTTCCCCAATGATTACATTAAGGAAAATTGTCTTCACATCCATTTGATGTATCCTCCATCTCATAAATAAAGATAAATATATAATTACCCTAATGGAAGTGTACCTAGAAACCAAAGAAAATTTCATCATATTCATTAGGGAAATTTTGAGGTTTAAAATGGGCTCCTATGGAAAATAATAAAATAAGAGTTATGAATTTTTAAATGAAAGAAACAAAAATAATTTTTTTATTCTATTTTTATATTATCTCCTTATAAGTTTACTAAAATTTCAAGTGTAGGCATCATTGTATGTAGAATGTGTGCAACTATATTCTACATCCAATAAGTACCCACTCTACATACTTTTGAGTAGACCCAAGCAGAAAATGTTCTTTCAAAGAAATATTTGTTTGCATGTATTTTCACTTTTTTTTTAGTTTGAGTCTAGGTACTCATTGGATGAAAAAATTAAATTTTCATCAAACATATGCCTACACATAACATTTGAGTAAACCAATAAAGAGATGAGCCCAAAATGAAATTAAAAAAAAAGTAGTTTTCTTCCTTTCCCTTTGAAAATAGTTATCCCTACGGATGACATCATCATCTTTAATATTATTGGTTATTTTAATGCCTTTTTTTTATACAATGAGTGTGCAGATCAAGGAACAATAACCTTAATTTTTAATGTTCTGCATCTCCGTATACATTTTCCCTTAAGGGTGGATTGACGTGGGATGTCCGGTTTTCAAAACAGAAACAACAATTTAAAAATTAGAAACAAAGAATCTTGTTATTCAAGGTTTCTAAATACTATGTGAATTTTTTATTTAACATTTGTGAATTAAATACTTATTATTATGCAATATCAAATTAAGTGTCTTTTTAATGCATGTTAAGTGGTAGTGTTTTCCGGGAGAACATGTGTGCGGAGAAAGGAACAGAAATGTTAATTCGTAATATTTTCCCCCTGTGGCTACATTTTCACTTAAGTGTGGATCAACGTGGGATCATTTTATTAGTCCTACTAGTTATTACTATGCATTATTAAATTAAGTTTCTTTTTAATGCATTCGAAGAAGCAATGTTGTGTGAGAAAACGGGTGTACGGAGCAAGGAACAGAAACTTTATTCTGCAATGTTTCAGTCCTCCTTTCGCACACGATAGTACATATGAATCAATTAATAATTAGAAAGGGTGCAGAGGGAATCTTATTCTGCAAACATGAAATTATTTAAACCTTAAGAAGAAACTTAGTATCCAATATTAAAGAAAAGGAGTGTTCTACAGGAGAACGGATGTGTGAAGCAAGAAATAAAAATTGTGTTCTGCAATGTTTCGGTCCTCTTTCCACATACCTCTCTCCCGCACAATAGTACATATGAATGAATTAATAATGAGCAATGTGGGTGCATATGGAACCCTATTCCATAGACATGAAAGTATTTAAAATTTAATTAGAAACTTAGTATCCAATATTAAATTAAATGATCGTTGTGCTGGAGAACAGGTGTGCGGAGAAAGGAATGGAAACTTTAATTCGTAATGTTTTGTATTTTCGGCTACATTTCTTCTTAAGGGTGGATTGACGTGGGCTCGTTTTAGCACTTGATTCATAGTCAAAGTGCGTTTAATTTATATTATTTTACTTAGTTTTTTCAATTTTAACCAATTTTATTATGCAATATTAAATTAAGTGTTGGTATTTTGCAAAGAAGTAGTGTTGTGTGGGAGAACGGGTGTGCGGAACAAGGAACAAAAAATCTCTTCTGCAATGTTTCGATTCTCCTTCCGTACACCTCTCTCCCACATGAAATTACATATGAATCAATTAATAATGAGAAATAGGGGTGCAGAGGGAACCTTACTCCGCAGACAAGAAATTATTTAAACTTTAAGCAAAAACATAGTGTCTAATATTAAATGAATGGAGTGTTGTACGAGAGAACGGGTATGTGAAGAAAGGAACATAAACTTTAATTCACAAGCCTTTGTATTTTTGGCTACATTTTTCTTAAGGGTGGATGGATGTGGGCTCATTTTATTATTCCTTACCTCGTTAATTTCATTGAATCTCTATTATTTTGCTGATTTTTTGCAATTTTAACCAAAGTTTCAGAAAAATGTTGAATATTTCTATTTTTTGACATCGGATTTATTCCATGATTCGATGTGCGGTTTTTAAAACTATGTTCAATGGCTTTGATCATTTAAAAACTAGAAACACATAATGTTGGTATTCAAGGTTCCTGAATACTCATTATGCACTCTTAAATACATTTGTGAATTAAATATTTATTGTGCAATATTCAAAGAAGTGTCTTTTTAATGTGTATGAAGAAGAAGTGTTGTGCGAGACAGTGTGTGTGCAGAGCAAGGAACAAAAACTTTCTTTCTCGATGTTCTGGTCCTCCACATAATTTTTTCGTCGACAAATTTCTTCCGCACAACTCCCTCTTGCACGACAATACATAGTATTCACGGATTTTGAATACTTTGTGCATTTGTAATTTTACATTTGTGAATTAAATAATTATTATCAAATATTAAATTAATTTTCTTCTTAATGTGTGAAGAAGAGGTGTTGTGCGGCAAAATGGGTGTGTGGAGCAAGTAACATAAAAATTTTCCTGCAATGTTTTGTATCTTCGTATGCATTTTCGCAGATCTTTGTCCCACGCAACAATACATATTAATGAATTAATTGATGTTTTTTCAATTTTAGTTAGTTTGTATGTTGAAGCTAGAATTAATATTGAATTCCATAGCAAGAGGATGACATTAGAGGTTAAGATGAGAAAACTGGAAACATTATCTTTTTACAAATCTATAAACATTTTATATGATGCATTTGGTTTGTGTAATCAGTTCACAACTACAAGTCTTATTAAAAATTTCACAGAATGGCCATCCTTTCATTATATCTCGGAGTAAATGCAATTTAATACTGATACAATCTAAATTGTATACAAGGAGATGACCTGCGCATGCGCGTATTCGGTGAATTTAATTCTGGAAAGATTGATATTTACCCATAGTGCTATTTTCCTGTAATCATATATACTAGTTAAACTTAGTCATGGGTTATTGACAATGTTTCTGTGACATTTTTTGAATGTGTTGTGGTGAGACGGGAATTATATTTGGCAATGAATAATAAAATTGGTGATATGAACCAATTAGCACAAAATGTAAAAGTGGTGAGGACACATATATATCCACACTAGCACGAAATTGGTCAATGAGTATAAACATTGGGACAATAAAAAATATTGATGTCATATTTATGTCCGATACAAAGATTTCATAACATGTTTCACATGAAAAATAGTAGCAGGTGGTGGTTATATAGAGAAAAGAGTAAGCAAACATGTCTAAGTACAAAGAAAGAAGTTATTTGCAGTGATGAAATTAACTCATTTGCTTGATCGGTGATGATTCAATATGTAGTTTTTAAAACTATGTTCAATGGCTTTGATCATTTAAAAACTAGAAACACCTAATGTTGGTATTCAAGATTCCTGAATACTTATTATGAAATTTTAAATACATTTGTGAATTAAACATTTATCGTGCAATATTCAATGAAGTGTCTTTTTATTGTGTGTGAAGAAGAAGTGTTGTGCAAGAAAACGGGTGTGTGGAGCAAGAAAAAGAAACATTCTTCTGCAATGTTCCAGTCCTCCACATAAATTTTTCGTCATCAATTTTTTTCTGCACGGCTCCCTCTTGCACAAAAATACGTTGTATTCAAGGATTTTGAATGATTTTTGCATTTTTTAATTAAATGCTTACTATCGAATATTAAAGGAAGTGTATTTTTAATGTGTGTGAAGAAGAGGTGTTACGCGAGAGAACAGGTGTGCAAAGCAAGTAAAAATAATTTTTTCCCAGTTGTTATCACATTTTTTAGTCTATAATTTTTTAAAGCACTGACAAAGGGAGTGCCAACGCAAATTTGTAATAAACAGCTTTAAAATGTTGACAACGGGAGTGTCAGAGTTACTAAAGTTTTGAAAATTTTAAAAAGGGGTTACAACGAGAGTGTCAGTGTTATCGTGTGTTTGAAACTAAAAATTGAAAATGCACTAACAATGGGTATTTCAGCGCAAATTTGTAATAAACAAGTTTAAATCACTGACAACGGGAGTGTCAGTACATTTTTGTAAGAAATGGTCTGTTAAAACTCTGTTTTTTCCTGTACAATAGAGTAATTTCAGACACACTTTACAAACAAATTAGAAGGAATTTTTCAAAACCGAAAGACATATTTTTCCTTAACATACACATTTAAAAAAACATGTCTTTGTTTTCTAAAATCTATCATGGTTTTGGAGTTTAGAAGGGATCCCTGGACCCTATTTTCCAGGAATTATTGAGGAAAAAACTCATGGATAGTTGTTGACTTGGATGCCACCTCATCAAAGTAGACTTTGGGATACTTAGCTCAAGCCATGACTCGAGCAACAGAATGATATTTAGATATAGATAGGTTTGGAAAGATGTTTATGTGCATGTATTTACATATACACTGATATTTTTAGAAGTTTGTAATTAATATTATGTTAGAAACGGGTTGTAAATTGTAGTCTTTTCTATAAAGACAAGTTCTGTAAAATGAAACAGGGTTTGAATTTATTCGAGACATAGCATCCTTGTGTATTGATTAAGCATATCTTAATGAATACAGTTTTCATGAGCACTTAAATAAATTCTTGTGTCATAGTTCCCTGTCTGTTTTCTTTGTTTTATATTTCCTCATGTCTGGAAAATTGAGTGTATGAGACTAGTATTCATATTTTATGCTCTTGTTTCTTTATTTCTCAAGAATTAATAATTGTTATTCATTTAACTCGTGTATTGATTTCCTTCATTGTCCTCTAAATTTATTAAATTGTCAAACAAATTATTGCTACCTTGATTTTGTGTTTTGTTCGTCAAATCTATAAGTAAATATCACCTAATTGGTAGAATCCATGACCAATGTTGTAATTTCCACATAGCCCAACCAAACTTCATCATTTCTTAGAAAAATCTAGCCATACAACTAAATCTGTAAACCTTCTACTATAGTGACCTTGAGTAGTTGAGTTTAAGGAGATATCCTTCTCTAGGTCGAAGGGTCGTCTTTCAACCTCCAAGAGGTTTGAGGTTACCTTAGATTTTTTCTCGCATCCAGGGTTTTCTCTAAGAGATAACACTCGCAATGTTTTGTATTTCTATATGCATTTCCGTAGATATCCATCTCGCATAACCTCACAAATTAATGAATTAAATTGGGTTTTTTAATTTTTGTTAGTGTTTAAGTTCATGGTTGTATTAATATTGAATTTCATAGCAAAAGGTTTTAATTACAAGTTAAGATGATAAAAATGGAAACATTACATTTTTTAACAAATTTGTAAACATTTTATGTGATGCATTTGGCTTGTGTAGCTAGGTTATAGCTAGAATGCTTATTAATAGTTTCACAAAACAACCATCATTCCATAACATCTCAAAGTAAATGAAATTTAATACTAATATAATCTAAACGATATTTAAGGATATGACCTACGCAAGTGTGTATTCGGTGAATTAAATGTTGAAAAGACTAATATTTATCTGCGGTGTTTTTTTCTATTAATCATATAAGATAGCTAACTTGAGTCATGGGTTACTATCAATTTTTATGTGACATTTTATGAATGTGTCGTGGCAAGGCAGGAATTACATTTAGAAATGAACAAGAAAAATAGTTATATGAGATTATTAGCACAAAACGTACAAGTGGTTAGGACATAGATATATCCATATTGGCACGAAATTGGTCAATTAGGACAGAAATGGGGACAACAACAAAAATTGGGGCCAGCTTTATTTCTGATACAAATATTTCGTAACATGTTTCACACACAAAATAGTAGCAGGTGTTTATTATATAAGGAAACGAGTAAGCATGAATTTCTAAGTACAAAGAAAGAATCTATTTGTAGTGATAGAATTAACTCATTTTCTCATATCGATAGGAACTTTCATTGATCGAGCACCTATTTGGAATAGTAGAGTGTGCAACGTTTTCTCTTTGCAGAATGCATTTAAAATTTGGGAGTATTTTTGTAGCTTTTGTTTCCTTACATAAACTAGTAGCTCCAAAGTTGATGTCACATAGAATCACATCCTCGAATTTCAATTTTGTGTGCATGGCATGTTTATTTCTCATATGAAAAGTACAAAATTATCAACATAACACCATTGGGATACAATATTAATTCACTATTGATGACAAATCAGGGTTCAGGAAGTGGTGTGTCATGGAAAGAGGATAATTCTATGTCACGGCAATGAAGTCTCATGGTATGTGTTATCGATAGCTAATATATGTTGGAAATGTCGTCCAATCTCAATTGGAAATCGAGATGTGATCTTATGTGATTCCAACTTTGGTATAAAATATTAATTCGTGGTAGATGGCATTATTCAGGGAATACTTTAGTGTATCATGATATATTTTTGTTCATTATTTCGTATTATGATGAAAGCCAATTATTCTTTATGTTCAAAGACTTGGGTTTTTGGATACATTGTATATGATGGATAACTAATTGATTAATATCTAGTGGTTTGTAGGAGGTAGATGTGTGGATGAAATGTGTGAGGAATGTATGTGGAGGTATATAATATTTTGAGAGGGTGTGTGTGTTCCTTGCTATTTGCATTCAGCTTGAACACATTGTGTAAGGTAATGTGTAAATCAAATTTGGTTCATCTTTTTTTGCAATTCGATATCAAATAAAAGGAATGGACATCGACATAGTGATGGGGACCAGCTTAGCCATGAATTCGATTAGTGGCACAGGTTGTTGAGCACATTTTTGCCTAATATTTATTTGTGATTGTCCTCCTTACATATTTTTCTATTTATATTTATTATTAACATTGTCTAAGCTAATTCTCATGATCGCAAGTAATTCATATTTATTTTATATCGTAATTTTTTATTTATTGTGATTTAGTTCATCATTTTTTGCAGTCTAATATCAAATAAAATGAGTCGGCATCGACATAGTGGTGGGGACAAATTCAACTATCAAGTTGATTCCTGGTAGAGATAGTTGAGTATGTCTCCACATAATATTTATTTGCAATTGTCCTTGCGCATTTTTCCATTTATATTTTTTATTAACAATTTCTAAGCTAATTGTCATTATCAAAAGTAATTCATATTTATTTCATATCTTAAATTTCACAGTATGATATCAAATAAAATGAATCAACATTGTCATAGTGGTGGGGACTAGCTCAACCATTGATTTTCTTTGTGTGTGATAGTTTTCACACAAGAAAGAGTAACAACTGGTGATTGTGAAGAGAACCGATAATTCTAAAATTAAATGCGATTGAGAATGTTATTGATTGATAAAATAGTTTTTAGTAAAAAACAGAAATGGGTAGCGGAGGAAGGAAAGAGGCTAGTTTCACTGATACGATTAACTCACTTTCCAGTATCAATGAGAACTTTCTTTGGTCGACTATATATGAGAGGCATGTGAATATTTCAATATAAGATAAAAGAAGTCACAAGATTTGGACTAGCAGATTGGCGAATGTTGCATGTGTTATAGAAGTATTTGATTTCAGAGAGATTATTTATTTGTGTGCAAAAAAAAATTATTCAAAAACAAGAACAATTATGCTAGTAGCAAAAAATATTCCTCTAAATCCCAAGGCATTTAGATATATACTCAAGCTACCAAAACTGATTAAGTGTTTAAAATTGTTCGAAGAAAATAATTTCCTGAAGTAAAAAGTAGGAATCGATAACATTATTCGAGAATTCATTTCCCCAGCTTCTTAGGTAGGCTTCTGATATTTCTTTCCTAGATGTTTTTTCACAGTTCTTTATGGATTTTTGTTGGCTCGGTGCCCGCATGATGAGACAAGAAACTATAGCGAATTTCCAAAAATGAATTTTCTATCTACTTTATCACCCATACAAATAAAATTATATTTTTGACGAAGCTTATGTCATTTCCAATGAATTATATTTTTATTTAGTCAATTTTTCCAACAGAAATAGATTCTTTATGATGGCGTATCTGATAACAGCCATCGTGTCAAGCCATGTGTTTGAAAGATTACCCTATAATCCTAAATTAAATTTTAACAAAGAACCAATGTAGTTATGGTATACAATACTATGGAAATACATGAATTCTTTAAATTTTTGTTTAACTCAAGATGTCTTTGTAAACAAATTCAAACACGTGATAACTGGACAAGAACCTTCTTGAATATTTGCACAGGATAAAGTTTTCCTATTAGGTAAAGGGGTGCATGAAGAGAGAGAATGTAATATGGTAATTCAAATTTATGGTTTTGAATATAATCCATTTTTATTGCAAAAATTTGTTCTAGATAGGTATTTTGTTGTTGAAGTATGCAGGAGGTACCATCGTTGGCTAGTTACATTTGAATAGAAAAAGAAAAAACAATTTATTTTATCATTTACTATAGGATAAGTCACTATGAATAATGCAACTCATGTTATGGATCTTTCACGGTATTTAGATGCTTTTAACTTAAGTAAATTAGAAGTCGTCAAAGCCTTTTCTCCACAAGGTATATTTGGTGCACACCTAGACTCTGTTAGGTACGATAACTTGTTTCCAAGATCTAGAGAGAAAAGTGAGGAAATTCATATTGCACCAAAAAATAATCAAAAGTTTCTAATAGATACTGAATAAATCGTTAAATAATAAAGCATCAGTACGGGAGGAATATACAAGAAAAGAGGCACAAATCCTACGCAGCAATCTCAATATCGCGCACCTGATACTAGTCCAAGTTCATCTACTAGTCAAAGAAAAAAAAAGTAATTCAAGCGAAATATTGTTTCAAGGTGGGCTATCACATGGTAGAGATGATGAAGAGCCTCCTCAGAGATTCACTCTAAAAATAACGCACATATTTGAATGAGCCAAATCCAAAATTATTTGAAAAACAAGGAGGATTGAAGAGGTTATGGATGTAGAAGTTGACATCGATATACTACTTGATTGGGTTAGTAATTTGTTATCACTACTACAACACCTTCTAAAATTTTGGCCTACACCCAAATTTCGAAGCCTAGTTTGACTTTGCATGTTGTCTTCGCAAGCATTAAAATTTATTGCATGTGTTTTATCTAAGTGTCCTTGTCCCATTTGGAAGAAAATCAAAGTGTCATCTTTTAACATGTGGAGTGACGCATAATGCACAAAAGCTAGGTTTAGTGGTTTTAAAGGGTAATATTTGTGTAAATGAATTGTTCTTTGATAGGTCCCTATAATACTAGTGCATCCCCTTATTTTTATTATTAGTGTGGACCCCTTATTGTTATTGTTGTGCCCATTTAGTCCCCATAGTTTTATCATTGTGCCCCATAGAAGACCATTATTGCTATTGTTGTGCCCTTACATTATTATTGTTATGTAGGCTCTCATTATATTGGGACCCCTTAGACTCCTATATATATAAAGTAGGTTTTTATCATTTGAATCATCCAATAATTGTTCATTTATGTAATTTAAAGAAGGTTTCCCTCTCAAAGAGTCTGATTTCTAAGTCATTGATCTATATTTTCTTCTATTTTTTTATTTGGTTGCATAAAATTTGGTATCAAAGCTTGGGATTCTAGGGTTTCGCTTCTTCAAACAGGTCATCTTGGAATTTTTTCTATCACTGTTTTTATACGACGCTTTAGAAGCTAAAACATTTATCACGTGGATCTGAAATATTTATGAACTTCATGTAAAAATTTCAGACCTTGGTTCGAGATATTTTTAGAGATATGATTTGTGGAAGTTAGGGTTTTTGCAGGCTCCATAATTTCATCTCAAACAAGTGACCGAGGAAAATCGTCATAACTTTCATTTCCTAGATAAAATTCGAATTATGTAAAATTTGGTCGAAATTTCATGGACTATAGTTTCTTTTGTATCGATTTTAGGGCCGAAGGTTGAAACAATGACATGTGGCGCGTCATATAAGTTCACTCTACTGAACCAATCCATAATTAGGTGATTATGGGAGATCGGGCACAACTTTGTCTTGAAGAATAAAAATTAGATCTGCCCTATGGCATTGCAAAGAAGACTCAAAGGGATACTACAAGACCGAATTTAAAATATTGGGGATCTGAAATCATAGAGATACATCAGTTTCAATATCAAGCTCCTCAAAAGAAAGAAAAATGTGTGTGTTTTTTTTAATTGCATAAATTATTTTTTTTTAATCAATTTGAAATTATTCCAAAGGGAATATTGAAGCATTGATATCAGTATTGGGTTCAATAATGCCTCCCAAAATTAATTCCACATCCATTAAGCCCTCTGAAAGCTCTATTATGATGCATGAAGAGGAAGAATTGCAACATGATATATCAAAATTACGAGACCAAGCGCAACAAATTTCGCTCTCACAAAAAGTAACCAAAAATAAAATGGAAGTTAAGATGGATGGTTTGAATAAATACATGCAAGCTAAGATGGATGGTTTGAAAAATGGCATGGATGGCATGGAAGCTAAGATTGATGGTATAGAAGAAAAATTGAAAGGTAACATGGAAGACATGAAGAATGGTATAAAAGCAGACATGGAAGGTTTGAAGGAAGGTTTGACAAAGTTGCTACAGTAAATGATTCCTAATGGCGAAAGGGTAGTAGATGAAACTAATCATGAGAACAAAAGAAATGTTAATCATGATTTCATAGACTCTAATGTTGGATTTAAGACCCATCGTATTCCAAAAATCGATATGAGAAATTTTGATGGCAAGGATTCAATAACATGGATACTACAAATGGAGCAATAATTTGAGCTCCACAATTTGCAACACACACCAAAGGTATGCATTTCAAATTTATATTTAGAACAAAATTAGTTTGTATGGTATCAATGGATTTTTTTCTCGTAAACCACTTGTCAATTTTTCAATTTTTACGAAGGAAATGATAGCACATTATGAGGATAAAAAGATAAACACCTTCTTTAGCTAATTTATAAATCTCAAACAAAAGGGTTCAATGATGGAGCACATTGAGGACTTCCAAAAATTGAATATAAGGGTAAATAATATTCCAGAGGAACATAGGATTTATGTCTTCATAGGGACTTTAAAGGATAAAATTAAACATGAGGTTCACCTTTAGGAACTTGATTCATTGGAAAAGGCATTCAAGGTGGCAAGAAAAGTTGAAAGGAAAATTATGGAAACAAGGAAGTCTACCAATCACAACTATAAATATGGAAATGTTGTTGATCCCATCCATCCACAAATTACAAGGCTAACACCACAATAATTGGAGGATAAAGGAGAAAAAGGGATTTGTTATAGTTGTGATGAAAAATACACTAAAGGTCATAAGTGCGCCGAGAAGAAATTGTTTTACATAGATTCTGAAGAGAAGGAAGAAAAGGAAAAAGAAACATCAAAAAAGGAGGATATACACCAAGAAAAAACCCCAAAGAAATAATAAATGAATCCAACCATATCTTGTAATGCATTGGCAGCAATTACCACTCCTCAAAATCTCAAGATAGAAGGATATATAAAGAAAAAAAAGGTAATAGTGTTGATTGATTCTGGTAGTACACATAATTTTATTCATTTTAAGATAGCCAAGGAATTGAATTTCTTCCTATATCCAGAAAAAGAATTTCAATTGATGGTTGCAAATGGAGGAACTATAAATTTCTCTAGAAAGTGCCATATTATCAAGCTAACCATGGGGGAGTGTGTATTTAATACTCCAATTATTTCTATTCCAATGGGTGGTGTTGATGTTGTACTAGGAGTCCAATGGTTACAATCTTTGGGCACTACAGCTTTTATTTTTCAAGAAATTTTCTTGAAATATTTTTGGGAAGGAAAGGAAGTTGAATTATGGGGTATCGCAAGGAAACCTGGAAGGATAATTAGCTCTAATGTCATGACAAAGATTTTGAAGAAATAAAAACGAGGCATCATTGCACAATTATGCTCACTATAGGTTCAAACATCGAAATCCTTTATTTCTCCATATCTCAAAAAAGTCTTGGACAATCATTCCAAGGTGTTTGAGACTCCCAAAGGCCTCCCACCTATTCATGATCATGATTATGCTATTCATCTAATTCCAGGAAGTGTTCCTCCAAACATCATGCCTTACAGATATCCCTATGCCCAAAAGAGAAAAATTGAACATATGATTGCATAAATGCTAGAGGTTGCTATAATTCAACCTAGTCAAAGTTATCTCTCTTCTCCTGTAGTATTGGTGCACAAGAAGGATGGATCATGGCGCATGTGTCCAGATTATAGGGATATCAACAAGATCACTATTAAAGATAAATTTCTTATTCCTGTCATTGATGAATTATTGGATGAATTACATGGAGCAATTTGCTTCACCAAGTTGGATCTTCGTTCAGGTTATCATCAAATTAGAATAAAGGCAGAAGACATTCCAAAAACAACATTTAGAACTCATGAGGGTCATTATGAATTTTTGGTCATGCCTTTTGGCCTTACCAATGAACCTTCTACATATCAAGGGTTCATGAATTCCATTTTCACACCCTTCCTTAGAAATTTTGTGTCAGTATTTTTTGATGATATAGTAATCTATAGCCAGTCTTGGAAGGATCATGTTAAACATGTTGGCAGGGTGCTCAAACTATTGGAGGAGAAACAGTTATATGAAAAAACCTCCAAATGTTTCTTTGGAGTATAGGAGGTGGAATATCTGGATCATATTGTATCTCATGAGGGTGTTAAGGCAGACCCTAACAAAATTAAAGCCATTAATTAATGTAAAATCCCCACAACCTTAAAGCATCTCTAAGAATTTCTCAAATTAGAAGCACCTCTAACAATATTATTAAAGAAATATGCATTTTCTTGGACTCCAGAAGCAACTAAGGCCTTTGAACATCTTAAAGAGGCAATGTGCCAAGCACTAGTCTTAGCTACACCAGACTTCACAAAAAACTTTATTGTGGAATGTGATTCCTTAGGAAATGGAATTGGTGTTTTTTTAATGCAAGAAGGAAGACCCATTGATTTTGAAAGTCGTCCAATCAAAGGAAAGTATTTACAAAAATCTAATTATGAGAAAGAAATGTTGGAAATACTACATGCACTAAAAAAATGGTGACCTTACCTAATGGGAAGACACTTTAAGGTAAAAAAATATCATGATAGTATTAAATACTTTTTTGTAACAAATACTATCTTCAGAATAGAAAAAAAAAATGGGTCACAAATATGTTGGGTTATGAATTTGAAACCATATACGAAAAAGGAAACCTAAATGTTGTTGCAGATACACTCTCGAGAAAGGATGAGGACGTGGAAGCATTGCTTTGTGTCATTTATATTATCCAACCAGATTGGATAATCGAAGCAAGGGAGGAGTGGAAGAATAATGAAGAATTGTGGACACTCATTCAAAAGTTGCAGCAAGATCCTAGTACATCTTATACATTTAGATGGAAAAATTATCCATTATGTTACAAATATCGCTTATATATTTGTAGGGATTCCCAACTAAAACAAAATATTCTTTTTGAAGTGCACACCTCTCCCTTAGGAGGACACTCGGGATTTTTGAAAACTTACCACGGGGTCAAGAAATAAAATTTTTGGGATGGCCTTAAATCTTATATTCAAATTTTTTTGTCGGAATGTTCGGTCTTCCAACAAAATAAAGTTGAGACAATTAACACCCTAGTTCTACTACAACCTTTATCCATTCCAATTCAACGTTGGGAGGAGGTTTCAATGGATTTTATCACATTTTTACCCAAGTCCGAAGGAAAGAGTGTCATCATGGTGGTAGTTGATAGACTTACCAAGTATGCACACTTTTGCGCATTATCTCATCCATTTAAATCCAGTACAGTTTCTACTGCATTTATGGAAACAATTCAAAATCTACATGGAAACCCGAAGATTATTGTAAGCGACATAGATCCCATTTTCGCTGGAAATTTTTGGACAGGATTATTTTCTTTTCTGGGTACTTAACTAGCTCATAGCTCATCTTATCATCCTCAATCCGATGGGTAAATTGAGATAGTGAACAAATTTTTGGAAGGATATCTTCGTTGTTTTGCATCTAATAAACAAACACAATGGCTCAAGTGGTTACCTATAGTTGAATGGTGGTATAACACTTCCTTCCACACTTAAGAGAAAATGACCCCATTTATGGCATTCTATGGATATCATCCACCATCCATCACATCACCTTTAAAATAAAATTATAAGTTTCAAGAAGTGGAAGATCACATAGAGCATTAACAACAAGTTCTCCAACTCCTAAAGGATAACCTAAATTTGGCACAGAATCGAATGAAACAACAGGCATATCAACATCGCAGCAAAAGAAGTTTTGATGTAGGCGACTGGGTATTTTTATGAATACAACCATACAAACAAATGTCCCTCAACCAATCTAAGAAGTATAATAAATTATTTCCAAAGTACTATGGTCCTTACAAGGTGTTTCAAAATATTAGTACTATGGCATACAAATTGTTGCTTCCGGCATCATCGTGAGTGCACCCAATTTTCCATGTTTCAATATTAAAGAAGGTTATAGGTGACAAAATCCCAGTTCAAACAATATTTCCAAAACTTGTTGAGGAAGGAAAAATCATATTGGAACCTAAAGAAATCACAGAAACAAGAACTTGAAAGCTACGAAATTGATCAATTTCAAAGTATCTCATCAAGTGGAAGAAATTACCCACTGAAGATTCCACATGGGAGGATGAGAATTATATACAGAAGAATCTAGAACTACTCAAGCATTTAGGACAACACTTTTTTGAAGGATAGGGTCATGTTAGGTCCCTATAATACTAGTGTATCCCCTTATTTTTATTGTTAGTGTAGCCCCTTATTGTTATTTTTGTGCCCATGTAGACCCCATAGTGTTATCATTGTGCCACATAAAAGCCCACTATTGTTATTTTGGTTCCCTTACATTACTATTGTTATGTAGGCTCTGATTATATTGGGACCCCTTAGTCTCCTATATATAGAAAGTATATTTTTATAATTTGAATCATCCAAGAATTTTTCATTTATGTAATGTAAAGGAGGTTGCCCCCTCGAAGAGGTTGATTTCTAAGTCAATGATCTATATTTTCATCTATTTTATCCTTTATGATGGCATATCTGATAACACTAATCGTGTCAAGACATGTGTTTGAGGGATTACCCTATAATCCTAAATTAAATTTTAACAAAGAACCAATGCATTTATGGTATAACATACTATGGAAAGACACAAATTCTTTAATTTTTTGTTTAATTCAAGATGTCTTTGTAAACAAATTCAATCACATGATAAATGGACAAGAACCTTCTCAAATATTTTCACAGGCTCAAGTTTTCCTATTTGGTAAAGGGGTGCATGAAGAGAGAGAAGTTAATATGGTAATTCAAAATTATGGTTTTGAATATAAGCCATTGTTATTGCAAAAAAAAAATCTAGACATGTATTTTGTTGTTGAAGTTTGCAGGCAGTACCATTGTTGGCTAGTTACAATTGAATATAAAAATAAAAATCATTTATTTTACCATTTACTATTGGAGAAGTCACTATTAATAATGCATCTCATGTTGATAATCTTGCACGGTATTTATATGCTTGTAACTTAAGTAAATTCGAAGTCTTCAAACCCTTTTCTCCACAAGGTATATTTGGTGCACACCTAGACTTTGTTAGGTACGATAACTTGTTTCCAAGAGATAGAGAGAAAAGTGAGGATAAAAAAATAGTTTCTAATATATATTGAATAAATCTTTGAATAATACAGCATTGGTACGAGAGGAAGATGTAAGAAAAGAGGCACAAATCCTAAGCAGCAATCTCAATCTCGCACACCCGATACTAGTCCGAGTTCATATACTAGTCAAAGAAAAAAAACTACTTCAAGTGAAAGATTGGTTCAATGTGGGATATCAAGTGGCAGAGATGACGAAGAGCCTCCTCAGAGATTCACTCCAAAAATAATGCACATAGTTGAATGGGCCAAATCCAAGATTATGTGCAAAACAGGGAGCATTGAAGAGGCTATGGACGTAGAAGTTGACATCGATATACTACTTGATTGGGTTATTACCTTGTTGTCGTTGCTACAACACCCTCCAAAAAATTTTCAAACACCCAAATTTCAGAGCCTACTTTGACTTTGCATGTTGTCTTCGCAAGCATTAAGAGTTATTGCATGTGTTTTATCTAAGTGTCCTTATCCCATTTGCAAGAAAATCAAAGTGTCTACTTTTAACATGTGGAGTGTTGCATAATGCACAAAAGCTATTTTTGGTGGTTTTAAAGGGTAATATTTGTGTAAATGAATTTTTATTACCATGTAAACGTGTGTCTCACTCATTTCCACAATTTTAAACATTGTTGCACAAGTGTCGTCATGGTCGTCGCAAAGTGTATCTTTGGTGTTGCACTTGGTGTAAGTCGTCGAAAAGTTGCCGCATTGAGGAGAGGATATTTTTCATGTGTTATGAGTGTTCCATGTTGTGTCATTGAATAATATAAGTGTGTCATAATGATAAGAGTCATGTTTTTCGCATATTTCTTTCATTGATCCAACACTTAGTAAAATTTGGAAAACTCCTCGACTGGGCCACTCAACCTCTTTCATCCATCCTGAACTATGAATTACGTAGTCTTAACCCTCAACCCGTAGCATTTCCTCTTGGAATTGTGCAATGCGTAGTTCCTCCCTCCTAGAAATTTTCACTACGTAATCTCAGTGCTCAAGCCTAGCCCCTGAGCTCAAAAACTGTGCAATTTTCCTCTCTAGTAAGCCCTGAACTACGCGTTGTGTTATCAAGCATTAGCCTTGAGCTCTTGAACTAAAATATTATGCAATCACTTGGCCTCCCTATCCTTCCAACACTGCTTAGTGGGAAATTTCATTTCTCTATCCCTTAGCCTAACTCCTTGAATCCTTAACTACGTAATCCTCAACCCCAGTCCAGTATGAACTATGCATTGTGTAGTATCAAGGCTCATACATGACCTTTGACTACCTTATATACGCAATTGCATAGTTACCAAGCCTCTCCCTCGAGTTTCCACCCAGTTCCATCTCAGTCAATGGATCATCATACATCATCTTATACTATGGGGTTTACGGGACTGATGTCATCTTATCATGAGTGAATTGCAGATGCAGGTACTCCATCATGTTATGACAGGATGATGAATAAGGAGATGGGAAAGGAGACCATTCTAGGAAACACCTATGAAATTGTAAATACAATTTGATCAATCATCAGGAAGCAAAGGGACATATGTTTACGACAACATATTGATATCTAATAACACTAAATACTCCTTATATTTATCCATATGGAGGTAGAAGGGGATATCATGATCTATATTCAAGAAGAGGCAAATCAAGCAGTAGCAAAGAATGGCTTGGCATTTCCATGTCATCATGCAGTCCATGTCATCAGTGTCATGTCATGTCATGTCATGATTCATTAGGTTCCACATCATTTTGTGGTTTATGTAAATTCTTATTCACAATGTATTGTAAAGTGGAAGTCCAAAGGACGTGTATAGAATGTAAATATTCATGTAAAAGTTGAAAATCCATAGGGAATTCAAATAGTCATTAGGGTAGTCAAAGAGTCATAAGGGAGGTGAAGGATCACCCCATTTTTTATATATACTCCCTCATTTTACAAGAAAAGGAATTTTCACCTTGGCTTCTCCCATAAGGCATCATAGAGGCAAGTTAGTTCTTTTGGGGAGAAGTTAGTGGCTCCAACGCTCCACTATTGTAGCTAGTGGTGTGCATTAGATACATGTGTCTTGGGACTTTTACTTAATATATGAATCCTGATGGCCAGCACCTTATTTATGCATGGATTACGAATATTTGTAATTGTAGAAATTTGAATAAATGTTAAATTATTCACCGATATTATCTTGATCACACACTATTTTAGCTTCATGCATAATACATAACCTCTTCTACTATTGATCATCAATTTGCGGAATTAAAACAATCGCATGCGCACATTAAAACCATAAACAATCACACATATAAACACAGTATTTATGGAAAAGCTTAAAGCTGAAAACCCCCAACTATTTGTATATTATAATGATAGAGATCATGTAACAATCATAGTACAAACTCCTCACAAGCTCTGTTTCTCCAGCATTTTATTTTTTCTGACTCAGATCAGCATACAAAACACATGCTCCAATCTGCTCCACCTGTTAGCCAGCCTCTACTGTGCAATCCAATATGGATAATTGCCAGATAAAGGTTCAAATCCCACTGGTATGTACTGCTCAATCCTCATTGGCTTCTCAATCAATGTGTGTGCCATTCTCATGCACCGATGCGTCTGTTGATAACCTACCTATCTTTCACTACACTCTTTATGGTCTCCTTTGGCCATGCATTGCAGTTAACTGATGTGTTCTTTAGTTGATTTATGAGTTAATAGTTAGTGAATTAATTAATAATTAATTCACACCACTCATCACTAGTGTATTTGTCAGTTAGACTAAATACAACTAGTTCAACTAAGTTAAACCGAACACAACTCCACCAGCTGTCTCATCAACTCCACCAAACTCTGTACGTAGCACGAACTAGGCTGTTGAACAATACACTGACACAGGAACTCAACATAGAGCTACCTTGAGGCATGGTGCATCAGGCATCAAGTACACAAGTGCCAAGAGGATAAGATAATGTTTAGAGTCCAAATATTATTAAGAGCTAATAATATTCGACATATCTATTTTTAGACTGGAAATCTAAAAATAGATTCCGCCCAGTATGTCTAAAAATAGAAGTCCATCTATTTCTTCCGAATTGACCAACCATCCACAAATAGCATCCTGCAACTCATAGAACATGATCCATATGTCTAAAAATAGACATAGTCTAAAAATAGACTTTGCGCCAAAAATAGCCTGCGGGCCCACTTAGTGAAGGCGACTCCTTTCCACTAAGCTCATCATCTTGTTGCAATCTCAACACTCCCTCTCAACAAGATATGGATTATCTGCAACCCCCATCCTTACCTGTGTGTCAATTTTATCTTGGTGAGTACTTCTTTAAAGATATCATCATCTTGATCCTCTGTAGGAATGTATGAAAGTAACATGATCTTCCGCTGCACACAATCTCTGATATGATGATACCAGATGTCAATGTGTTTAGATCTATCATGAAATACTGGATTAACCGAGAGTTTGATGCAACTCTGATTATCAAAATAAATCACAGTAGGATCTAAGTGTGAACCAGTTTCTTGGGCCGGATCTTCCTCATCCATATAGCCTGCATGTACGAGCTAAACTGTGCTGCCTGCTGAGCCTCTGTTGGAGGCCCAGGTGCCACGGATCTACGCTTTCTTTGTGCAGCGAGCATCGACCCGATCTTTGAAAATCCCTCGAGATGTGCTCTTTTCTGTCAGATTGAGGCTCCACCTTAAATCACACATAGTGAATCCCACACGACTTCACTTCATCCGGTATCACGTACCACAATCCATATCCCGATGTGCATAGATAGAACAATACAGCAACTCCACGCCTTCAGAAGGCTTGCAGTGGGATTAACCATATCTGTGAAAGTTGGTTAACTACATAACTTTCCTCGGATCGTGTATTAATGAGATACATAAGCGACCCCACCAATTGTCGATAAAAAGTGGCATCCACTACCTCCGCCGAAATAGCATCCTCCTTCCTCCAACCTCCACGAAGAGGAGTATCAACAGGCTTGCAGCCATGCATGTTGAACTTCTCTAATATTTCTCGGGCATACTTACCCTGAGAAACAAATAGTCCATCACTGCGCTGCCAAATTTCCAATCCCAGGAAATAATGAAGGAGGCCCAAGTCCTTCATCTCAAACTCTTTTGCAAGATCCTCCTTGCATGAGAGTATCAACAACTCATCACTTGTCAAAATCAAATCATCTACATAAAGTAGTGAAGAATGATGGGCAACACCCTCCTATTTAATCGGCCGGAGTTGGGATCGCCTCCTCTTGGAGAATCCAGTCTGGTGACTCTTATCTGTCAAATGCCTTTTAAGCACAGGGTGCATTTCACAACCTCTGGGCGCTCTCACGAGCACTGCACATACGACCAGCAGAATCTGAAACACCAAGGGCTGCTCTATGTACACCTCCTCTCGATGGCTCATTGAGAGCGCGGATCTTCATCCATCGGTGAATGTGCCACCCCATCTCTGTGAGAGAGCAAGTATTTGTACATGTGGAAGAATACCTTGCGACAGGTGCAAAGGTCTCCTCATAATCGATCCCCTCTATCTATGAAAAGCCTCGGGCAACAAATCTTGCCTTATACTTCTCCACACTCCCGTCAGCTGCCTGCTTCACTTTGTAGATCCATCTCGAACCCACCACTGATTTCCCTTCCGGTCTCGGACAATCTCCCATGCATTGTTTCTGACAATCGAATCATACTCTTCCACCATGGCATCTACCCATGCGGGATCCTCCACAGCTTCCTCGAAAGAGGATGGCTTTTTCACAATACACTTGCTCACAAGAGCCATGTATCCAGTATACCGGTCAGGTGAATTTCTCTGTCTGCGCTGTGATGTAGGTGCTCCTACAACCTTCTCTGCATCTTGAGCCAGTCGCTCAGCTTCTGTAGTGCGCTTCCGCCCTCTAATGGTTGGCGCTGCATGAGTGGTTTCTTCCACTCAATGAACTTCCTCTTGTGGCTGATCCACATCCTGAAGCTCATCCTTAGGAACTAATAGCTCCTCCTTTGCATGCAAGTGTAGCTCCCTCTCAAGCGAACACTTCATGGCTTTCTCCTCCTGAAATTTGATATCCCGTCGCACAACATTCTTGCGACTGTCTGGAAAATACACACCATATTTGTGGGGCGTATCAGTGTACCCCACAAATATCCCAACCTCCGCAGTCGGCTCCAACTTCTTCCTGGCATCCTTCGTCACATGAATGTAAACAGGTGAACCAAAAATCCTCAAATGGGAAATATCAGGCCTCTTACCAGAAAAAGCCTCCTCGGGTGTACTCATGCCAAGTATCCTGTGAGGACAACGGTTCTGCACATATACTGCAGTATTTCATGCCTCAGCCCACAAGTGTATGGGTAGGCCCTGATCATGCAACATCGCCCGTGCAGCACCCACGATCGTTTTGTTCTTCCGCTCAGCAACCCCGTTCTGCTGTGGGTTATGAGGTGCTATGAGCTCTCTTCAAATTCCTTCTGCGCTGCAAAAGTCCTTGAATTCGCCAGAGATGAATTCACCACCATTGTCGCTCCTAAGAGCCTTCACCTGCTTCCCCGATTCTTTCTCAACCAATGCCTTGAACTCACAGAACTTTGAGTATGTCTCGCTCTTCTTCTGCATGAAGAAGATCCACCACTTACGAGAAAAAATCATCAACAAATATCACATAATACCTGTGCTTTGCTGTCGAAGCTACTGAGAAAGGTCCACACACGTCCGTGTGAATTCTCTCAAGGATCTTCGTGGCGCGACTATCCTTCTAGTGAAAGGTGGATTTCACAAATTTTCCCAAGGTACACCCCTTGCACTAATCTGACTGCGCAAGAGTGCCTTTAGGAAGCCCAGTAGAAATCTGCTGCAGTATCTTCAAAGCTCCATGGTGAAGGTGGCCCAATCTTCGGTGCCACAACTCGCCATCATCCCGGCTCACCACTCCTTCTGCCTTGCCTTCCATTGCTGCGTAGCCATCTACCTGCAATTGATAAAGGTTCTTAACTCGAACCCCTATCCTCCGGGTCTCACCAGTTGCCTTACTGCGCAGGAAAGCCTTTCCTTCGCTAAAGACAACATCATATCCCTTGTCTTCTAACATCGCCACAGAGATAAGATTCTTCTTCAATCCTGGAACATGCATCACTTCCTTCAATACGAAGGTTTTACCAGACTCCCTCTCAAAGGAAATGGTACCGATACCGGTCGCACTGTATCTACCATCATCGCCCATCTCGATGTGCACTCCAAGATCTTTCTCATCCAGATCAGTAAACAAATCTCGATCTCCTGTCATGTGAAAAGACGCACCACTGTCCAGAAACCATACTGATCCCGCCACACTTGACACCAAGCATGCGATCAGCGAAAAATCCAGCTCAAACTGCGAGGCTAAGGCCTCTCCAGCTGCAGATCCAGTAGCCTGCTTATTTTTCTTCTTCTGCGGACAATTTGTGGCATAATGTCCGTGTTGGTGACAATGAAAGCACTTCACCTTGGACATGTCCTGCTTCTTGCCTTTCGCACCGGAATGAGAAGCTTTCTTGCTCTTCCCCTTCTTTGCTTTGGCAGCCAAAGCACAATTCTCTTCATCAGAGTTCTTTGATGACGATCCGTCCCTGGTACTCCGCCTTATCTCCTCTTGCACAAGATCCGACCAAAGTCGCTCCCATCCTGGCAATTTCTCCCGACCATTGACAGAGTCCTGATAGGAATTCCAACTCTTCGGAAGCCCAAGGAGAGCCAAGCTCACCAAGTCCTCATCATCTACAGTCACCCCCACACTTCCCAGCTCATCCCTGCATTGGATGAACTTCGTGAGGTACTTGGGCATACTGTCGCCTTTCTCCATCTTTATGTTTCTGAGCTTATCCTTGAGCGCCAACTTCCTCTGGTCGCTCTTGCTTTGGAATAAATCTGTCAAGGCTTTCCACATCAAGAATGGAGAAGCCTTACCATGCAGGCTGGACACTATGTGATCCTTCACGCCCTCCAATAGAATCCTTCGACACTTTGCTGTCTTCTTTTGCCAAGCCTCAATTACGGCAACATCGCTAGAAGTAGGCTTTGGGACTTCAGCATCTATGAACTCCTTCAACCCATTGTCATCTAACACCGCTTCCATCCTGTCCTTCCATGCAATATAATTCAAGCTGCCCTCAAGGGCATACTCCAATCACAATCTGTTGAAAGACATCACAACTTCGACACCAAGAAAACACTGCTGCAAATTCAAATTCCACCAGCACAAACTCAACCGCTTCAATGTTCTGCAATTGCTCCGATGATCAATATTGCTCTGATACCATGTAGAAATTTGAATAACTGTTAAATTATTCACCAAGATTATCCTGATCACACACTATTTGAGCTTCATGCATAATACATAACCTCTTATACTATTGATCATCAATTTGCGGAATTAAAACAATTGCATGCGCACATTAAAACCATAAACAATCACACATATAAACACAGTATTTATGGGAAATATTAAAGCTTAAAACCCCCAACTATCTGTATATTATAATGATAGATATCATGTAACAATCATAGTACAAACTCCTCACAAGCTCTCAACACTATCTCCAATTGTTACACACTACGCAAGCTCAGATCATACAAAACACTTGCTCCAATCTGCTCCAACTGTTAGCCAGCCTCTACTACGCAATCCAATATGGATAATCATGAGATCAAGGTTCAAATCCCACTAGTATTTACTGTGCAATCCTCATTGGCTTCTCAATCAATGTGTGTGCAAATCTCATGCACCAGTATAGTCACAACTGATAGTCACACTGCTCTTTCACCTACCTCTTCACTGGTCTCCACTGAAACTGTCCATGCACTGAAGTTAACTGATGTATTCTTTAGTTGATTTATGAGTTAATAATTAGTGAATTAATTAATAATTAATTCACACCACTCTCACTAATTTTATCAATCAGTTAGACTAGATACAACTAGCTCAACTAAGTTAAACTGAACACAACTCCATTAATTGTCTCATCAACTCCACCAAACTCTGTCACATGAGTTCTAACTAAAGTCAACCATGCAATAGCTCCACTAAACTCTAGGAATAGCGTAATTCCTTCTATCAGCTGCATGTGCCACATCCGTGACTCGAACTGAAGTGCTCCAAGAGGATAAGATAATGTTTAGAGTCCAAATATTATTAAGAGCTAATAATATTCGACATATCTATTTTTAGACTAGCAATCTAAAAATAGATTCCGCCCAGTATGTCTAAAAATAGAAGTCCATCTATTTCTTCCGACTTGACCAACCATCCACAAATAGCATCCTGCAACTCATAGAACATGATCCATATGTCTAAAAATAGACATAGTCTAAAAATAGACTTTGCGCCAAAAATACCCTGCGGGCCCACTTAGTGAAGGCGAATCCTTTCCACTAAGCTCCTCATCTTGTTGCAATCTCAACAGTAATATTGTTTTGTGAATGTTTATGATTCACGTTTTTTTTCACCTATACTAGTTGAACTATTTCATTTATTTTAGTGCTTATCATATTGAGAATGTGTTTTAAAGGTTGTAATGACCGTCGTGTCTTTGTGGACTATACTGTTGGATGTTAGATGTATATTTCATGTTTATGCGTGTTTATGCTAGGGTGGTATGAATACCTCTGTCTTATAGGCTCACTCTTACCTCTGCAGTAGAAAAACCCTAACACACCTAGAACCGAAAATTCACCAAGCACACCTACTTGTTTTTCGAAGGAACATATGTGATTCTCTCTCTTGTTGATAGCTAAATCCAAGGAAAACCTTTACGAAAATGGTAACCAGGTCATATTTTGGATGGGGATCCTATCCCAAACAGTGTGAGGTCTAATTGGGACCGCATATTGGGGAGACCCCTTTAAATGTTGGCATTTCCAGCACTATCAACATACTTGTTTGGCTAAAAATCAGAAAATGATGGAGAAAATTTCTGAAAAATTCACTACTTTTGATGACCGCTATGTCACATTGCAAAATGAAAATTATGATAGGGGTGGTAAAATACTGAAAAATGAAAGAGCAAATTTTCATAACAAAAAGGTTATTGATCAAGCAGAAATGGATGTTGATGTGTTTGGGTTGGAGCAACATGGCTTATGAAATTGCATCAAGCTACCAGTGAGGTGCGTATAGAGTCTACTAGTGTATGAGAAGCATAAAATCTGAGACTAAGCGCAAAAATAAAAGAGATAAAAAATGCTCTAAATTTGGGTCCTTTGTTAATGACTCCACTGGAAATACGTGCACTTCCATTGGAAATTTCTACCCCCAGTACACCCCATATATTTGATAAACCCATCAACCTCCTTAATGTAGTGAAATCGTTTATTATCAGTAATATATTTGAAATATTATGAATTATTGAATATGAATGGCAAGCAACTTCTTATTTGTGGAATTTATTACAAAGAATTAAGTCATTTTTTGAGTGAGTCAAAATTTATCTCGAGGGAGACAGGGACTTCGTTGAAAATGACTTACTTATTTTTTGTTGGAAGATTGAATCAATGTATGATCTAAAGAAAGAGAAACAAGGACTCTCGAATGTTGATAAAAGCTGAAAGGTCTAAGAGAATCGTAACATTAGAGAACATTATTTATAAATGTGGAAGCATAGAAACTAGAAGAGTGAGTGCCTATGTCAAGGAAGTAGCGTTGTTTAGGACTTAAACAGTCCACACATTACATGTGAGCCTAGATTACTTTTGAAGGACAAGCTAATGGCTAAATTGGACAAGCTAAAACAATCAAAGGCAAGATATTTTGATAATATAATAGATTTCATTGCAGATGAAATTAATAAATGGATAATTACTTGTGTTAGTGTTATAGAAGATTACTTTGCCTTGGTTGCACAATTGCAAGAAGAAACTAGGGACATTGAGGAGGATATATTCAATGAACATGTCAAAAAGGAAATTATTGATGCCCCGACGAAAATTTTCATTCAAACTAAAGTGAAATAATTCCTTGAAGAAATCATGAATCTGAAAGACAACTAGCAGTCAAACAATCTCAGTTTATGATTTCACATATTGTAAGTGTTTTTTAATCTTGGAACATTGATTTTCTATTTATAGTGTTTAATTATTCAATTTTGTTGCATACATTATTGTGAACTAATCTAATTCATGGATGCAATTTCTTGTTTTTTTTTGCAAGTGCCTATTTTACATTACGGTTCACGAGAGCCTAATATCAATCCTTTTTGGGACGAATGCATTTACTTTTTCCAATTAAAAATCGGGACCATTACTCTGTATTCAATCCTCATTTCAATTTTCATTACTCTATGTTCTAATTCTGAGTTTGTGTACCAATTATGTTGTGTAGGTATGAATTCTATGGCGCTGTGCAAAAATAATAATAGAACATATTTTTTCGATAATTTTCTTTGAGTTTTTATATATTACCTAAAGTTTTGTAATTGATCATAATGAAAATGAATTTTTGATTACCCTATTCTAATACTAAAATTGTTCACCAATTTTTTGAAGAATTCTCAAATAATATTTTGCATATGAACTTGTGTATATTTTTATTTTGTAGCATTGACCAACAACATTGATTAAACTTAAATTTATGAGTGTATGTTTTTGAGCTTTTATATTGTATCTATTGGTTTTTAATTAATCACAATGAAAATGAACATTCAGCAAGATTTTTGGATCTCATATATTTGTTCCATTTGTAGTATTTATTTTAATCATAACTATGGTTATTGGCATTTGAATATTAATACAGTTATTGTTACTGTAACTGTATTGTTTATTGTTCAATATTTTTGAAGCACAAAGATTGATTACTTTGTTCCAATTTTGAGTATGTTTACCAGTTTTGAGTAGAATTCTGAGATAATGTTTTTGCATAAGTTTTTGAGGACACACTTTGAGCTTTTATGTAATATCTAATGGTGTTTTTTATATAATATTGTTTTATATCTAATATTGTCTTTATATCTGAATTTATTAGTTTAGTATCTATGTTTGTGTTGCATGCATCAATTAGCTATAAGACTAAATTCATCTATGCTTGTGCAATTGCACAAGGATTCAAATGACAGTTATTCATTTAAATCGCCATGTTTTAATAAGTGTGCTCTTTAAAAAATTACCCCACATATAAATTCTACACACAACCTTTCTCCTGCATTTCTCGCACATCTAATCACATCCCACGATGAGTATGAGGTACTCCATCCTTATGAGAGAAAATATTCTCAAGAATTTCACTTTTCCATTGATAGCTAGAGCAACCACTGTTCGAATCTTCTCATTTACACTTTTTCCTATCAAATGATCCCACTCTATTATGCTACATTTTTTATTTTTGTAGAGACTTTAGTATGTCACGTGATTATACATACTCAATACTACATATCCACACACATTTTTCTCTATGTACGCTTGTTCGGAGTACCTATATGCATCGACATCCAATCTAAGCCTTCTCTTTCTTTTTTTCTCTATGCATGTCCCCAAAGTGTCAATTTCCATAGTATTTGACATATGTTAAATGTCCCATAAACTTAATCAATATTTTGTAGTGAACACTAACATTTATTTAAAAAATCATTATGGCTTAATTGACACATAATCAGGATATTGTTTAAGTGCTTAATAGTGTTTATTCTGACGCATTATGTAATGATCATTGTGTGGGATCTAGTAATGCGAAGAAGCTATCATTGTGTTGATGAAGATTTCATTGTGTGGAGTGCGGAAGAATCTCATATATAATATTTTTTAGTGTTTACCTCAGTTCCATTAATTTGGGTGATTTATATAAATTTCATTGGGTAGAATACGGAGATGTGGCTTGCGGAAAATATTTTGAGCTGATGTAAAGTAATTACAACATTGAATTTCAAGAAATATATGAAAAAATCCAAATACATCTAGGATTGAATGACTTTCCAATCTATGGATTAAAAGTATAGTGAGATGTATTTAGTGTGAGACAAAATACATGAAAATTATTTCACCAACGTACAAATTAACTCGATAATATGAACATTGGCACACAAAATTACAAATTAGCATCATATATGTTAGTAGAAGCTTTCACATTGTGGAAGAAGCATAATGAAATCTTTCTTCACAGATATGCTCACACACATATACGTGCAATTAATTTAACTCAACTAAAATTATCGGCACCAAGTATTGGATGATTCCAAAGCCTCTAATTGTAATTCTTATTAATTTATTGAGCTTCATTTCTACCTTTGATTGTTGAAAGTGTTAAAGCTTGTGCCCACAAATTTAAATCCCCGCAAAATTAATACATCAATTTCATTGTGAGATATGGAATAATATTTCATTGAGCTGTGGAGATGTGGATGTGTGCAATAAGCACAATGAAATCTTGTTCCGCACCTTTGCACTTCAAAGAAATATATTTTGAATTGATTGTAAAATATATTTTTTAGAATCCTCAGCAAAGTTATAAAACAAGTATATTTAAATATCGACATGGAATATTAACTATAGATATTTTTCACTAGATGCCTATGATTTTTTTTATCAAATTACTCTATAGATGTTATTTAAGCTATATTGTTTCCTGCGAGATACAAAAGACATTTTCATTATGCAAGGTGCGGAGATGGGGGATGTGCAGAAGAAGCACAATGAAATCTTGTTCTGCACATCGGCATTTCAAGGAAATATATATTGTATTGCTTGCAAAATATATTTTATAGAATCTTGAGAAAACTTATAAAACAAATATATGTAAATATTGGCATGGAATATAAACAATGGATCTTTTTCAATACATGTCTATGAATTGGTGTATCCACTTTATCTGCAGATGGTATTTAAGCTATAGTGTTTTAATCGACATCATATGCTTAATATGAATTTCATTGCATGGAATGAAAATATGTGGTTTGTGGAAATGATTATGGGTTGATGTAAACAAATTATGGCATTGACTTGAAAGTAATCTTTACATAAGCCAAATAGGTCTAGGCTTGAATGAATTTCCAATCTATGGATTTCATAATTTGGCAAATTTATTCTTCACAGCGCTGTCTTGCACGACAGTCCATAGTATTCACGGCTTTCGAATACTTTGTGCATTTGTGATTTTGTATTTGTGAATTAAATACTTATTATTAAATATTAAATGAAGTGTATTTTTAATGCATGTGAAGAAGAGGTGTTGTGTGGGAGAACGAGAGTGTAGAGAAAGTAACAAAAACTTTTCCCCCGCAATGTTATATATTTTGTATGAATTTATATAGATCTTCGTCCTACATAATAGTACATATTAATGAATTAATTCATTTTTTTCAATTTTAGTTAGTGTTTATGTTCAACCTAGTATTAATATTTAATTTCATAGAAAGAGGATTTCATTATAGGTTAAGATGAGAAAATTGGAAACATCACCTTTTTAACAAATATTTAAACATGTTATATGATGCATTTGGCTTGTGTAACTAGTTTACATCTACAAGGTTTATTAGTAGTTTCGTAGAATAGTCATCATTTCATAACATGTCAAAGAAAATGAAGCTTAACACTAATACAATCTAAATGATATGCAAGGAGTTGACTGACACAAGCGCATATTTGGTGAATTGAATGTTGAAAAGACTAATATTTACTCGCGGTGTTGTTTTTCATTAATCATATATACTAGTTAACTTTAGACACAGGTTATCGAAAATGTTTTTGTGACATTTTGTGAATGTATTGTGGCAGGGTGGGAATTGTATTTGGCATTGAACAAGAAAATTGGTGATATGAACCTATTAGCACAAAACGTACGAGTGGTGAGGATACACATATATCCACACTGGCACAAAATTACAAATTAGCATCATTTATGACAGTAGAAGATTTCAGATTGTTGAAGAATCATATTGAAATATTTCTTCGTGGCTCTACTCACACACATATGCGCACAATGAATTTAACTCAATTAAACTTATCTGCACCAATTATTGGTTGATTCCAAAGGCTCCAATTGCAATTCTTACTGACTTCTTCAGCTTTATTTCTACCTTTGATTATTGAAATTGTTAAAGCTTGTACCCACAAATTTAAGTCCCCACAAAAATTAATACATCAATTTCACTGTGATATATGGAAGAAGATTTCATTATGTGAGGTCTGATGATGCAGATGTGCGGAAGAATCACAATGAAAGCTTGTTCTACACCTCCACATTTCAAATAAATATTTTTTGTATTGCTTGTGAAATATATTTTATAAATTCCTGAGCAAAGTTATAAAATAAGTATGCATAAACATCAGTGTGGAATATAAATATGGGTATTTTTCAATAGAAGTTTTCATTATGCTAGGTATAGAGATGTGAATGTGTGGAAGAAGCACAATGAAAACTTGTTCCGCACATCGACATTTCGAAGAAATTTATTTTTTATTTCTTGTTCAATATATTTTATAGAATCCTAAGCAAGGTTATAAAACATATGTGTAATTATCGACATGGAATATAAATTATGTATCTTTTTCAATACATGTATATGAGTTTTTTTATCCCATTTCTCTACATATGATCTTTAAGATATAGTGTTTCAATTGACATCGTTAAGGAGATGTGAATGAAGCATTCATTGTAATGGGTGTGGAAAAAACACAATGAAAATGGAAGAAGAAAAAAATTTTAAAAATAGTATCATGTACAACAGAAGAATCTTTCATTATGCAGAGTGCATTCTCTGCATTTCCATCTTCCGCATAATGACATTACCTCAAAGCGAAGAAGTTTCAGCATTCTTTCGACAGATCATAGAATCGACTCGCAGTCAGGAACATGAAGTTCTTCCACGTAAAAAAATCCATTTTTATCAAATACAGCCAACCGACATCAACATAGTAGTGGGTACCAGCCCAACTATTATCCTGCTTCGTAATAGATATAACTGCCCACATTTCTGCATAATATTTATTTGTGGTTGTCCTTGCATGACTTTCTACTTACAGTTATTATTGATAGCATGTATGCTAGTTTTCATTATCACAAATAATTCACATTTAATTTAATTCATAAAATTTTGACACTTATGGTATGTATATCGATGATATTAAAGCGACAGCAAAGTGCGAAGTAAATTAAGGAGATGGTTTTCGATTTTCAAGATTTATTTCCATGTCTTCCCGTAATCGTCAGCTTTGGTATATTGGATTTATATTTATTGAGAGTGTCCTATAAAAAATATTTCACACACCAAATAGTAACATATGGTGATCATTTAGCATATTGATAAATCTACACATAAATGGCGTTGAAAACGTTATTGATTGAGATAATATTTTGAAAGTACAAAGTATAAATAGCTAACAGAGGAAGGAAAGAAGTTATTTCATTGATATTATTAAAGCGCTTGCTCTTATCGATGATATATTTTAGCATTTGGTTATGTATGAGAGATATGTGAACCTGTCAACAGAAGAGAAACAATAGAAATAAGATTTGTTCTAGCATATTAGTGAATGTTGCATGTGTTCTAGAAGTGTTTATTTCATATAAATTATTTATTTGTGTACAAATAATTTTGATTTAAATACAAGAAAAATTATACTACAAAAATGAAGACTCCAATTCCTCTGACTCCCCAGGAATTCAAATGCATATTCAAGCTATAGGAACTAGATATGTGCTTAAAATTGTTGGAAGAAAATCGTTTTCTGGAATCACAAGCAGACGACATGAACATTATTTGAGAATTCATTTCGCCAACTTCTTAGATTCCTTCTTATCTTTACGTTCTAGATATTTCTTTGTTTATACAAATAAAATTTAGGTGAAAATGTGAAGCTGGGTTACACTTTTTTCCCTTTTTTGAGAAAAAAATTTCATTTTTTTTCGGTTCTTCAACTTTCTGCAAACTATAACAATTTTTCTGTGTAGAATTTCATTTTGCGATAAAAATAAAAGTTGTGAGAAATTTTGTTAGCTTTCTATTACTTATTTTTTGAAATTTGTTTATGCAGATTTGATATGTCAACTTAGCGTTTCTTTGAGTGTGTGTTTCTTAACAATCAAAGGATTCATAAGAAGTCATGTTATGTCGCAATGCTGTATTCATTGAAAATTTGTGTTTTTGAAAAAACAAAATGTGTTACAACAATCTAGACATAGTCTACTTTGTTTTAGTCATATTTACAAAGCCAATGGATGCTTATCATAATTACTAGAATTTTTTGAACTGGTCCAATACGAAAAACTGTGTATTTTTGATATGTTTCGCGTGGCAACAAATTTCTTAACATATAAGTTATAAACTAAAAATCTAAAAGCTACCCATTAGAGTCAACGGACCAATGTAATGCCCCATAATTTTTTCAATTTTTTTTACAATGTATTTTGGGAGATACAAAATTTTGATTTCACTGAATCACAATGACCCTCAGAAATTTTTTGCACCCATTTTATTAGAAAAATAATTAAAATTAATAAACGTTTACGAAATTCCATAAAAGTTATATTTCCTGAAAGTAGATTCAATTCTGAAAATGCTTGTCTTGGTTCCGACAGTTAATTAACAACCTTTCATGGAGTTTAATCAGTCCAAAGTTGCAGAACCGTTTTCAGAGCCTGGTTTTGTGTAATTGGTGACACGTTAGTTCGGCCGAACTTTTAGTCCAAGTTCGGCCGAACTATGTTTTCCGCTTACGAGTCGTTAAAACTAACGTCTTAATAGTTCGGCCGAACTTCTTATCAAAAGTTCGGCCGAACTATTGTGTAAATCTCCGTCGGCCGGAAAATTTTGTAGAGCCCCCTACAAAACACACATTTCGCGTCAATATAAATTGCCGCGAAATGATTCACAATTTTCGCACATTTCGCACTTCATTTCATTTTACAACTTGGTTTGAGTTCAAAAAATTTTCTTCAAAGTTTGGGTTTAAAGAACTTTTTTGGAAGACATTTTTTGGAGGCGGCGTGATTTTTCTTGGAGGTATGTATGTGTTTTGTGTTGAAATAAATCTTTTGAGCTTCTTTGTTCAAAAACTTTTCTTCAAATTTTGGATTTAAAGAATTTTTTTGGAAGACATTTCTTGGAGGCGGTGTGATTTTTCTTGGAGGTATGTACGTGTTTTGTGTTGAAGTATGTGTTTTGTGTTTTTTAAAGTGTGTGTTTTGGATTGGATTACGTATTTTTTACAAAAAAAAAATTTAAATTAAATCTTTTGTGATATTTTTTGTAATTGAGTTATTGTCTAATTTTTTGAAGGAAATTTTTTGAACCTCATACCCTATTATCATGGGAAATCAAAGAACTTGTGTGAGAAAATATGATCGAAAAAGAGACCCTGAGGAACGTAGAGAAGAGACGAGACAATATCGCAAAAGAAAGTTAGAAGCCCTCTCAAATATTGAAGAGGAAAATCAACCTCAAGCAGAAATTGAAGCAGGTATGTAAATGTAAATATTACATGATCTATTGATATACATTTAAAATTTTCCTAATGTAAAATGTGAAGCTTAATTATTATTTGATGAACTAGTTTGAAAAATATTTTGTTTGATGTAAACAGACAGAGATATTCCTCAAAATATTGAAGAAGAAAATCAACCTCAAGCAGAAATTGAAGCATGTATGTAAATGTAAATATTATGATCTATTAATATATTTTTAAAGTTTTCCCAATGTAAAATGTGAAGCTTAATTTTTATTTGATGAACTAGTTTGAAAAATATTTTGTTTCATGTAAACAGACAGAGATACTCCTCAAAATATTGAAGAAGAAAATCAACCTCAAGCAGAAATTGAATCGGGTATGTAAATGTAGATATTATGATCTATTGATATATTTAAAATTTTCCTAATATTTATTGACATTTATTAATTTAGTTATTTATTGAATATGTACTATTTTTTCGAATATGTACAGATGAAATCACTATCGATAATGAGATGTTAGAAAATGTCGACACTCACACATATGGAGATAAAAAACCTAACCATGTTATATGATATCGTGTCGATAGAATTTTTGAAAAGTTTTTCAAAAATGAGCAAGTGACAGTTCAAGCTCAAATGTTGAAAGGTCTCCTATCATCAAGAAAATTAAAAGAAGCGACGACACTATTGGGTATTCGAAAATCAACCAAAGATAAAAAAATGAAAGAAGAGGTGATAAAAAATATGAGTAGTGCTATAGAGTCAATTAAGAGATCTAGAGATAAAGATGTTTCAAATATACATAGAGGAATACAAATGGCAATGGTTTCAACAAGTACTCAAGAAAATCGTTTGAATCTAACATCTATGGCACGAGCACTGGGAACCTCGCGAAAAACTCTGCACAAACATCGAAAATTTCGACTGCAAATAGACGTAAATGATGAACTCGCTTGTTGGAGAGCTATTTGTAGGCAACCATAAAAAGATAGACTTGGAGAAGATGTTAAAAAAATAATATATGAATATTGGAAGAACAATTCGCGTGTTTCACCCACTGCAAGACATGTGATGTGAAGAAGAATAGCACGAAATCAATACGAAG
This sequence comes from Pinus albicaulis, assembly GCA_034641835.2. Taxonomy (NCBI): domain Eukaryota; kingdom Viridiplantae; phylum Streptophyta; class Pinopsida; order Pinales; family Pinaceae; genus Pinus; species Pinus albicaulis. The sequence goes on along the minus strand of CM076572.1, from coordinate 822,082,760 downwards.
AACATGAAAAACATCTCTTGGAAACCACTCAAATAGAGTTATTCAACAAGTTCAAAGAAGAGAATCGTCAAATTCAAGTTTCACTCAGTGCTTTTGTTCAACAAAACCATGGTATGTAAAACCTATCACCGTACGCGACACTTGTTGTTGCCGTTATCATGTGGAATTTGAGTTATATTATGACACATTCCTTGATTTCGGTAGAACATTATGGAAGGATTCACCTCCTCCTTCCACTATCCGTGAAACCCTTCTCCTCTTGCCTCCTAAAAATTAAAATATGAAACTTATTAACAACTAATTTCACTCACAAAGTTAATAAAAAAATCAATTCCATATGTACACACATGTATGGAGATTTAAGATTATATTTAAATACCGTGAACATCCTCCGGTCCCTGAACCTCCATATGGGATTAGGCTGATCTTCGTCTTCCATCCTCCATGATATATATCTATTGGTCGACATTCACAAAATAGATTTCAAAAAATCAATTTGTAATTTAGTGTACACAAATTATGTAGAACACAACTTTCAAAACAATAATTGATCATGTGTGAAACATAGAACCAGTGGAGAAACCTAAGGAAAAACTATGTTTCCAAGTCGAACCTTTGTAGAGGTTCCAGTACCTGAGAGTAAAATCCAGTTTGGGGTTGTTAAATCCAATATGTTCTATATTTCTTACATTTCTGCCCTCCTATTTTTCTTTCCAATCAAGGTTTATAAAATAACATGAGAAGCAACATGAGACTTGGAACAATCATTTTCATTATCTATATGGAAGGCAAGAAGGATTATATCCCCTTAAGCTTAAGCTTATGTAGTTTGTCAATTTTATCATATATTTTTTGGTAAGGGTAAATGTTTTTTTTATCTATAGTACAAGTCATGAGTTCCCCAATTTTACCTTATGTAAAGCATGATTCTAGGATTACTACAATTTGTACTTGGTTTTTTAAGAATATATCAAATAAAGTTTTTGAGAAGCAAATATGGCTTGTTCCTTAGTATTTGGCACTTAGAATTTCCATAACGCTTATAACCCCATCCTTACAATTTTTATAATTTCCGTGATGAGACATTTGAATTTCATTCCCCATATTTCTTGTTAATGATTATAACCTTAAAATGGCTAGTATTGGTTTGTCATCATCTCAAAATGACCTGGCAGATGAAAATTTACCATGTCAATCATCATCACTTCACACCATCTCATACATGACCCCTTCTACATATTATATGCATGAATTTTTGGAATGTCATCCTCTCCACCTATCCCATGAATGATTGTGACAACAGGTGAATAAAATACAATTTATAAGCAGAAGATAGTTTCTAGTTTGTCCTCCTCCATCCGCCCCATAGCTAGTGATTTCTCAATTTTCCACTTCCAACTTTCTATTCTCAAAATTCATTAGCAGCTAATTTTATCGATAGCCACACCACACTACATTAATGAACTCTACGTTGTTTTTTATTGTAAAGTCCAATAACAAACAATGTTAATTGAGTTTAGTAGTGTATATAAAAATTTCTTTGACTTCCAGGTGTGTTGTGACTATTAGTAGAATTAACTACCAAAATGAATTTCCAAAATAAAATGTTGGAAGAGAAAAAATAGGCAATCACTGGATATGGAGTGGGTGGAGGAGGACAAACTTATAGTGATCCCTTCCTTCTCAAATTTCCTTTATTCACTTAATGTCACAATCAATCATGGTCTAGATAGAGGGGATGACCTACCATAAATTCAATCGTATAATGTGTAGAAGGGTCATATGTAGATGGTGTGAAACGATGATTACAAACATGGTAATTTTTCATCTACTAGGTCATTTTGAGATGATGATCACAAACCAGTGCTAGCCCATTAATGGTTATAATCATTGGTGCCTAATGTGGGGTGGAAAATTTAAATCAAGTTCGTATCAAAGTACAATTTAGCTCATTTTAGTCAAGGTTAGTTAGAAGAATTAGCTATTGGTTTCTGCCTTCAATTTCCTCTGAAAATGAATGTGTACGTGCTTTTGAGAGACATTAGAGGAATAAGGTCCAAATTTTTGATGAAAATGTGCTATGCAAGTAAAGGGTTTTAAAGGCAAGCATGTACAAGGCATAGTTGAGCCAAATGTTCTTCAAGAAGGGCCTAATTATTTGGGTCTTGGTTATGGAAAACATGGAAAATGTTCCAAAGCCAAGGAGGCACATGAAGCTATTCCAAGAAGGATTTTTATTTCGTGTTCATTACCTCAAGCTTGTGAAGTTTGTGTTCATGATGAATGGAACATGTACATAGTTTACCTTAAATTTGTTGTGTTTTACGGATATTAAAATGAAGAACTTCTATTTAGATCCATTCCATAGATTGACTGCAGGGGCATTTACTAGATATGTCACCTTTCATAAAAGATGAGATCCAGAGGCTACCTGGCCCTTTACAGACTCTGCCTATAGAACTTGTAGAAGTAAACACTAGAGGCATTAACAATATCAAAGAACGTTTTCATGCTCAGACATGGGAATGTGTCTCTTTCCCTACGCAAAAAAAATAGTTCAAGGTAGTTAATCTTCATAGACATGTCATCAAGCAAGTCAATGTGATCATCCCTCCTTCCCTCCCTTGTAAAATAATTATGTTTTGCGGGTCATAAAGCCAAAATATGGAGACAATTATCACCAAATCCAACGTACGATTATGCATGATGGAGAATCTCTAGCGCTTTCCCTTGTTAATATATTTAATAATCTCAATATTTATTTAAAAGTATCAATAGTATTTCGACGACATCACATTATTCAAATCTCATGGTCGAAATACTATTGATACTTTTAAATAAATATTGAGATTATTAAATATATTAACAAGGGAAAGCGCTAGAGATTCTCCATCAAGCATAATCGTACGTTGATGCTTATAGAGTGAAAAAAATGAAAGAATCAACTTGTAGGGTCATTTTAATCGGGGGTGGAGAATTCAGGTCTAAAACCTTTTAGAGTCATTTTGAGGTATTAAATGACATTTCTGGGGGTCAAACTATTATATAATTTAAGTTTAAGGCCCATGAGATAAATATGACTTCTATGTGACATTTGTAAATTAAATCATCTATTTGTTGTGTTATATGAACATAATTGGTACGCATATCTAAAGAGTCCAAATGCTCATTCAAGACCATATGTAATCCTCATCTAACTTAGCCAGAGATTTGCAATACTATATTTGAGTTGGCTAGCTCCATTTCAAGATATTATGGTTATCCAAGAGGGGATATAAAAAATGAAAAGAAGAATGGAAAAGAGGATTTCACAATCGATGAGGTTCAAGATGATTCACATGATGAAGTGCAACTAAAAGAAGCGCCATTGAAATGGTTTGCTGACAGATGGTTAGATTTCTTATCCAATTAATGCCTAGCATGTATTTTGATGTTTCATGAATTTCTTTGTAAATTCAAAGTATGTTGCATGTTGCATGAAGCAAGATGTTGAAAGTAGAGTTATGTTAGACACACTTAAATGCAACAAATATGGAAATTTGTACATGAGCTCTATTATTTGACTTAAGAGTCAGTTGTTTGAAGAGGCATGTTTTGTCAACTTGTGTTTGGTTGATGGTTTTGCACACCAATATGTAAGAGTACATAGACATATTCACATGATGTGAATTTTTTTTTTCTTTGAAGGAGAAAAATGATATGTCGGGCCGAGCTATGTTTTCGCATGATGTGTTTTCGCTTGATGGTTTGTTAGGACAAGACGTCACAAGATTTTGCGAAGGTCCACTCTTGAGCGAGAGCCTCATGATTACAACCTATTCGTGAGAATCAAATGGGAGTGCATCCTTATTTTGAAAACAAGTAGGATTCTAAGCTACCTAGGACTCAAACCATCATTTTTAAATTTGAAATATCATGGTGTGTTGTTTCAATGCCCGAATCCACAACCCCTAACACATGAAATCACTAATCTAATTACACATGAAATAAATAGTTATTTTTTCCAACATTAAAAATATAACTAAAAACTAAATTCAACATAGTTGAAAGAAAAAAAAGTGTCATTGAAATGGTTTGCTGACAAATGGTTAGATTTCTTATCTAATTAAGGCCTAGCATGTATTTTGATGTTTCATGAATTTGTTTGCAAATTCAAAGTATGGTGCATGTTGCATGAAGCAAGATGTTGAAAGTAGAGTTATGTTAGACACATTTAAATGCAACAAATATGGAAATTTGTACATGAGCTCTATTATTTGACTTAAGAGTCAGCTTGTTTGAAGAGGCATGTTTTGTCAACTTGTGTTTGGTTGATGGTTTTGTACACCAATATGTAAGAGTACATGGACATATTCACATGATGTGAATTTTTTTTTTCTTTGAAGGAGAAAAATGATGTGTTTTCAGTTTGATGGTTTTTCTTGTGACAAGACGTCACAAGATTTTGCGTAGGTCCACTCTTTAGCGAGAGTCTCATGATTACAACCTATCCGTGAGAATCAAATGGGAGTGCATCCTTATTTTGAAAACAAGTAGGATTCTAAGCTACCTAGGACTCAAACCATCATTTTTAAATTTGAAATATAATAGTGTTGTTTGAATGCCTGAATCCACAACCCTAACACATGAAATCACTAATCTAATTACACATGAAATAAATAGTTATTTTCTTCAAAATTAAAAATATAACTAAAAACTAAATTCAACATAGTTGAAAGAAAAAGAAGCGCCATTGAAATGGCTTGCCGATTAAGATGGTTAGATTTTCATCCGATTAAGGCTTCAGTATGTATTGGATGGCACTTCATGAATTTCTTTCGTAAATTCAAAGTATGGTGTATGTTGCATGAAGCAAGATGTTGAAAGTAGAGTTATGTTAGACATCAAATGCAACAAATATGGAAATTTGTAACATGAGCTCTATTATTTGACTTATGGAGTCAGTTGTTTGAAGAGGCATGTTTTGTCGACTCGTGTTTGGTTGATGGTTTTGTACACCAATATGTAAGAGTACATGGAGATATTCACATGATGTAAATTTTTTTTTCTTTGAAGGAGAAAAATGATGTGTTTTCAGTTTGACCGTTTTGTTTGTGACAAGACATCACAAGATTTTGCGAAGGTCCACTCTTGAGCGAGAGCCTCATGATTACAACCTATTCGTGAGAATCAAATGGGAGTGCATCCTTATTCTGAAAACAAGTAGGATTCTAAGCTACCTAGGACTCAAACCATCATTTTTGAATTTGAAATATCATGGTGTTGTTTCAATGCCCGAATCCACAACCTCTAACACATGAAATCACTAATCTAATTACACACAAAATAAATAGTTATTTTCTCCAACATTAAAAAAATATAACTAAAAACTAAATTCAACATAGTTGAAAGAAAAGAAGCGCCATTGAAATGGTTTTCATTAACGTATGGTTAGATTTCTTATTTCCAATTAAATGGTATGTATTTTGATGTTTCATGAATTTCTAAAATTCAAAGTGTGGTGCATGTTGCACAAAGTGAGATGTAGAGGATAGAGTTATGTTAGACACACTTTAATGCAACAATAGAAATTTGGGGCTACGAGTTCTATTATTTGACTTAAGAGTCAGCTTGCTCTGAAGAGTGTATGTTTTGTCGACTTGTGTTTGGTTGATGGTTTTGTACACCAACATGTAATATATTACGGGAGAGAGCCACATGATGTAATCTTTTTCTTTGAAGGAGAAAATGATGTGTTTTCAGTTTGATGGTTTTGTTTGTGACAAGACGTCACAAGATTTTGTAAAGGTCCACTCTTGAGCGAGAGCCTCATGATTACAACCTATCTGTGAGAATCAAATGGGAGTGCATCCTTATTTCTAAAAATAGATTCTAAGCTACCTAGGACTCTAACCACTATTTATAAATTTGAAGATTTATGGTGTTGTTTTAAATGCCTAAATCCACAACCCTAACACATGAAATCACTAATCTAATTACACATGAAATAAATAGTTATTTTCTCCAACATTAAAGTTAAACAAATTAACGTCGTTGAAAGAAAAGAAGCGCCATTGAAATGGTTTGCTGACAGATGGTTAGATTTCTTATCCAATTAAGGCCTAGCATGTATTTTTATGTTTCATGAATTTATTTGCAAATTCAAAGTATGGTGCATGTTGCATCAAGCAAGATGTTGAAAGTAGAGTTATGCTGACACACTTAAATGCAACAAATATGGAAATTTGTACATGAGCTCTATTATTTGACTTAAGAGTCAGTTGTTTGAAGAGGCATAAGCTATTTACCTGCATATGCTCAAGTTGATGGTTTTGTACACCAATATGTAAGATTACATGGACATATTCACATGATGTGAAATTTTTTTTTCTTTGAAGGAGAAAAATGATATGTTTTCAATTTTGATGGTTTTGTTTGTGACAAGACGTCACAAGATTTTGCGAAGGTCCACTCGAGCGAGAGCCTCATGATTACAACCTATTCGTGAGAATCAGCCGGGGAGTGCACCTCATTTTGAAAACAAGTAGGATTCTAAGCTACCTAGGACTCAAACCATCATTTTTTTAAATTTGAAATATCATGGTGTGTTGTTTCAATGCCTGAATCCACAACCCTAACACATGAAATCACTAATATAATTACACATGAAATAAATAGTTATTTTCTCCAACATTAAAAATATAACTAAAAACTAAATTCAACATAGTTGAAAGAAAAACAAAATGGAACTTTAAACATTCAATGAAAATTTCTAAATAAGAACATTGAAATTATAAGTTTCTTTCTTACACAGTTTAAGATTTGGGGTGTAAAGTTTTTTTCAAAAATTTTTTTAAACTTTTTGATGCTTATAACATTGAACATATGTATATAATTCTTCTATAAATACTTAAATGTTTATTTTTTTTATTTTTAATAGAATTTGCAAATTTAACTAAGCTTAGGAACAAAAGTGACTCTAACTTCAACCTCTCCCATAATATTTGAAAATGTATACACCTCATAAATAATTTTTTCTACACATATATAGATGAGCATTAACTATAATAAAGAAAATTATCTATCAATTTCATAATTTAAATATATTAAATATTAAAGTGACATTTTTCTCTTAAAATTTTAAATAAAAAATTAACATATTATTCATTTCATTAAATCATCTCGAGGTTAAATCATCTTAGGTTAAACTTTGGTAACAAGTCGCATTAAAAGAGATACAAGTTTGCAAATTCCATGGTCTTACAAAATACTTTTAATTTTCTCAACAAGAAGGGAGGATTGAGCAATCGATTATGAGTGAAGTTCATACAAATGTTGTATTGTATAGTTTTTTAATATTTGAAAATGTGTAGACTTCATGAATAATTTTTTCTATTTATATATTTAAAATAAATAAAATTATCTACAAATTTCATAATTTAAATATATTAAATATAATCATATTAATTATAAATGGAACCATACAAGTCATGCACAGATAAATGCAATACAGTTGTACTTCAATGGAACTAGTTTGAGACTACGTTCCTCCTCGCTGGTTCACACAACTATTCTGGTTAGCTACCTGCCATCAACGAATGGGAGCTTCACTGCTCTAATAGACTCTCTCTCAGTATTATCAGGTTGGATCTAGCAATATGGGAGAGCATCCTTCTGAAGAACTAAAAACTGCTTTGGAGCAATAGTTGAAGTTTGCTTTGCTACAACTAAGACATCTTGTTCTTGTGCAAAGCCACAGGGTAGGAAGACCATTGACTGGTACTGTATTCTAAAGGTAGAAGAGAATGTTGAAATTGATGTGGTACGAAGAAGATACCTTCAACTTGCATTGTTACTTCACCCAGACAAAAACAAACATCCAAAAGTAGAGACTGCATTTAAAGTGAATACTTAGCCTTATTTGGTCTGAATCTACTAGACTAGTTTGGCCTAAATCTGCCATAAAGAGGATCAACTCTGAGGTTGTGTCTAATGATCAAATCTAAAATGTACGAATAAGTTAAACATAGTAATTCTATGAAGGATGTATCCGTCAACAAGCAAAGCAGGAAACTAATCAATCTCTATAGGAACAATTTCTTTTCTTTTAAAAAACCTTAAAAGGAATTGAATTAAATCAACAAATCTCTCGTAATGACCTAGGTCGAGTAAACCAAATTTATCAATAGTGACCGTATGAAATTCACTACCAAAAAATTACTAAGCATGTCATTAAGGGTGAAGGAAATCAGCGAAATCACCGCCTTGGCTCACCCACGAACCTGTGCTGGAATGGACGACTACAGTTTATGGATGGGTGGACGTGGATGAACACTCTTTACGCCTATGCATGTCTTTCAGACAAGAGAAAATGGGCAATATATAATGTTGAAAAAAATAAAATTTATGTAAGAAATGCCCACGTATGGTGCAGAGAACATCATCTGTTTCTGATGAAGTTCAGCTTGGACAGAGTCATTCAAAAACATCAAGACTTTTTGAGAAAAAAATGGCAATAATTCTAAAATACTTTTCATGATGCTTACAATTTGATGTACCTAACCGTGTTATTATTATATTAACACCTGCTAATTTCAAGTTGTTAGAACAATTCGCTGAAATAAATCTAATATATAAGCTTATATTATTGATTTTGAATATAATTTTTTTTTTAACATAGATTCATGCAACGGTGACTTTAAGAGGGTCGAGTTTACAGTTCTTTGGCTGGCTAAGTATCATCCTATCCCTCACGCCAAGTTGTGATAGTAACATACCCGATAATGAAGAGCGCGACCGTGGCAAACACCAGCGCGGCGACGAGGAGCTGCGACGACGAGAAACAACGACAGCAACAGCAACAGAGAAAATGCGGGAACAATAAACCACATAACTTCGCGGGCGATTTATTTATAGAAAATAGTTCGGTCGAACTATTTTAAATGTAAAAGTTCGGCCGAACTCAATGTTCGGCTGAACTTTTATATAAGTTCGGTCGAACTCAATGTTCGGCTGAACTTTTATATAAGTTCGGCCGAACTTTAAGTTGCCGGTTTTCGAATCTCCGGCAAAAATTCTGTTTGCCCGCGCCGTCAGTAAGCCGTCAGTCTAAACGAAATCACGAGTTCGGCCGAACTTTAAAAATAAGTTCGGCCGAACTATTACATAGTTCGGCCGAACTCTATAAAATGTTCGACCGAACTATTGCCGAAAAAAAATTTCAACCCGCAATTCTCACAAAAGTGTAACCCAGGTTCACATTTCCACCCACATACGTTTAGATATTTTTGTTGGCTATGTGCCCATTTGATGGGTCAAGAAACTACAGCAAATGTCCCAAAATCCATTCTATATTTTCTCTATTACTAAAAAAGAAATTGGTTATTCGACTAAATTGATCTTATTTCAAATAAATTATCTTTTTAGTTATTAAATTTATCCAAAAGCAATAGCTTCTTTATCATGGAATACCAAATAATAGCCCTCAGTAGAGCCATGTCTTTTGATGACCCACCTGTTAGGTCCCTATATTACTAGTATAGTCCCTTATTGTTGTTAGTGTAACCCCCTTATTGTTATTATTGTACCCTTGTAACCCTCATATTGTTATTATTGTGCCCTTAAATTATTATTGTTAGGTCGGCTAGGATTACATTGTGGCCCCACTAGGATTACATTGTGGCCCCATGGACTCCTATATATAGAAAGGAGGTTTTGTAATTTGTATCATCCAATAATTGTTCATTCATGTAATGTATTGGAGGTTTCCCCCTCAAATTGGCTTATTTCTAAGGTGTTGATATCTCTTTTCTTATATTTTTGGAGCTGGCTTCACAACATTTGGTATCAGAGCTTTGGATTCTAGGGTTTCGCTGCTCCAAACAAGTCATCGTAAAATTTTCGCTATATATTTTTTTCTACTAAGTTTCAGAAGCTGAAATTTTTAGGTTGCGAAGCTAAAATCCTAAGGAACGTTATTGAAAACTTTCAGAGCTTGGTTCACAATATTTTCGGAGATATGATCTGTGGAAGTTAGGTCTTTTTGCAGGCTCCTCAATTTAATCTAAACAAGTCATCGTGGCATTTGCGCTATAACTTTTTTTCTACGAAGGTTCAGAATATGAAATTTTTAGGGAGCGAATTTGAAATCCTGTGGAAATTTGACGCAAAATTTCAGAGCTTGGTTCGCAATATTTTCGGAGATATGATCTATGGAAGGTAGTTATTTTTCAGGCTCCTGAATTTCATCACAAAGAGGTGATTGTGGGAAAATATTCATAACTCTCTCTCTGAGCATCGGATTGGAGTGTCGTAAAAAGTGATAGAAAGTACACAGACTGTAGTTTCTTTGCTATCAATTTCAGAGCTAAAAGACGAAACAATGACACGTGAAAAGTCATACAAGTTTTCTCTATTGAACCAGTCCATAATTAGGTCATTATGGGAGATTGCACATAACTTTGTCTTGGAGAATCCAAATCAAATCAGACCTATGGCATTTGAAATATAATTCAGAAGGCTACCTTAGTGCCAAATTTCAGATATTGAAGAGCCGCAATCACAGAGATAATCCAATTTCAATATCGAGCTCTTCAAAAGCAAGAAAAAGGTGTGTATTTTTTTTCCAAATTGCATAAGTCTTGTTTGAAGAATCAATTTGAATTGATTCCAAGGGCATATTGTAGAATATATATCAGTATTGGGTTCTAAAAAATGCCTCGTAAAAATAATTCAACACCCATTAAGCCTTTAGAAGGCTCTACTATGACTCGTGAAGAAGAAGAATTGCAACATGATCTATCAAAATTACAAGAGCAAGTGCACCAAATTTCGTTCTCGCAAAGAACAACAAAAAATGAAATAGAAGTTTTGAAGAAAGGCGTGGAAGTGAAGATGGATGGTTTGAAGAAAGGCGTGGAATCTAAGATAGATGGCATGGAAGCTGGCATGGAATCTAAGATGGATCACATGGAAGCTAAGATCGATGAAAAAATGAAAGACAACATGGAAAACATGAAGAATGATCTAAAAGTAGACATGGAAGGTTTTACAAAGTTGTTACAATAAATGTTTCCTAATGGTGAAAAGATAGCAGAGGAAACTCATGATGAGAACAAAATAAATGTTAATCGTGACTTCATAAACTCTAATGTTGGCGGGAAGAACACCATATTCCAAAAATGGATATGAGGAAGTTTGATGGAAAGGATCCTGTAACATGGATACTACAGATGGAGCAATATTTTGATCTCCATAATGTGAAAAACACACAAAATGTATGCATTGTTACTTTACATTTAGAACAAAATACATTTGTATGGTATCGTGGCTTTGCTCCCATAAAAAAATTGTCACTTGGTCAATTTTTACAGAGGAAATGATAGCACATTATGAGGATACAAAGAGCCACACCTTCTTTAGCCAATTGATAAATCTCAAACAAAAGGGTTTAGTGTGGGAGCACATTGAGGACTTCCAAAAATTGAATATAAGGGTAACTGATATTCCAGAGGAACACAGGATTGATCTCTTCATAGGTACTTTAAAGGATAACATCCGACATGAAGTTTGCGTTTTGGAACCTGATTCATTGGAGAAGGCATTCAGGTTGGCAAGAAAAATTTAATGTAAACTTATGGCTACAATGAAGCCTACCACTTACTTCTATAAAGAAGGAAGTGTTGCTACGCCTAGATTTCCACAACCTACAAGGTTGACACCAAAACAATTGGAAGAAAAAGGAGCAAAAGGGCTTTGCTACAGTTGTGATAGCAAATACACTAAAGGTCATAAGTGTGTTGATAAGAAATTATTTTACATAGATTGTGAAGAGGAAGAAGAAAATGAACAAGAAGAGGATATACACCAAGAACCAGCCCTAGAAGAGGAAGAAATGAGTCCGACCATATCGTATAATGCATTGGCAGGAATTACCACTCCTTAAACTCTCAAGATAGAAGGACATATCAAGAAGAAAAAGGTAATAGTGTTGATTGATTCAGGTAGCACCCATAATTTTATTCATTTCAAGGTAGCCAGGGAATTGAATTGTTTCCTATACCCAGCACCAAAATGTCAAGTGATGGTTGCAAATCGAGGAACTATAAATTGCTCTGGAAAATTCCATAATATCAAGCTAACCATGGGGGAATATGTATTGAATAGTCCAATTCTTTCCATTCCTATGGGAGGTGCTGATGTTGTACTAGGAGTACAATGGTTACAATCTTTGGAGACAGTAGCTTTTAATTTTCAAGAACTTTTCTTGAAATTTTTTTCAGAAGGAAAGGAAGTCGAATTACGGGGTATTGCAGGGAAGCCAGGAAAGATAATAAGCTCTAATGTCATGACAAATCTTATAAAGAAATAACAACGAGGCGTAATTGCACAATTATGCTCACTAGAAGTTCCAACATCAAAATCATCTATTTCTTCAGATCTCCAACAAGTCTTGAACAATCATTCCAAGGTGTTTGAAACTCCCAAAGGACTCCCACCTATTCGTGATCATGATCATGCTATTCATTTGATTCCAGGAAGTGTTCCTCCAAACATCAGGCCTTATAGATATCCTTATTTCCAAAAGAGCGAAATTGAACGTATGATTGCAGAAATGTTAGAGGCGGGCATAATTCAACCTAGTCAAAGTTCTTGTATTGGTACACAAGAAGGATGGATCATGGCAAATGTGTCCGGATTATAGGGAGCTCAATAAGCTCACCATTAAAGATAAATTTCCCATTCCTATGATTGATGAATTATTGGATGAATTACATGGAGAAATTTATTTTACCAAGTTGGATCTTCGTTCAGGATATCATCAAATTAGAATGAAGATCGAAGATATTCCAAAAACAGCATTTCGAACTCATGAAGGTCATTATGAATTTTTGGTCATGCCTTTTGGCCTTACCAATGCACCTTCTACATTTCAAGGGTTGATGAATTCCATTTTCAAACCCTTCCTTAGAAAATTTGTGCCAGTATTTTTTGATGATATACTAATCTATAGCAGGTCTTGGAAGGATCATGTTGAACATGTTGACCGGGTGCTCCAACTATTGCAGGAGAAACAATTATATGCAAAAACATCCAAATGTTTCTTGGGAGTACAAGAGGTGGAATATCTGGGTCATATTGTATCTCACGAGGGTGTTAAAGTAGACCCTAACAAAATTAAAGCCATTAAGGAATGGAAAGTCCCCACAACCATAACACAATTGCGAGGATTTCTCAAGTTAACAAGGTATTATCGAAAGTTTGTTAAGAATTATGGGAGAATAGCAGCACCTCTAACAACATTATTGAAGAAAGATGCATTTTCATGGACTCCTGAAGCAACTAAGGCCTTTGAACATCTTAAAGAGGCAATGTTCCTAGCACTGGTCTTAGCTACGCCAGACTTCACAAAAACCTTTATTGTGGAATGTGATGCCTCAGGAAATGGAATTGGTGTTGTTTTAATGCAGGAAGGAAGACCCATTGCTTTTGAAAGTCGTCCAATCAAAGGAAATTATTTACAAAAACCCATTTATGAGAAGGAAATGTTAGCAATACTGCATGCACTAAAGAAATGGAGAACTTACCTAATGGGAAGACACTTCAAGGTAAAAACTGATCATGATAGTCTTAAACACTTTTGGAACAAATACTAGCTTTAGAAGAGAAGCAAAAATGGGTCACAAAGATGTTGGGTTATGACTTTGAAATAATCTACAAAAAAGGGAAGCTAAATGTTGTTGCAGATGCACTCTCAAGAAAGAACGAAGAGGTGGAAGCATTGCTTTGTGCCATTTCTATTATCCAACCAGATTGGATAACCGAAGCAAGAGATGAATGGAAGAAGGACAAAGATGTATGGACACTCATTCAAAAGTTGCAGCAAGATCCTAGTACATCTGATACATTTAGTTGGAAAAATGATTCCTTATGGTACAAAGATCGCTTATATCTTTGTAATAATTCCCAACTAAAACAAAAGATTCTTCTGGAATTGCACACTTCTCCTTTAGGAGGACACTCAGGATTTTTAAAAACTTACCATAGGGTGAAGAAAGAATTTTTTTAGGATGGCCTTAAATCTGATATTCAAAAGTTTGTGGCGGAATGTTTGGTTTGCCAGCAGAATAAAGTGGAAACAATTAAGACCCCGGGACTTCTACAACCTTTATCCATTCCAAGTCAACGTTGGGAGGAGATTTCAATGGATTTTATCACAGGTTTACCTAAGTCCGAAGGAAGAGTGTCATCATGGTGGTAGTTGATAGACTTACCAAGTATGCACACTTTTGTGCATTATCTCATCCATTTAAAGCAAGTACAATTGCTACTACATTTATGGATAGAATTCAAAAGCTACATGGAAGCCCAAGGGTTATTGTGAGCGACAGAGATCCCATTTTTACCGGAAATTTTTGGACGGAGTTATTTTCTTGTTTGGGTACTCAATTAGCTCATAGCTCATCTTATCATCCTCAATCTGATGGTCAAACTGAGATAGTAAATAAATGTTTGGAAGGATATCTTCGTTATTTTGTATCTGATAAACAAACACAATGGGTCAAGTGGTTACCTCTCACTGAATGGTGGTATAACACTTCCTTCCATACTGCAGCAAAAATGACCCCATTTATGGCACTTTATGGATATCATCCACCATTCATCACATCATCTTTAAGAGAAAATTCGAAGGTTCAAGCAGTGGAATATTACATCGAGCATCAACAAGAAGTTCTCCAGATCTTAAAGGATAACCTGAATTTTGCACAAAATCGAATGAAACAACAGGCAAATCAACAACGCAGCGAGAGAATTTTTGATGTAGGAGACTGGGTATTTTTATGGCTACAACCATACAAACAAATGTCCCTCAAGCAAGCTGTATTTTTACGGCTACAACCATACAAACAAATGTCCCTCAACCAAGCTAAGAAGGATAATAAATTATCACCAAAGTACTATGGTCCTTACAAGGTGTTGCAAAACATTGGTACTATGGCATACAAATTGGAGCTTCCTGCTTCTTCACGAGTGCATCCAGTTTTCCATGTTTCATGCTTAAAGAAGGTTATAAGTGAAAATCTTCTTGTTCAAACAGTATTTCCAAAACTTGATGAGGAAGGAAAATCATATTGGAACCTGAAGCAGTCATGGAAACAAGAACTCGACAGCTATGAAATCGATCAATTTCAGAGTATCTCATCAAGTGGAAGAACTTACCCACTGAAGATTCTACATGGTAGGATGAGAATTTTATACAGAAGCACCCAGAGCTACTCAAGCGTTGAGGACAAAACTTTTTTGAAGGATAGGGGCATGTTAGATCCCTATATTACTAGTATAGTCCCTTATTGTTGTTAGTGTAACCCCCTTATTGTTATTATTGTACCCTTGTAACCCCCATATTGTTATTATTGTGCCCTTAAATTATTATTGTTAGGTCGGCTAGGATTACATCATGGCCCCACTAGGATTACATTGTGGCCCCATGGACTCCTATATATAGAAAGGAGGTTTTGTAATTTGTATCATCCAAGAATTGTTCATTCATGTAATGTATTGGAGGTTGCCCCCTCGAAGTGGCTTATTTCTAAGGTGTTGATATCTCTTTTCTTCTATTTTTGGAGTTGGCTTCACAACACCACCCCATAAACCTAAATTCAATTCCAACAAGTAACCCATGCAGTTTTGGTATCCCATATTGTGGAAGCAGGAATCTGCTTAAAAATTTTGTTTAATCCAATATGTCTTTATAATGAAATTTATTTACATGATAACTGGACAAGATCCCCATCGAATATCTTCCCAAGCCTAAGTTTTCATGTGGGGAAAAGGACTGCATGAAGAAAGAGAAAATAATACAGTTATTTGAATTTATTGTTGCCAATAATTGTTATAGATAGGTATTTTGTTGCTGAAGTATATAGATAATAACATGATTGGATAGGTATATTTTAATAATAAATAAATAAAGTAAAAAATTCTCTGCCATTTATCGTTGGACAAATCATTGTGAAGAATGTGGCTCATGTTGCATATCTTGCACAGTCATTGCGTTTTTTTTAACTTAGGATAAGTTGAAGCTTGTCAAGGCTTTGATCTGGAAGGCCTATTTACTGCACACCTAGGTGTTGTTATATATGGGAACTTGTTAACAAGAGTCATAGAGGAAAGTTATAAAAGTCACAGTGATCCAAGAAACAATCAATAACTGGTAATGAATACTTGATATTTTGTTGAAGAAGCGAGCGTCAACACGGAAACAAAATACAAGAAAAGAGGAGAAAATCCTATGCAACAATCTCCACCTTGCACATCTGATATTGGTCTGACTTTATCCTCCAATCAAAGAAAGATAAAACATGTTGCAAGTGTAAAATTTATTCAGGGTCATCTATCAGGTGGTGGAGATGACAAAGATCCTCCTCGAGCATTCATTCTATAAAAAACACACACGGTTCAATCAACCAAATCCAAAAGCCCCCAAAAACATGACACATTGAACAAGCTATGAATGTGGAAAATTAGAAAAATATACTACTAGATTGGGTTTTTACTTATTTAGCAAAAAATCAAAAAATAATAGAGCAGATTTCTAAAGAAACCAATAGTTTCGATGATTGCCCTTTTAATTTGCAAGATGCAAACTATAACAAGGTCGGTAAAAAAATGAAAATTGAAAAATTAAAGGTCCATAATATAAATGTTACTGATAAAGTAGAAGTGTATGTTGATGTGTTGGGGTTGCAGCCAGTTAACTCATGAAATTGCATCAAGCTACTGGTAATGTACTTTCATAGTTGTTGGCCAACAAGAAGCAAATAACCTGATACTAAAAGAAAGAATAAAAGAGCTAGAGGATGCTATGATTCTGGGTCCTTTTCTAATAACTCCACTGGAAATATAGGCACCACCATCAGTAATTTCTACTCCCAACACATCTTGTAGACCTAATAAAGTTCTCAAACTTCTTAATGCGGTCAAATCTTATAGTATTACTAATATATTGCAAAAATTGGAAATTATTAAACATGCATGGCAAGCAGATTCTGATTTGTTTCCTTTAGCATAGAGAATTAACTCATTTCTCGATTTGGTTAAAATAAATGTTAAATAAGACAAGCATTTTGTTGAAAATGACTTACTTTTAGACAAAGCCTTGAATTGTTATCTGATCTAGACAAATAAAAAGAGGACTACCAAATGTTAATCAAATTAAGAATGTTAAATTTGGATGGTCTAAAAGAATTTGCACACTATAAAAAATTATTTTTTAATGTGAAATTATCAACATTAAAAGATGTGAGGCATTTCTCAAAGTAGTAAAAATTGTTCAAGATATATATGGTCCACACAATGTACGTGATTCTGAATTAATTTCAAAATATATGCTAGTAGTTGAATTAGAGAGCTTAAAAGAGTCAAATACAAGAGAGTTTGATGATGTAACTAATTTCACTATAGAATAAATTATAAAATGGCCAATTACTTTTGTCAGTATTAATGGCGAGAATTCAGTCTTAGTTGCTCAATTGCAAAAACAAGTTATGGAAATTGAGAAATAGATATTCAATGAACATGCTAGGATAGAAATTACAGTCAGTCCAATGAAATATTTCATTAAAGCTATCTTGGAGAAATTTGTTAAATAATTCATGGATCCGAAAGATAGTTGATATTCAAATGATCATGTTCAATGCTTTCACACATTGTGAGTGTCCTTAAATCTTGGAAGATTCATTTTTTTGTTTACTAGTATTTAACTATCGATATTTCTTAGTTGTGTTATCATGACCTAAGATAATTTTTGGATGCATTTTCTTGTTTTCTCTTACATATACCTTTTTCCATATTATGGTTAATAGGAGCCCAATCCCATTCCCCATTGGGACGAATGAATTTACTTTTGTGATTAAGTAGCATCATTTTGATGGGTGCTTTAGATGCCAACATAAATGTAGGTTCAGTTACATAATCCCTTCCATCTACGCATGCGTTCATTTTACCAAATATATTTGTTTCATAAATAAATTATAATTTATTTTGTTTACTTAATTTATTGTAGAACAGCTATTGCTAATTTTCCCCACAATGAAGGAGCAGATAGTTAAAGAGGGAAGATGCTAGAATAGTATATTGAGTTAGCTAGTGAGTTGAGCTACTAAGCATTTTCATTATTGGTATACTCGACTTCTGCCATAAATCAGGTTTCTTAATGTTTTGCATAAGATATTATATGGATCTGAATTATGTGGTGTTTCCCAAAAACATTAATAGAACATAATTTTTCGACAATATGCTTTTAACTTTTATATTATATCTAATATTTTATTACTTAGAGTCACAATGAAAATGAATGCTCGAAAACAGCTTGGAATATGAATCTCATTCCAGTTATTGTTAATGTAACTGTGTTTCTTATTATTCAAGACGTATTTTTTTACCTCTTATATTACATCTTACATACAGGTTCCAAGAATGCATAATCAAAAAGTAGTTAATAATTTTTTTAATTTTAGTAGTTCTATTTACTATGAAGTTTGAAACATGTTGGATGTTTTAATATTTTAAATTTATAAAGAGTGTGGACGTGTAGAAACTATTTCATTGTGCTTCTCTCGTATCTCTGTAATCCGCATAATCAAATCCTCTTCCACACATAAAAATGAAATTTTTATATTGATATATACAACTTGGTGTTTGCTTCACTTTCATTTAATCTTAATTTTTTATTACTTGATAACGTACGACAACTATTATTATTTTCATTATCGAAATAAATGTTTTAATATTAAGCACAACAAAAGCTTCCTTTATTTTGTTTTATTTTTGCAATGAACATGTGAATGAAAACAATTGCATAGAGCTATGAATTTGTGCGGAATGAAGGATGTGTTGAAGAGAGGGTATGTGCGAGAGAACGGGATTGCAAATAGAAATTTATTTTTCATACACAAAATTATTTTAACTTTAAACAAAAACTTGGTATCTAATATTAAATGAAGTATTTTTTTAATGTGTGTCATAAAGGAGTGTTGTGTTGGACAATGGGTATGCAGAACTAGTAATAGTATTTAATTCATAATGTTTGGTAGCTCTAAGTACGAAGGTGTGTAAGAAGCACAATGAAAGATTATTCTGCATCTCTGCATGACTTTAAACGATTAAAACATATAACATCTTTCAAACGTGTATATTAGATAAGCTATAAGAGTAGATGATTAACTATCCCCACTATTTTGTTTACTTGGTGTCATTTTATTTGAGATTCTCATATACTAAGTGTAATCTCACATTTGTGAACTAAGTGCTTATTATCCAATATTAAATGAAGTGAACTATACTATTTATGCATTTTATCATTCCTTTCAATTCACCAAAAGCCAGATATTTTGTATAATGAAAACGCTAAGCCTATATGAAAAGTTGTGATAAAAAAAATGTCAAAGTATAATCTTCGACAAGGCTTAGAGAATGCACCCTGAACTCTCTTTCTTTTGATGAATTTATCATTAAATTTAATAATTGTTTTCTTCGTGCTTCATTCAATTTTCATTTTCTAGAGAACTGGTAATATGAACAGAGGAGGAGGAGACATGCATTCTCCAATCACACTTTCTATTTCACTACTTGCACATAGTCTTTGTTGTAGGTGCGAAGCAAAACTATGTGGTTTCCGCACAAAAAGACATAGTCTTAATCAGGTAGTGACTATGCTTGCAAAGCAAGAAACATAAACGTTAATTCGTATTTTTTTTCATCTCTGGATACAAAATGAAAGCTTCCTCTGCATCTCTGCACTCTGAATAACTATAAATGATTGAAAAATACATCATCTTTCGAAATTTATAGTAATTCTTTCTTAGTATTTAATAAGCTTGTTCTTAAAAATTGATGGTTTCTTTCATTTACCAACTTTTCCCCTCCTGCATACTTATAATATAGGAAATATGGATTTCATTGCGTGGAATAAAAGGTGTGGACACAAAAAACAAGGAAAAAAAGTGGAAATGTATGCATTCTCGAATAATGAAAAAACATGAGCCTTGAACAAACATACATAGCCTTAATAACACAATGTGTGGAATGCAGAGATGCGTATAAAAGTTTCAATGTGTCCACTATGATAGTTGTGCGGAGTGTGGAAGTGCGAACGAAGATATATGAAGATGGATTTCATTATGTGGAGTATAGAGGTGCGGATCAAAACTATGCAAAGGTAAATTTCATTGTGTAGGACATGGAGGTGTAGACACAAAAATAACTGCAAATTGCAAAAATACGAACTCGAGTAACGATAAATTGAGGGCCCCACACAAAGATACATAGCCTTAATAACACAGTATGTAGAATGCAGGGTCCCTGCGTCACCAGGGACTATAGCATTCACTTCACGGTCAAAGTGCATTGAAATTTTGCAGAGTGCAGAAGTGCAGACGTAACTATGCCAAGATGGATTTCATTATTTAGAGTACAAAGGTGTGAAGCAAAACTATGCGAAGGTGGATTTCATTATGTAGGATATGAAGTTGAAGATGCATAAATAATGACAGATTCTTGAAAAAAATGACAAAATGCAGGCCCTGCACAAAGAAGCATAGCCTTAATCAATTAATTAGCAGTAGAGGTAGGGACTATGTTAAGTTGCAGCTATTAATCTTGTATATTTAGTTTTAGTGTAAATAATTTATAAAATCAATTTAGATTTATTTTAACCTTAGATTTATTTTAACCTTAAATCTATCAAGTGTTTAAAAATTTTCACTTTAAGAGATTTGATCCCTCCAAGCACTTGATAAATCTTAAATTAAAATGAATAATTTTTACTAATAGCATCATCTAATTTAAAATCACTATTTAGTGAATTTTAATTTATGTTTAATAAATGCAAAAAAATAAAAAATAACAAATAAAACATTAAAGAATGATCAAATTTAAAATTTGTTTACTGAATTTTACTAAAATATATTTATTTGTGAAAAAGTAAATTTTTTAAAGAAAATAATATTAAGATTATCCCACATGGCATAGAGAAGACAGTGATAGGCTGTTATGTTAAGGCACTTCGTGGTGTGAAAGTCGCAGATTAGAAACTTCATGGGAAAGAGATAAATAAATACTTAAATTCACTAGCATCATTCATAATTATTTAAGTACTTAAATTCACTAGTAGCATTCATAATTATTTAAGTACTTAAATTCACTAGTAGCATTCAATGGCAGGATCTTCAAAAATTCGGCTTATACTTAAATTCACTAGCATCAATGGCAATATATTCAACAAGCCTATTTCCAAATTAATTTAATATGAGAATCAGGAGTATGCTATTAAGGGGTGCATCAATGGCAGGATATTCAACCAACCTATTTCAAAATTATTTTAATATGAGAATAAGGAGTAGGAAATTATGGGGTCACATGAATCATAGCATTGGTAATCAACCATATATTATAGTGGGCCTATGAGAAATTACCTCAGCCACCTTTTCACACGTGTAAGTTCTTAACACCACACGAATCTGAATCCTCAAGAGGACTCATCTTCTCTTATCAAAGTGGGATTATGACGTCTTAGCATGATAAGTGATTATGGAGGCCTTGGTTGTTAGCCTTGTGAGACAAATTGGTGAGTTATGTTTCTCCATTCGAAGTGGTATGTTTATTTGTAATCTTGTTAAGAAATATTGAGAACCCTCTCCTCTATTTTCTTTCTAGACCACGAAGGGAGCTTAAATTTTTCACGTTTGATTCATGTTCTAGAAGTGCTATTGGTGATTTTTTCAGTGTGAGGGACTCTGGTTCCCTTTGTCTAATTTTTTGTGAAATTGGAAAATTCTTTGTTATGTGGAAAAATCTCTACTATGTGGAAATAGTGTTGCTGGTATGGTGAATATAATTAGATGTATTTAAGTTTCCAAGGGTCAGAAGGTTTTGAGCTCAAAGTAAAGTTTTTTTTTGGTAATTTTCTTTGCATCCTTGTATCGTTTTCTAGTGGATAATTTCTCTTTATATTTTAATAGTCTATTAATTTGTACAAGTATCCCTTCTTAGGTATATTTTAACCCAGATCAAGTCCTCACTAGGGACCTAGGAACTTGCAAGTGAATGATAGTTTTTGGGAAAATATTAGCATAGAGAACCTATAGGTGATTTTGGGTCTTCACTATCACAAATTCAAAATGGTATAGCCACAAAAAAAATTGTATGCTATTGAACAAGAAGTTCACCTAAGTATCAGCAATCATGAACACGCTTTCTCAACATAAACATTAGATAATTTTTTTGGAAGTGGAATGCATTATGCTTCACCATGGTATCCCCAAGGTTTAGCTCAATTGGTCAAGTTCTCATCACTAAATCTCCTTGATAATGGGAGGTCATTGGGTTAATTCTTCTTGACGCCTTTAGGGTTAGACTTTGTTAATAAGTTGACGGGATGTGATCCTTTCAAATGAATCTGCCCATATATTTCCTAGAAAAAAAAACAACAACATATGCTTCAAACCATATTTATTTATCCAGGGAAATAAAATCAATATTGAGCCTCAAATCAAGGTAAATGATTAAATTCCAAATGTAAAGTGCTAAAGAAAAAAGAGACAACACATTATCCGAAAGGCGGAATTGGGCCATTAAAATACTTTCCTAGGACCGCACCTCCCTGGACTGGACGGGATAAGAACCGGAGATGGATGATTGAATCGGATGGTTGAATCTACTGAATATACGAATGAGTTTATACAAACTCTGGTCTGGTCCAGTATGGTCTTTGAAGGAAGGTACGTTATCAGGTACGATATAATAAGGTAAGTCAAGAAGAGAGCTTATCTAGTGAAGTCTTGGCTTGTAACAGGTCCAGTGAAATTAGTTAGGACTAGACTGCATGTCATCAGGACATTTCTTGGTTACCTTCCCTTGAGGGGAAGAAATATTTATAAAGATCTTGTCCTCCATGGTGAAATGGGGTGAACATGTGATTGATAAACTGATTCAATGGGCATTTGTGTGCATTTTATCACCACTTTACGCATCCCTCGCCCGAACGGCCTCGCCCTCTCTATGGTTTGGTTTGACTAACTCTCTTAAGCCACTTCCAGTTTCCTGTTCCTCGCTAACACTTTTCCATCCTTCCTTAAACACTCATTCAACTAACTCTCTCTAGTTGGAGTAAGGGTGTAAGAATACCAATAAGCATCCTTGTCTGCCACTAACTCTATGGGTTAGGCTTCTAACTCTTTCTTTCCTGCTGGCTAATGAATGATTGAATGGGGTATGTCATGAGAGAAATTCTTCCTCCTTCCAGAGAAGAATGAGCTCTTATTTTTCCGGTTCAAATAAATAGCTTGATTACAAGAAAATAGTAGTAGCCCTAGTTCACATAGCCTTGTTCAAATTGATGAACACCTGGTTGGTTACAAGAGAAACTATAAAAGAATATAGAATCATGGCTTGATAGAAATAAAGAGCCTTTCTTCCAAGAAAGAAGAGGTCACAGGGAATATTACAAATAAGGAGCCTTGTCACTTAGAGCTCTACCGAAACAAACTTCCTTTAGTTATTTTCTACATCACCGGGAATGACCACCAGTAAATGAAGCTTAAAAGGAGCTTAAATAGCTCGTGGTAATTTGACCCGGTTACTAGAGCCTTTCTTTCGAGAAGATTATGGGGAGGAGGATTACGACCAAGTAAGGAGCCTAGTCAATGAGAGACCGAAACAACCTGCATTGCTCGCATCACCAGGAATGAGCATTACATAGAAATAGGACTAAGGTCGGGAATGGTGGTTGACCCAGGTTGATTAGGGGAATTCATTAAGCCTTACCTATTATGGAAGGTTTGGGATAATCAGGGTTACATATGTAAATTTAGGTCTGCTAAGAGCAAGTCAAGTAAGGTCAGGGAAAGGGAAAGGGAAGGTCAAAGGTCAGGAGCTTCAAGCCATATAGGTTGAAACCTGATCATAACTGCTACTTTCTTCGAAGGATCGCTATATCTTGTCATCAAAATTAAAAGGTGATCACTGATGACCCTGAGCTAACTCTTGATTGCCATTGCTACTACCCCTAAAGCTTGTTCTGCTTATTCTCCTGCTTATTCTAATTCTAATTATGTTGTTCCTGATTTTGTTGCCCCTACATGCTACCCCCCTTCTGCTACTATTGTTTATTCTGATGTTGATGTCTGCTACCTCTCGCTACCTTCCCTAGGCATCACCAGGAATGAGAAATGAATGGGAACGGATTAGGCTAGATACATAGCATCAAAGGAATAAAGAAATAAAGGAGAAAGGTACGAAATAAAGGCGAAGGTCGGGTTCAAACTTGATAGGAGGCTACCTTTTGTTACTCAATTTACCATCTGGACCTGGGCTCATGCTCATGATCTGGATACATGCCACCTTCTCTTTTTTCGTGTACCATATCTTGGGCCACTACACCTCAAACTAGATCTACCCATAGGCAACCTTTATTTCCTTAATTTCACCTCCCACTAGTTGGCTTCCTCCTCTATGCTCTATTTACTTGCCTATCTATCCTTTCAACGGGCGGTTTGAGCTCTCTATCATCATCCAGATATGCTATCCTTTTATTTCTGAATTTCCATCTAAATAGGTCCTTAATAAGGTCTTGCATTGTTGGTCCATTAGAAACTAGCCTTGAAAGAGTATCTTCTTAGTCCATGCACTTTGTTGGTGGAGTCTTAAAATTTGTAAAGACATAACCTACTATACAAGTCATTTCTTCAGAGAGTAGGAGCTCTTTAGAGAGTAATATTCAATGGTATCAAAGCTTTAACTCAACATTATGCATAGATTTTGGTCACTAATATGTTGGAGCTTCAAATAGTAATATCTAATTGGATAGGAAGATACAAACTCATGATCCGGACATGCCACCTTTTATTTTTGAATTTATCACCTAAGACTAGGTCAGATAGGTTAGCCTTTCATACCCTCCAGAGGCCACCTTTTTTTATTGAATTTACCATCAATGCTCTATAGCAGCCATTGGAAGTCAGACCTTTTGAATAGCCCTTGGAAATTATGCCTTGGTGGGAACTGAAAACAATTTCCCTGGGAACTGAACATCATATTTAACCCTTTTTATAGGCCTTGGGAACAACTCAGAAACATCATTTTTTTGGAACCTATGCTTTTCATATAAGCGCTATATTAGCCCTCGAAATCTCATTTTTTACTTTGACAATTTAGCCCTAAAACATACATATAGC
Source organism: Pinus albicaulis (assembly GCA_034641835.2). NCBI lineage: Eukaryota > Viridiplantae > Streptophyta > Pinopsida > Pinales > Pinaceae > Pinus > Pinus albicaulis. Next base: position 822,057,549 of record CM076572.1, on the reverse strand, counting down.
ACTACAACTCATTCAAACTTAGGGACACACTACATTAGAGATCACTTACTGTCGAGAATACTACTTAATACACCTTCACCCCTAGTGAGAAGAAAACACAGGGCTGAGCTCTTGTTTCCCTTTGATTACTTCCAACCTTCCCCTTTTATGTTCACTTTATTATATGTTTACGCTTTCACCTAGAATACATTGTTCGAGTATGTGGGAGCACTGGTTGATAGACTTTATTTACTGCTTAGGATTATCCGTTGGTTGGTCGGTAAGGAAGGATCAGAAAGATCTAAAGGTGCATTGGACCAATCCACTTGATCTAAAATCTGCGACCGCATCACGCCCTAGGCACGAGCAACACTAACAGAAAAATATGACTCAATTGTTGAAACCTTTTCCAGATAGTTGACACGAACTTGAATATAATATCCGGCCGGTAGTGCTTTAGAGCCAAATAATGGCTCCTTATTACGAACGAGGCAAGGTTGAAAGAAGAAATAAGGTGCAAAGACTGGGACTAAATGGTCAATAATAGCTTATGGTTTCTTAGGAGCGTTAGTGTTCATCGAGCTTGCCTTTATTTTAGGGTATCGATATCGCTTGTCGTTGAACGGGATACAAAACACCTGCTCCCAAGAATGTATAGCACGACATACTTCAACCCATAAGTGAAAACAATAGAGACACAAAGAGAGAGAGAGACACAACAAGCAGAGCCAAGAATCAGAAAAACAAGATAGCAAGTTAGTGTCAAGTTCATCAGAGAGAACAGAACAGAGCGGTTCACTTTTGGTTGTGCAAGAAGCTGCTTAGCCAGGAACCATAGGTAGGAAGGACCTTGATTACGGGCCCTGTTATTTGATTCTAGTCACATATAGTTTATAAGCTCAATAAATTTCGTTAGCGGATAGACTTTATTTTTTATTTTTCATGAATCGATCTAATTGAAGTGTGAACACTGCATCGTAATATAAAATAGATGTGTGTTTATCGAGTGAATAGACTAAACCAAATGACTACAATTTTGATATTTCTTCGTAGCATCCAGTGCATAATTGGTTCACTAATAGTTGATCTCCATCTTAGTCGTGAGGTCCAAGTGGATGAATGAGGACCAAGTTTTTAGCGGAAGGCATTCTCTTCGTACGGAAGAAGCAATTCTAATAGACGAAGTGTTCCTCGATCGGCTTGCCATGTGCCACATTCAAGAGGGTACTGGAATCGACTAATAAGTGATTAGGGCTCCATCTCCAGATGACTCCCACATTCCTCCTATTTCATGAACCTATATGAAGCGAGTATCTAGCGGTGGGTCGAAGCATCTATAATGTATTTCCACTTCGATCAGGGAGCCTGCATTTGGAAGTGCAGAGCAAACACAATAGATTAAATGAGGTGTCGTTCCAATCAACCTCGGTGGACCTTGTTGGAGACCATCATCGGCCTAGTCCCGCTGGTTACAAACATTGATCGCTCAAAACCACATAGACACCTTTGGACAGGAAAGGGGAGGTAACATCACTGAAACACTATGCCTTCAACGACTTTGGATCCTCCTGACACTCCTATTTTTAGAATCGTGCTAGAGTGACACTACAAGAGAGGCATTCGCCCGGGCTGAGACAGTGATCAACATAGGTTGAAAATGAATGACACTGATTCTTTATACTATCTCTTATCTACCATCTTTCTTATGGATGACATCAGTACTAGTATTCGTGAAAGGGGAGATACATATTCTTTGACTGAAATATCCAATGAATATCACATAAAATGGATATGAACATAGAAGAGATTAGCAAAAAATTTGGTATTTATACTATATAGGCGCCAAACCTCATATAACCCAAGACCCCCGTAAGAGATGGCCCCACAGATTCATGATCTGAAGAGGTAGACCCGAACAGAAAAACTCAATCTTCTGTGAGGAAATCTAAATCACAATAGGTACTACCACTAGTGAGAGAATACTAAGAATTCTAACTGAGAATTCAAATGGAATTTCTCTAAATGAAATCTGTAGGTGAATGTAGAATGAATGGAAGGAAAAAATTTCTAAATTTCCAAAAGAATATGATGATGGATTATGATCACTATAAAGGAGATGACCAAACCACTTCATTGCCAATAGTCCGCACCGAGAAGCTCCCGAGAGCGAGGCCAAAGTCCTTATAGGCATTACTACTCTAAACCCTTACTCTCGCTCGCTTCCACCCCATATGGTGCCTGCTTAACTTCCCAGGTTCCCCAATTGTGTGGGAGTAAACCCTATCCTTCAATGGCACGTAATAATGGAAGGAAGCGATGTTTCTTCTCCGTCTCCCCTGTGTACTGGAAGCCCACCCCTGTGCATTTGTAATCGATAAGAGATGATCGAATTCACCACCTCTTATGAGGGCTGCTAGATTCTCTATAAAACAGTTGTTAGTCTATGAAAATAATCCCCACTCATTGGTCATAGTGGATTTCTTTCAAGTAGTGCATGCCCGGTTAATGGTGAGAAGTCCCATTGTGCTAGCAGTAAGTTAAGTTATAGCATCCAAAGTGGTGTGAGTAAGATAAATGTAGACCTAGGTGGTGAATGTATTCAAAGTGAAGGGGAGAAAAGCAATGAGATCTTTCAAAGTATTTTAAGCATCAAAAGTGGTAAAAATGGGTACAGTAGCATCCGTTCTGGTTCAAGCAGGTAAATGAAAACTGAAAAGAAAAGGGAGGGTAGAGATCAATCCAAATGTGGTTTAAATCATGAGTTTAGAAAAACCTATAATCTGAATGAGTAAAGCATTCGATCTCATAAAAATAACCTTATGATTATTCCAATATGAATAAAAAATTGGTTTGCAAAGTAAACTGAAATCAAGTTCAACTGAGAGAAAAATAAATTTTAATCTTATTAGACGAGCGCATGCTAATATTTGATCTCTTGGATGGCGTCGGTGTGTTTCCAACTAATCATTCTGGCTACCAATTGACCAATAAATACCATGTTCCGCTCACCATGCGCACTCTGCCTCGTCCACTAGTGTTCACCTCCGGGTACTTGAAAGTATGGAACCGAGATCACCCAGCCCATAAAAACAAAAATCAACGTTGTTTTTCCACTTAGACCTTGATTCAGTAGGGGTAAGACACATATATTTTATTATGCTTAGCACCCTCGCACTTTTATGAAGCTAGATCACTTCGTCATTTCGATCGATTTTTCCCATCGAAAGTAGAATTGGCAGCTTTACAAAAAACTAGGGAGTTAGCCTCTAACACACTCAACAACGTGATACACCTCATGCTTGGTCCAGCCAGAGACACTCATTAGGATATGGACTAGTCATTTCACACGCAATTCGGCAGTTCATTCATCTTCATTCCCCTAAGCAGAGTTTACTATTGGATTCCCGTGTACGATCTCTTTTTCGGGGGGCGTGCATTTATTTTTATTAATCGAATATTTCTCCTTATTCATAGAAAGGAAAATTTGATGAACCAGTAGCTCCCGAGAATCCATTGAGATGCATGCCTTCGAAGAAATGTGTAAGTAAAGAAATCCAATGCTTCTCTTTTTGGTATGCTGCTCTGCAAGTAGTGTAGTTTACGCTAGGATTTCTCAATCGCCTCTGTCGCATAGTTTCCATTTTATGTACCCATTAGGTTATGCTCTTATTTCACACAATATAGGGAATTCCATAAATAATGTTTACGCAATTCAATAGATGCAACTTTTATTACTCGCATATCCCATGTGTTTTCCAACTTTCTTTGATGGGGGAGGTGCTTTATAATCATCCATTCCTTAGTGTAGCGGTCTTGTCGCACTAGTGGTTCTAATGACTTGGTCTTGCCACACTTACTCATTTGTGCAAGGTCAATACTCTATTCATTCTATTAGGTTTGGGTAGGACCTATGAATCCATTGAATCTCCGTTGGCGAGTCATTTCATATTTCTTGCTAGTGAATCCAAATCGAATAAAAAAGGAAGGAGGTTGGCATACGAGTAGAGTAGACCTTGTTTCAAGTGATCGATAACATTTTGAAGAACAAAACACTTGTCGTTGTTTAAGCTACTTATTGCTTCTAAAAATGCTAGGTCATATCTTCCCAAGGGGACCTTTCCCTGCCAAGAGGCAATAGATGAAACATGATAACTGGCAATGGGTTCAATCCCAAACCTGAAGCACCCTCTCTCAGAAAGAGAAGCTAGTTCATCGATAGTTCATGGAGAAGCTATCTAATGGGAAAGATCCATAGAAGGTGTAGCAATGGAAGAAATCCCTAAAGTGAGTGATTCTCCATTGGATGAAGTCATCTCTATCCATCTTCAAATAATTTTATGCCTTATGCCACTTTTTAGAACAAAAAGTAAGCTCTAAAAAATTGAATTCACTTGAATATTTATCTAGTGGTAAGGGGTGCCTCCTCCTTTTCTTTATGTTGATAAAATCACCTAGGATCAACTGACTAAGCTAGGCTCTCTAATTCATCAATTTTTAATCTCATTCACTGGCTCATTCACTATGGAAAAACTATACATGTTGCTTACTGCCCATGGCTAATGATTGGAATTATTTATTAATATAAGGGATAGGAAAAACCCCAGATAAAAGTGAACGAACAAATAGGATGTTAAGGAGATGACATAAGTAACATGCACGCAGCAACTAATAGATCAATTGTCACTTAGTTGGAATCATATGGGTACTTGAAAGCGAGATGTATAGGATTTCCCCTCTTCTATACTTAAACTATAGCCCAACTCTATTTTGGCTTATCGACTCCCATTTTGTCTCTACCTCTATCGATGTCGGGTAACTAGCTGATGTCGAGCAGAGGATGCTTACCTTTGAGGCAATAGAATCAGTTCAAGAGGTCGGTCTACCTGTATTGTCTATTTTTTAATTATCTTATACATGTAACTCAGGTGCAGCCACAAATATGTATAGTATCTATTATTGTATAGTGTATAGATTCAAACTAATAATTTTTTTACAGTTATTTTTGTAGCGGCCACCCAAATGTATGAAAATTATTATGAGCGGGTCGATAGCTCCTTACATTAGGTGAGACCAAATGACTGTATAGGTTGATCCCGGCAAGCAACTCCTTGTAAAGGGGATGTCCTCCTCCTACTTGTATATGGAGCTCTTATCCAACCAGAAAAAAGATCTATGGTCCAGGGATTAAGGAGTCTTTAGTTATACTTGCTTGCAATACTATTCTATGTACGGTACCTATACTCGAGAGAGACAAGTGAATTATTTAGGCGGTAAAGATATCCTTAAGCTTGTATTTATTTTGGTTGGGTGAGCTTGGGGCAGGTGAGATAGGGCAGGTAAAAAAAGGTGTAATATCATAAGGTAATATGTTATTTGGGCTAGGCCTCTCGTCTATGGCAGTGAAACCTCAAGGCGTGTCTAGGTTCTAGGCAGGTACTTGGGCTTAGGCATAAAAAATCAGGTCTATAGCTCTATTGAGGTAGGTAATATAGCTGATAGGGTGTCTTCCACGCACCATAGGTGTCGTAGAAAGCACGTGTTGAGCTCACAGAAGGTAAGTTGAGTGGTTGATGCTCCACTTTTTAGGAAGGGTCGGGATTTGTGCAGATGGTTAGCCTCAATCAGTTATTCAATGGATATGCCCTCTGGGAAGTGAAACCACAACCAGGAGAGATAGAGATATCAAGCCAGCATTCAACCCATCAACTCATAGAGCGACATGCTATAACCTTATTATTCACTTATTGACTCAATATATTTTCTTCATGGAGCAGCCTATGACCTATTTCGCCAATGAAATGAATAATAAAATCTTTACATAGCAATTAGCCTTCTTTTCAATAGCAACCACCTCACAGAGGGAGCATGCTAACTCACAAAGGGAGGAACTCCGTAGGGAATCTATTAGACCCCTCTTCCTTATAAAATCAGGCAATATATAAACCCACCTTAGTCTCCAAATATATATTTCATCCATATTGACTTTCACATCATTAGTCTACCTATACCATCAGAGAAAGGAATCTCCATCATTGAAATGCCCCTATCTACATCATTGACTATAGAGAATACAAAGCTAGGTGCTAGTAATCCACTTATATCATCATTAGAGGAATTGACCCCTTTACTCGCCTATACCCTCAAGGGTGGTCTTTGTATATTGGATCAGTACCTCAGCAATGCTCAAGGGAAGGCCAAATACATACCTTTACCCAGCGATGCGAGGGCCCAGTCAGACTACCCCTATTAGAAGATAGGGATATAGTCAATAGGAGCAACAGACACTCATAGATACTGCGTCAGAGGTGCCAATGAACAACTATCTTTTCTATCCCATCATTCGAGAGGTGCATGTGAACAGCTCCACTCTCCCATTATGGGAACCTACCTTCGCCTCCCAAGAGTTATCCTCAAGTATACCTATACCACATTATGCCTATCATGATAGTGCATGTCTCTTTACCGAAATACTCCCATAGTTTACACATCACTTAGCATCGAGTTCCCCTATCATAATCTCATATAGCACTCTATAGTTGCCTGCTTCATGTTGTCAATGTGGCATATACTACCCATAGATCTATAAAAACATCAATCTACTCTTCTTCGACCCATGCCTCCCCAAGACATATCCCATGTAGAAATTATACAATATGCATGTATATCGTGGATTCACCCGACCTAACAATATTCTAAAGTTAAATACTGAATCTCTTTTACAAATCTTTGCGGAATTAAAAACACAATCACCAATTACAATATCATGAAGAAAAATCAATCACACACAACACAGATAATTTCCCGGGGAAAGTTTACAGCTAAAAACCCCACTATCTTCTATTGTATATTATATCATGGATCATGAAACAATTACATACAAAACTCCAATCACAAGAGCTCTTAGTACATCAGCTAATTGTCTCACACTGTCATACAAAAATTGGCAAATCCCTTGCTCAATTTACTGTCTCTAGACAGCCTGCCTCCACTGCGCAATCCCTACTGAAAGCAATCCCTGAATTGATGCCTTATTGCCTGCCTTGACTGCACAATCCTCATGGGAACATCCAATGTGTGTGTGCTTGCTTGTGTGCAAGCGGATAATGTCACAACTGATAATTTACTTCCCTTTCACCTAGAACTCAATTGGGTCTCCACTGGATCTGACATGCATGCAGTTAATAATAGTAAATCTTCAGTTGCATGTGAGACCATTGATTGTGAATTAATTAATAATTAATTCACTTGATCTCTCACTAGTGTATCTTCAGTTACAACTAGCACAACTGAGTTTAACTCACTTAACTGAGTTAAACTACTTACAACTTTCACAATTCATGCACCACTGCACTTCCAACTCTGTTACAACTCGAATCACTCAGTTAAAACTAAATTCAACCTACATGTCCCACCAACCAACCACTTAACTCGAAATTCACTTAGCTAACTTACTTTCCACTTCAGTTAACTATTTCCAAGTTCTCATTGAGAATAGATTATAGTTTAATGTCCATCTAAATTAAGGGATAATAAAGATAGACATGCATCTATAAATAGACATGCATTTATAAATAGACATACACCTAAAAATAGCTTGAGTGCCCCACGTAGTGTAGGTGCTTAATTTTCACTAGGAGCAAGAATTTTTCTTGTTGAATCTCAACACTCCCTCTCAACAAGAAATGGATTATCCTTCACCCCGATCTTGTCTCTATGGTATTCGAATTTGCTCCTGGTGAGCACCTTCGTCAGAATATCTGCATCCTGATCTTCCGTGGGAATGTACTGAAGAAACATAATTCTCCTCTGCACACAATCTCTAAGATGATGGTACTGGATATATATATGCTTAGATCTATCATGAAACAAAGGATTAATCGAGACTTTAATGCAACTTTGATTATCACAATGAATCATTGTCGGATATGAGAAGCAAACAAACCAACCAAGATCTTTCTCATCTAGATAGCCTCACATGCAGCTTAACTTGCTGCCATGTATTCCGCTTCCGCTGAACTATGTACCACGGATCTCTGCTTCTTGTTGTACAAAGAAAAAATTGTGGAACCAATGCTAAAGATCCCCCGTGATGTGCTCTTTCTTTCCATTGGACCTCCAACTCAATCTGCATTCGTGAAACCATCAAATTCACTCCATCCGTCTGTATGTACCATAAACCATACTCTGATGTGCCCCTCAGGTATCTCAGGACATGCTTCCCCACCTTCCAAAAGAGCTTAGTAGGCTTAACCATAGCTTGACTCAGCTAGTTAACCACATAGAAAATGTATGGTATTTTGTTCACTAGATACAATAGCGAACCCACTAACTGTTAATAGACAGTAGCATCCACTACCTCTCCAGAAGTAGAATCATCTTTCCTCCAGTTTCCTGGAAGAGGCATATCCATGGGTTTGCAGCCCTCCATGTTAAAATTTCCTAGTATCTCCTTTGCGTACTTGCCTTGAGACACAAAAATTTCACCATCTCGCTTCCATATTTCCAATCCAAGGAAATAATGAAGGATGCCCATATCCTTCATTTCAAACTCCCTTGCAAGATCCTCCTTGAATGAGTGTATCGCCTACTCATCGCCAGTCAATATTAAATCATCAACATAAATAAAAATGATTAAAAGCCTACCCTCCACCACAATTTGGTACAGGTTTTCATCTGCTTCACTTTTGGTCAAGCCCAGTCCAGTGAAATAGTTGTCTATCCGAGTGTACCAAGCACGGGGTGCTTACTTCATCCCATACAGCGCTCTTTTGAGTCAGCACACATGTGAGTCACTGTTGAATATCTCAAAACCTTCATGCTGCTCTATGTACACCTCTTCCTCAATGATCCCATTGAGAAATGCAATTTTCACATCCATCTGATGAATGCGCCAGCCCATCTGCGCTGAGACTGCAAGGATGGTCCTTATGGAAGAGTACCTTGTGACAGGTGCAAAGGTCTCATCATAATCTATCTCCTCAATCTATGAGAAGCCCCAGGCCACAAATCTTGCCTTGTATTTCTCCACACTCCCATCAGCAGCTTTCTTTACCGTGTAGATCCATCTCGAACCTACCACTGATTTGTCACCATGTCTTGGGCCAATTTCCCATGCACTATTTTTGACAATGGAGTCATACTCCTCCACCATTACATCAACCCAAGTAGGTTGCTGCACTTCTTCCTGAAAGGAAGATGGTTCAGTCACAATACATTTGCTCATAAGAGCCATGTATCCAGTAAATCATTCAGGAGATTGTCTCTGTCTGCGTTGTGAAGTAGGGGCTGCTACATTCTATGCAGCATCAAGTCTCAGCCTATCACCTTCCGTGGTGCGCTTTCTGCCATTTTTGATTGATGAATCTGCATGAGTGTCTTCCTCCACTCCATGGACCTCCTCCTGTGGTTGATCCACATCTAAATACTCAACTTTGGAAACCAACAGATCCTTCTCCACATGCAAGTCTATCTCCCTCTCAAGCGACAACCCCTCATTAAATTTTATATCTCTTCGCACAACAGTCATTCTGTTGTTTGGAAAATACACACGATAATTATAGGGTGTTTCTGTGTACCCCACAAAAATCCCAACTTCATCATTTGACTCCAACTTCTTCCTGGCATCCTTGGTCACATGCACATAAACAGATGAGCCAAAAATCTTAAAGCGTGAAAAATCTAGTTTCTTACCAGTGAAAGCTTCTTCAGGTGTACTCATGCCAAGTACTCTATGAGGACAACGGTTCTGCACATAAACCACAGTGTTGCATGCTTCCGCCCACAAATGCAATGGTAGGCCCTGATCATGCAACATCACTCGTGCTACACCCACGATCATTCTGTTCTTCCTCTCCGCGACCCCATTTTTCTGTGGGTTATGAGGTGCTATGAGTTCTCTTCGAATTCCTTCTTTTCTGCATAAGTTCTTGAAGTCGTTAGAGATGTATTCTCCACCATTATCGCTCCTAAGAGCCTTCACTTTCTTCCCAGACTCTTTCTCCACAAATGCGTTAAACTCACAGAACTTAGATAATGTTTGATCTTTATTCTTCTTGAAGAAGATATAACATTTACAATAAAAGTCATCAACAAATATTACATAGTACTTATGTTTTGTTGTTGAAGCAACTGAGAACAGTCCACACACGTCTGTGTGAACTCTCTCAAGGATCCCCGAAGCATGGTTCTCCTTCTCATGAAAGGTGGACTTTACATACTTCCCCATGGTGAAACCCTTGCACTGATCTTCTAAGCAAGCATTCCCATTGGAAGTCCAGTAGATATTTGTTGCATGACTTTCAAGGCTCCATGATGAAGATGGCCCAATCGCCTGTGCCATAATTCGCCCTCATCCTGGCTCACCATTTTCTCCGCCTTGCCCACCATAGCAGCGCAGCCATCTACCTCTAGCTTGTAGATATTCTTAACACTAGTCCCTATCCTCTTGGCTTGACCCATTGTTTTATGTCGTAGGAAATATTTTCCATCACTAAAAACAACGTCATAGCCTCTGTCCTCCAACATTGCGACTGAGACCAAATTTTTCTTTAGACCTGGTACATGCATAACATATTTTAATTGAAATGGTTTACCTGACTCCCTCTAAAAGGTAATGGTACCAATCCCGGTAGCACTGTACCGTCCGTTGTCGCCCATCTCAATATGCATCTGGAGATATTTCTCCTCCAAGTCACTGAAAATTTCCTTATCTCCCGTCATGTGAAAGGAAGTGCCACTATCCAAATACCACACCGATCCCAATGCACTTGAAACCATGCATGCAATCAAGGAGAAGTCAAGCTCAAATTGCGAGGCAAGGGCATCACCAGCCACAGAACCAGCATCCTTCTTGTTCTTCTTCTTTTGTGGACAGTTAGTAGCAAAATGCCCATGTTTGTGACAGTGAAAAAACTTCACCTTGGACATGTCCTGCTTCTTGCCTTTAGACTCGGATTTAGAAGGGATATTTCTTCCCCTTACCCTTATTTGCCTTGGAAACTAAATCACAACCCTCTTCATCATCATTCTTTGATGAAGAGCCATCTCTGGTGTTCCACCTGAACTCCTCCTGCACCAGATCTGACCACAGTTGTTCCCAATTCGGCAATTTTTCCCGTCCGTTGACAGAGTCTTCATAACTGTGCCAACTCTTAGGAAGTCCTAGGAGATCCAAACTCACAAAATCATCATCAAAAAATGTTATTCCCACACTCCCCATTTCATCTCGACATTGGACAAACTTTGTGAGATACTTTGGAATGGTGTCTCCCTTTTCCATCTTGATCTTCCTGAGTTTATCTTTGAGCGCCAATTTCCTATGGTCGTTGCTGCTTTGGAATAGATCCGTCAAAGCCTTCCACATAGCATATGGTTTGGCTTTCCCATGGAGGCTTGAGACAATGTGGTCTTGTACTCCCTCCAACAGGATCCTCCTCGCCTTTGCCACTTTCTTTTGCCATGTGTCAAGATTGGCAGCATCTGCAACATCTGGGTTAGGAACATCTTTTTCAATGAATTCCTTCAAGACACTATCTTCGAGAACCGCCTCCATCCTGTCCTTCCAAGCAATGTAGTTCAAGCTACCCTCGAGTGCATACTCTAACCTCAAGCCATTAAAATTCATTTCGTTCTTGAATCAGTTGTAGCACCAAGAAAGTATTTCTGCAAATTTGAATTCTATCCAACAACAAACTCAGCTCCTGCTTCACTTTAAGTAATTTCCTGTTCTCCGATACCATGTAGAAATTATACAATATGCATGTATATCTTGTATTCACCCGATCTAACAATATGCTAAAGTTAAATACTGAATTTATTCTACAAATACTTGCAGAATTAAAAACACAATCACCATTTACAATATCATGAAGAAAGATCAATCACACACAACACAGATAATTTCCTGGGGAAATCTTACAGCTTAAAACACCACTATATTATATCATGGATCATGAAACAATTACATACAAAATTCCAATCACAAGAGCTCTCAGTACATCAGCTAATTGTCTCACACTGTCATACAAAAATTGGCAAATCCCTTGCTCAATTTATTGTCTCCAAACAGCCTGCCTCCACTGCGCAATCCCTGAATTGATGCCTTATTGCCTGCCTTGACTATGTAATCCTCATGGGCACATCCAATGTGTGTGTGCTTGTTTGTGTGCAAGTGGATAATGTCACAACTAATAGTTTACTTCCGTTTCACCTAGAACTCAACTGGGCCTCCACTGGATCTGACATGCATGCAATTAATAATAGTAAATCTTCAGTTGCATGTGAGACCATTGATTGTGAATTAATTAATGATTAATTCACTTGATCTCTCACTAGTGTATCTTTAGTTACAACTAGCACAACTGAGTTTAACTCACTTAACTGAGTTAAACTACTTACAAATTTCACAACTCATGCACCACTGCACTTCCAACTCTGTTACAACTCGAATCACTCAGTTACAACTAAAGTCAACCTGCATGTCCCACCTACCAACCACTTAACTTGAAATTCACTTAGCTAACTGATTTTCCACTTCAGTTAACTATTTCCAAGTTCTCAATGAGAATATATTACAGTTTAATGTCCATCTAAATTAAGGGATGATAAAGATAGACATGCATCTATAAATAGACATACACCTAAAAATATCCTGAGGGCCCCACCTAGTGTAGGTGCTTAATTTTCACTAGGATCAAGAATTTTTCTTGTTTAATCTCAACATCCCATATAGCATGTGAGGATGGATCACTCCCTTTGATCCATAGGCTTATCATAGGCCTATCAAGAAAGCCTATTAGGATTTGGATCTATGCAGGGTTCCCTTTGTGGGACCACTCCACAATATCTAGTAAAGACATGAACCATTTAGTCAGCATGGACCTTCCCAAACCCCGCCTTTGTTTTCAATAAGGCATCATCACTGAATCATTGGTTCAGGGAAATTTATACACCACTAGATCACCAGCGGGGATTCAAACTTTAAGTAACATAAACGCTCTTGCCTTTTCCCTACTATATAGCCATAGTCGGACCAAAGATAGCATAAAATGCGTAGGGAGCAGGAGATAAGGAAGCATCCTCACCAGCAATTGAAGTACCAGGTTTTTTCAATATCTTGTCAAGATACAATGCCAGTTTCTATTCCAGTATAGAAGGTAACAAACACAAAGGTGGGAGCAAGGCCATCTTATAGTAAGGAACAAAGCAGATTCAGAGCTTGTGTGAGAGTCATCATCTTGTCCAAATCTATGTGATGAAGATAAAGATCCAATTGCAAAGCCAAAAGCATATCCCTAATAGATCGATATTAAGTTCCAAGTCCATTACCAAATCCAACAACAAAGGTATTAGTATTCAAACCTCTGTAATAAAGTCAAAAACTTTGGATCCACCAGCAAAGGTATTAGAAGAGATAGAGGTAAAGGCAGGATATTCAGTTGATGTCATCATAGGAAAGGTTAGACCTAGAGCAGGCAAACGAATCTATGAAAAAACTCACGTGTTAGGGGTAAGGAAATTTTTGGCATCCATGCTCATAGTCCATCTTTAGTGTTCCCTAGCCAAGGCTTGGACCAATAGAAAACTAATCTTAAGAAATTGACCTATAAATTTGACTCAGTATCCAAGGCAGCAGCATATACATATATAGTTCCAGTTCCTAAGATACCATCAAATCAAGATCAAGAGAAAAAACCACCATTATTCTATTCAGTTGCTTATGGACCACTTACAGAGCTAGTTGTTGTTCGAGTGAGTACCATAGTCCATAGCATCCCTTTCACCAGCAAAAGACCAAGCAGCATAGCCCCCTGTAGCAAAGGTGCTTTCGGTTGTTTTCTAGTTCTGATTGATTCAGTTGCAATTATTATATTAATTATTTGCAAAGGCATTAGTTGTATAAATAGAGGGTCATTGAAGCAAATGCAAGAGAAAAGGCAGGATTTGAAGCACCAAGTTATCGAGTCTAAGCAGCGTAAATAAAAAAATTTGAAGAGCCTATTATTTCATCTCGATAACCAGAAATAGGAGTTGACTCAGTATCCAGGGCAGCAGCATATACATATATAGTTCTAGTTCCTAAGATACCATCAAATCGAGATCAAGAGAAAAAACCACCAGTATTATATTCAATTGCTTATGGACCACTTACAGAGCAAGTTGTTGTTCGAGTGAGTACCATAGTCCATAGCATCCCTTTCACCAGTGAAAGACCAAGAAGCATAGCCCCCTGTAGCAAAGGTACTTTCGGTTGTTTTCCAGTTCTGATTGATTCATTTTCAATTATTATATTAAGTATTTGCAAAGGCATTAGTTGTATAAATAGAGGGTCATTGAAGCAAAGGCAGCAGTTGAAGCACCAATTTATCGAGTCTAAGCAGCGTAAATAACAAAGTTTGAAGAGCCTATTATTTCATCTCGATAACCAGAAACAGGGGTAACTAACGTCTGGTCCTTTCCAGTTTGATAGTCATAGCCCATTCTAGGTAAGGTTGACCCCGCATCCCTACCCGTTTAAGTTCATTATTCTAGTCAACACGTTGATGAATAAGAAAAAATAGTGGAAGCACCAAGATTTAAGGAAATTGATCAAGGAGCAAGGAGAAAGGGTGGGAAAGACATATTCAGTAGTTCCGGGTGAAACACCACCCACCAATAGTAGCCCTCGTTATCCGTACACATATCATTTTTTCTAGGTCGATCATGGTAAGTGTATAGGTGTGTGGAGATCATAGTAATTGACCATAATGCAATGAATTAGGTTACCCCTTGCGTTGGTTGCTAACGATATTAGTGTGTTAATAATTCAAAGGCAAAGGCGGCTAGAGATCAACTCACCGAGGCAAGTAAAAAGGCATAGTAAAAGGAGGTGTAGGCATCAAACTCGTGTTCCTAGGAAATATGTTCCTTCGCTCAGTTCCAAATCCAATTGATCGAATGAGTCCACTTCTAGGTGTTAACTTTTAAGTTAAGGTTCTAGTTGGAATCCCATCATATGACCCGACATCCCTTCATGCCCCGTCAGAAGCAGCTTCCCCTCTAGACCAAGAGTCAATGCCTGCTCCTATCTTATATCCATAAGTCCCAACCTCCTCTCTAGGTTCCAGTTCAAGAAGCAAATATAGTTCTTGGTGGAGCTTCCGATCCAATTCCAGGCAGCCCAGAGCGATATTTCAGTAAATTGATCGACATTGATACCTATAAGTAGAAGCAAAGCCTAGTAGAACAGAAGAAAAATCTTAAGAATCACAATAAGTAGAT
Organism: Pinus albicaulis; assembly: GCA_034641835.2. Taxonomy (NCBI): domain Eukaryota; kingdom Viridiplantae; phylum Streptophyta; class Pinopsida; order Pinales; family Pinaceae; genus Pinus; species Pinus albicaulis. The sequence goes on along the minus strand of CM076572.1, from coordinate 822,042,312 downwards.
GCACCATAATAGATGAGGGTATTACTTGTCGGTGTTTACCTTTCATCAGTACCAGTAGTTAGAGAGCCTGCATCCTTGACTAAATTCATAATCGTGTCAAGTAAAAAATAATCAAAGGGTGAGCAAGCGAACTCTCGACCAAAGGGTCACCATCGATTTCTCACTCATCCATCATATGGGTGAGGGACCCGAAAAACTCACCTCATTGAGCTAGGAATAGAGAACCCCTATAAACCAATTATACACTAGTCATACACACTTGTACTTACCCTTGTAGACCTCCCCTAACACCTACTTTTTCACACTCTACCTCTAGCACTGGTATCAGCAGCAGGGGAATTCAAGCCTTTTCACCACATACATACACTTGCATATTGGTATGGGCACATCACCAATTTCTATCATTTTTCTCCCTTGACCTGGACCCAAGAACTTGATACACTTTGAACCCGATACCTAATGCCATTTCTAACCCTCACACCAAGGGATCTTCATAACATGAGAAACATGTTATACTTGCATGTGGTAAACAGTTGGTTAGAGGAACCCGCCTATGAATAATTAGACATGATTAAACCAACTCAGATACTGTCTTACAACCTTTATGAAATAGCTCTACAGGCATACAGTACCTAGGAAAAACCCACAACCACCTTTTTATAGCCATTCAAGTAGGAGGAACCTTCTTGCAACTCATATATAGCAGATTGTTTAGAGACATGCTTTATCGTATCATTAACAACACCAGGATATTGATATCTGTCAAGAGCAGGTATAAGTGGAGATTACATATATCCACTAGCCACATTGCTTGCTTTTTAGCCTCGTTATTTTGGGTCTTTACCTCGTCTTTACCTCCAGCCTTAACTGAATACTCATTCTAACCATCAACCACCACAATACGATTTTGATACTGCATCGTTAATAATACAAATATGGAGATGGATAAACAACCATCATGAATGGGCCAATCAATCATCTCGTTTTCAAATCCAAGGGTGCATATTCTTAGAAACATGATACGAATTATATATATATACAATATAGAATGATTCACTAAACTACAACCATCATTGGGTTATACTGCATCGTTATCTAATAGAGGCATATTATCTTTATTAGGAATATAATATTAAGACTGTTAGGTATTGTTTCTTCAGTTAATACTATGAGTAGCTCCTTATTAGGTATTTAGGAATCTTAGGAGTAGGAATGAGTCTTCTATTAGTTTAGGCATAAAAGAATATCTTAGTATTCTTAGTATTAATAGTATGTGAGGAATCTTATTAGTGTTAGGAATATAATACTATATTATTTACTTGTTGAAACTATTACTTTTTATAATGAAAAAATTCAATTTTGATTCAACATATTAGGTCGTTGTTACGATGGGGAGGCGTAGATCTGTTGATCTCTATACTTGATAAGCTCCACTGATATCCTATCGACTCGGAACTATAAGCATATTAGGCAACAGTAAAAGCATAGAAAATTTTAGTTGATCCATAAATAACATAGGTAGGCGCATCGATATTCACAACATGGGGCATTGGCCAAGTACATAAAATCATAGGCAGGAGCGGGAGAGATAGGAGAGCTAATCTGAAAAAAGCCCAAGCAAGGTGATAGAATTCCATAGCATGGAACCTCATATCCATAAACCAAATAAAGTGTTAGGTACAACATCCATTGACCTTTAATCCATTAACCTAGTTTTAGTGAATTATGCTAGTAACTCATCAGTTTCACTGGTTGAAGCACCACCAATAACAGTAGTTGAGGTTTACCCAATTCCAGTATCAAAGGAAAAGCTAAAGGTATTAGTGGTATATCTCACAGAGGCATAGGGATTTTAGCCTGTTGTTTTACTAGTGGATCTATAAGCATATTAGTATATTACCTATATATATACCATAAATCGACCATCTAGCCACATCTAAATTGACATTACAGAACCTCTACACTAGGATATAGAGAAGGGAAATACGTTGGTCCAGGAGTTATCACCCTCTCATCCCCTAGCCAAGAATTACCATTAGAGACACATGTTGAAGGTAAATCATTACCTAATCAATTAATTTCTAAACACCATGAGACAATTCATAACAATAAGTGGAAGATGTGGATAATCCCTTTCAATAAAGTATAGATTCCCCTCCTGGAAGTAAGAAACAACTAGGAAACTAGTAAGGGATCTGATCACATGGCCAATAACTTGGAGGTAGTGGTCAAGCAAAGACTCGAGCTCCCTGTCTACTAGAGTGTAATGTAGCGAGATGAGCCTAGATAAAAAGGACCAGTATGGGGAAATTCACTCATTTTCCCATGCCTTGTTTCATGTTGCTTAGTTAAGGTTCACACCATATATGTATCCCTTACCACGATCTAGCATATACCTATCTTACATCCTTATCTAGTCTCTTCCTAGCTATGATATTGCTACATTAGTTTTTTAAATGCCCATGATACCTCACTCACTATTAGGTAGGGTTCACACATAGTCACTCGTAATTCATCTTGATTGTAGAGATCCAAGGAGGTTAGTTAGGATCAAGATCAAGATCTATAGTTCCCAAAGAAAGTTGAAGAGAAATACCTAGTAGGTCTAGGTTCCTTACTTTCATACCATTTTTTTCAAACATATTCTATAGCACCAGGAGTGATGGAGAGGTATAGCCTGATGTTATCATAAGTAGTGTTCCTATATTTCATCTCAATGTACTTCCAATGTATACATATTGATTATTATTACATCTTCCTGGTACTAAAAATAGTGGGTACAGAGGTAAAGACAATTATAGAGATAGCAGTGGTAGCTAGAGTAACGAAATATAAATCAAGGCATAGAGTTGATTACTCTCCTAGATGAAGATCCAATTGTAGATTCAAATTGAATAGATTGAAAGTAAGTAGCTTGAGTTTAATCAAAACCTGTTGATCCAGTTAAAGAAGCACCAATCACATTTGATCCAGATTTGTTCCTTAGTGATTTCAGTTTTAGTGTCATACCTATGTATTTCACTAGTATGGTAGTGATAACTGAGTGTCTAACATCACCGCCCTAAGTGGAGTACCGTAATGAAGACCCATCGCAGCACTTGTAGGGTCATTTATTACATTTTACAGTTAAATCTTATTTAAGAACCAGCCTCATCTCGCACCTCCTTTAGCTTTTGCGCATCTTTTTTCTTATTAGGTGCTTATCCCTTCACCCTCAAACCAAAATCTAGTAGCTTCCCCTCATTCTCATACTACTTATTATATAAATACTCCCAATATAGAGCACTCTCCCTAAGGTAGCATCATTGTACAATGATAAAGTGAAGGTAACAAGATATATTATACCCCTAAAAGTATCCCCTAATGTATGCATGCTTCATTGGATAGCCCCTACATGTACCCTACTAGTTGTAGAAGTAGGTTGTGGATAGGTGAGCATCCAAGTGAAAATCCATATAGATAATGCTTGTGCCCTCGTAGAAGTTAAGCTTATAGTCCTTATAAGAATCGACTAAACACAAATCCAAGTAGCCATCAAAGTAATCATAGTAGCAGTCCATCTTGTGGTGCCAGTAGTTTAGTCCCACCATGCTCAAGTAGAAGTATGCTTAATAGCCACCACTACTTTCCCTTCCTCCAAACATCCTATAGTTGGTCGATCTAAGTTCAAATTGAAAGAAAAGTGAAATAAGAAATTTATTTGCTTCTAGATCTTGGTCTTGATATGAGAATGAAACTACGTAGCCTCTGAATGTACAAAAAGTCAAAACACCTAGAGAGACTATCTATTATTGTACCAAAACCAGGAACAGGACGAGATGTTGGCCCTACTGACATTGGTATGGAAGCTAGGATTGGATAAGCTATTGGAACTGCTATAGGACCCAGAACTATAAGATCTATAATTGTACTTGTTTAATCATCTAGTCAAAACCAAGAAGCATAGGAATTAGAATAAAAATAATGGTGCCAAAAAAATGACCCACTTACATAAGTACCAACACTAGGTATTTGCAAGCTTTTGAAACTCTCATTTGTTGTTGCTACAACTATATTGATGTTTTTGCTTGTATTTAATTTCATTGGTGTTGGAACTCTACTACTCTCATTTGAATACTTATGTAATAAAAATTGATACATATATTCTCTTTTCACTTTTGATTATGCACGGGATGTCATGATGATGCATGGGCTGACTGAACTAACGAAACTACCATAATGAGGTAGAACCGCCATTACGAGGAAAGTATAAGCGCTATAATGAGAAGGCCCAATCAGATTCAGTGGATCATCGCCCACCAAAGATGGATTCATAACTGCAATAGTTCAAGTTGAGTTCTATCAGTGGCCACAAGTTTGATTCTAGCAGCATCCATAGGAAAACGCAGAAATCGGTCCCACAATATTCAATCGATCAGAGAGGAGTGGAGGATAAATCCACAAAATCTTATGTAACGATGCATGCTTCACACTTTTATGAAAAACCATCAGTTAATTGAATAACTAAAATTGATCATTCGTTGGTCCGGGGATTGGGGTGGGTGGGTAAATAGTTTGGGAAAATAGAGCGATAAATCGATAGCGACCTGTCGGTCAAGCCATCCTTACACACCCTCCCCCTTTCATTAGTGAATTTCCCTCGGGGATTTGGGTGGGTGGGTAAATAGTAGTCGAGCCTGCTTGCGCATCCACGATTTACAGGCGTGGTGCGGCTGCTATGGTTGGGATGGGTTGAAGGGATGGGGTTGTGATGGGCTTGGGCATCAGCGCCTAACCCTTTCTCTTTGGGTTCGGGTTGAAGGGACAGGGTTTTATATAGGTGCCTGGACCTTCGCCTTTGGGTTTGGTTTGTTGGGCCAAGGTTGGTACGGTATTGGGAATAAGACCTCCATATCATCTGCTTCTTTGGGTTCGATTTGTTAGGACGGGTTGTTGAAGCAGTTGTTGATCGAGTTTCAGATCTAGTTCTTGCTTCCTAGCCATTAGTAGCAACAAATAAAGCTACAGAGACCCTCCATCTAGTGGGGAAGGTAGGAAAGGTAGTAGAGGTAGCAGCAGGGGCAGTTGACTGAATTAAACCCATTAATCCCAAACCAATTAATTCATCAGAAACAAAGGAAGTAGCAGCAGAAACAGTAGCCAAGCCAACAAGAGTGGAAGCAAAAGCAGTGGAAGTAGCACTATTTGCATTTGATCTCATTGTTTACCCATTGAAAGCATCAGTAGCAGATCCCATAGATATCAGAGAGGCTCTAGAGATTCTAGATTTCTCTTTGAGGTTGGAAGTAAGATAACTCATTGAAGACATGGAAATTGTAAAGACAAATTGAAATACAATCAACGTAGTGATGGAAGAAGCAATAAATGGACATACATTTTACTATTTTATATATTTCATATGATAATTAGAATTTTAGATTTATTTTGGAAAATCTATACCATTTGTGTATACTGGAAATTTTTACCAATGATATAGATAAGCTTTGTTATATGTCGATAAACAATATGGCTCCTTGTTTGTAGGGAAACTTTGAAATGAATTTGAAGTGATTCCTCTATAAGCTTTGCTATAGTCCTTTTTTTATTAAAATAAAATTTCCAATTAAAATTTATAAATAGATATTTTTGAAAAAACGTTTATTTTGTTTGCTTATGTATTTCTATTAATTAAAAAAAATGGCCTCAACAACGACTCGAAATTAGATCCTATGTGCCAAAATTAAAAAGACGATGCAAGAGAAAAATGACGCATTTATGGAAACACTTACCGAGAATTGAAGAATGATAGACAGCGCCGCCTCATCCTACTCGATTTCACAGAGATTCAGAATCCATGGACGCTGGCGGGGGTGCCGATTCCTCTCCCCCCCTGCTAGATATTATTTCTTTCAAGAAATTAGTGGTTGGAGCCTCCAAAATACCCCTGTCTAGGACATGGAAGAAGTTCGTCAAGAAACTTGACTGCATCCCTACAGTCGAGATTCCGATTGAAGAAATATGCAGATCGACCATCAATTTAGCAGACAGAGGGCTCATTGGCCAATTTACTGGCCTCTGGCCCTCCCCCAAATTTGTGGAGTCTTGGGTTCAGAGGAATTGGTCGCCGCTCATCTCAGAAGGGATCAAGAGCCATTTTGTAGGGAAAGGTTTCTTTGTATTCATTTTCGAAAATGCAAAAGACAAAAACCTCATCTTCAAAAACGGCCCATACTTCATGGGGCCTTAAGGCTTATACCTGAAAAAATGGACCCCTGACTTCGACCCAGATCAAGATGTGCCTTCCGTTGTTCCAGTCTGGGTCTGTCTTCCCCATCTTCCATTGCATTTCTGGAACCAAAAATCTTTGCAAACCATCGGCAACTCGCTAGAAAGGTATATAGATCAAGCAGTGAGAAAAGATCAGTATTCTTATGCACGGATCTGTGTGGAGGTGGACCTAGAAGTAGGGTTACTGGAAGCAATAAAACTAACCGTCGCATATTGGATGCACATTTAGGAATTAGATTATGAACAGCTACCTTTCAAATGCTGGCACTGCCATGGATATGGCCATTTTGCAAGGCACTACAAAAAAAAAAAGTTTGTCGAAGAGAGTGAAAATGCGAAAGCTGATCAATGGACCACAGTGCAGAAAATAGGGACAATAAAACCTCGAGGAAAAGGTCCAGTAAAAGAGAGCAACTCCGAGCCTGCGGGGCAATATCAAAGGGATGGGATCACCAATCCCACACCGATAGCAGGAACTCAAAACATAGAGCCCAATAAAGCAGTAGAAGCAGCAGAAGCAAAAAAAGATAGCAGTGAACAATCAAATCTCTCCCCTAACAGAAAAGGAAACGAGGAACAAGGGCAGGCAGCGGTAACCCCTGAAGTCTCCCCCTCCCCCACATATGCCGACATAGCCAGAAGAAAACACTAGATTCGCCAAGCTCCTCGGAGGACGAGATCGTCGAAAGCCCTGCTAAAAGAGCAGGAAGAAAGTCCCGCATAGAAGCAAGGGAGGAAGAGGCAGAAAGACAAAAGAATCAAGGAAGTCAACCTACAATAGAAATTTCCATCGGAAGGAGCACTAGAACAAGGCCTCCAAAAGGAGGAGCTCCTACCACCCCCAACAGTAATTAATGTGAATCGTCTCTTGGAACTGCAGAGGTTTGGGGAATCCGTCAAAGATCGAAGCGGTCAAGGACCTCATGAAAACGGAACCAACAGACATCCTCTTGCTCCAGGAGACAAAAATCGAAGGGGACGCCCTTCTAGATATCAGTAAAAATAAATGGTAGAAGAATGCAGGGAAAGAAATAAGTGCAAGGGGCTCCTCAGGATGAATTTCCACCCTGTGGAAGGAGGACCATTTCAGGCTTGTTAACTCCTTCAACACCCGACACTGGAGTTTCACCGAGCTGAAGCACATAGCAAGTAAGTTAATTCTCGCACTTTTCAATTTATATGTTTTGGTAATGTGTGCAGAGAAGAAAGGATGTTGGCAATCTCTAAATGAATTTCTGGAACTGCACTCCCCAAATAATATCATCATCGCTGGAGATCTAAATATAGTGATGAATGTAAAAGAAAAATGAAGAGGCAAAATCAGTAAGGATCAAATGATACATGTGGTAGAAGACATAATACTACAATGGGATTTAATGGATTTTAACCCAAAGAAAGGGTTATATACTTGGACCAACAACAGGACAGGGGATGATCACATCTCGGCCATATTGGACAGGTATTTAGTACAAAGCACCATGTTGATGGAAAGAAGGCTCATTTCCATAACCATCCTTTCCAAATTCACCTCGGATCATAAACCCATCCTCCTCTCATTGGATGAGGAAGAAAACTTGGGTCCAATTCCGTTCAGATTTAGCCCTTTGTGGAGTGGAAAAAGTGGGTTCTTTGAGACAGTTCGAATGGCTTGGTCCACCCCTGTCAGTGGCTCCCCCAGCTATGTTTGGGAACAAAGACTAAAATTCACAAAAAAGGCTCTCAAGGAATGGAGAAAACTCTCAACAAACACTCCCAACAGTCAAAGAAAGGAAGTAGTGCAATAGCTAGAAAATCTACAGAGGGAAATGGACATCATAGACATAAAAAAAGAAAAATTGGATAAAGAGCAAGATTCCCAATCCAAATCCTTGTGTTCCTTTTGGAACGAAGAAGAATACTAGAGACTATAGTCCCACAGCCTTTGGTTGGAATCTGGAGATAGGAACACATCTTATTTTCATCGACAATTCAGAAGCAACCTTTCCCAGAATCACATCTCGGAGATCACAACCTCTGAATGGATGCTCTTCAAAGGCATAGATCAAATTAAATCTGTTGTTGTCTCCCATTTTCAAAATCTATATAGCAAAGGGAATGAGGGTAGTGAAGAAGACAACAGAGAATTTCACAACAATATTCCATCCTTGGTCACTAAGGATGACAACACATCCCTATTGAAGCAGATCAATGAGGAAGACATCAGCAAATTCATCTGGTCCATGGAACCAGATAAAGCTCCTGGGCCAGATGGGTTCAAAATTCATTTTTACAGGATATGCTGGGATATAATTAAAGCAGATCTAGTTAGAATGATCAAAGGATTCCTACAAAAATAAAAAATGGGGGGCAGCACCAATTCAACTTTTCTAGCATTCATTCTGAAAGAAATAAATCTCAGCTCCTTCGATAGGTTCAGGCCCATCTCTCTTTGCAACGCCTCATACAAGATTATTGCAAAACTCCTTGCCAACAGAATTAAGCCACTACTTGGCAGCCTCATCTCCATCTCGCAAGGAGGCTTCGTCAAAGGAATACACATACTGGACAATGTAATTCAAGTACAAGAAACCATGCACTCTAGCAACCTTAGAAAAGAGAAAAGCATGCTGGTCAAGTTGGATATGGCCAATGCCTTCGACAAAGTAAAATTGTCCTTCCTATATAAATTCCTTCTTTCCTTTGTATTTTCGCAAGAGTTTGTAAATTTGATTAAAGCATCCACCAGCAGGCCTTGGATAGCCCCCTTGGTAAATGGGAGGTCATCTAGCTACTTCCAAGCTATGAGGGGGCTGAGGCAAGGATGCCCCCTCTCTCCCTTTCTATATATTCTCTTGATTGATACACTTAGCAGAAAATTGGAGGTGGACAAGGCAGCTGGAGTTGCTCCAGGATTGAGAATAATGAAGGAACTAGACCCAATAAATCATGCTCTTTTTGTTGATGATTCCCTTATGTTGGGAGGAGCTTCCTGCAGAATAATATTTGCGTTCAAAGCCACCCTCCAAGATTACTGTAGAGTATCCAGCGCAATGATAAATGAAAGAAAAAGTGTTGTCTACAGCTATAATGTTGAAGAGAATGAGATACAGAAAGTAGCTCGCATCTTTGGGTTCAATGGTTATTCCAGATGGGATAAGATTAACTGCCTCGAGTTGCCTTTAACATTGGGCATAAACAGGTCTTCTCTGTGGGAAGGAGTGTTAATCAAAATTAAAGCCAAAATCGAAGAATGGGGAGGGCAGTGGCTTACGCATGGAGGTCAGCTAACCTTGATCAAATCGATACTCTCATCTCTCCCAATTTATCAAGCCTCCTTCCTTATGGCTCCAAAATCGATTTCTGGGAAAATCAATAAACTCATGAGTGACTTCTTGTGGCATGGTGGCAAAGGGAACCAGCGTAAAATGCGTCTGGTCAAATGGGACATAGCCAAAAGATCTCTGTGTGAAGGTGGTCTTCAAATCAGAGATCCGGACCATGCAAACACATCTCTGGGCTGCAAGATCTTGTGGCAAATGCACATCGACCCCGATCACCCAGCAAGCCGCATGCTCATGTATAAATACATCCTAGCAGCAACGTTAAGGAATATTCAAGATGCAAACAGCAAGAAAAGCATGCAGTTATGGAGTCTCTGCAAAAAATGAATACAGTTCTTCACACAGCATTTGTATCGAATCCCAGGAAATGGGAAACGAGTAAAATTATGGACAGATAGGATTATGGGCCATGTTCCCCTTGCATCCAATGCTAGCCTTGTTGAAATTCGTGAACTTTTGAAGAACATAGGTATTAAAAATGTCTTTGATATCTCTGATTGGGATGAGGCTGGCAATTGGATAGCCTGGAAAGTCAGTAACATTCCAGATCATCTTCTTTAGCAGGCATAAATGCTCAAAGCAGAGCTCTGTGACGCTGCCCCAGTGCACAAGTCTGTTGAAGAAACTTGGGGTTGGGGATCCTCTAGCATATATTCCTCCACCAAGGGATATGCACTTCTGCAACCACAGCGAGATAGGCCTTTTCCAACAAGCTTTTGGGCTCATGTATGGGATTCAATGGCACTTCCCAAAATAAACTTATTTTTTTGGACATTAATGCACAAAAAAATTCTGACCGGTGGAAATTTATTGAAAAGGAGCATTGTTGGTCCGCATAGATGTCCTAAATCCAGCTTGCCCTTTATCTTTTTTACCATGGATTTCAAGCCAACGGCTAATCTTCTTTACCAAAATGAGTCCAGATAGCTTGGCTAAAATGTGACTAATCATAATGGTCCTATAGTTAGAGGGAATAGGGAATGTTTTTATCATCACTTTCAAAGATATGCACTATATGGCTTTGCATCCAAGGCTTAGAGAAGCCTTGTTTCACTGCCATATTAAGGAGTTTTTGTATATGAGGGATGAGGACAGAGCTTACCATTTTGAGAATTTCAGCTTGGTAGCCTTCAATATCCCTATCTTTCTCATTAATGAGTTGCTTAATCCTAAAAGTAACGTATTCCAAAGAGGAGGTATACTCCTCTATAGGAGTGTTCAATATGGTGCCCATGGTTTCAATGGAATCATAAATATTCTTAAGGTGGTTATCCCAATTCTTTAAGCGGGTCGAATTATTTTCTTTCATTTTATGAATGAAAATTTTCCCCCAAAATACTTTGGGATCAACTTTAGAAAAGTGAAGAAGATTCTCTTTCCTCCTATTTATATAGGATATTTTCTTCCTTTTGATAAGAGCATTGTACACATTTATTTTTCCAAGATTTACAGTTTCATTAGTACAATCTATAATCACTTTCTTGGAAATTTTGAAATTAATATCTTACCAAGGTTTGGAAGTCCTATTATTCTTCTTATAAGACACCTCAGTATAGAACTTGTTAATGGTAGTGGAAATGGTTTTAGCTATAAAATTACGGTAGATATGATTAATGTTATCATTATGCATTAATCAATCTAAATGCCTATTTAAACCCTTTAAGAAGAGATACATTTTACTTCTATCAAAAAAATGTGCCTTTGAATCATCCCCCATGGTTGACATTATCGTCTTGAATCCTATTGGCTCTTACAAAGTTGATTTTTTTTGTACATTTTTGTTTTGAGGCCCATTTTAGACCTCAAAATTTCTCTAATGAACACAGATCTTTCTATGTTATTCTTGGGGTGGTTTATATGTTCCTTTGACTAGGGCTCAGTCTCCTCTTTGGTCTCCCCTCAATTTGTCTACTCTAGTTCCTAGTTTAGGAAGGTTGTAATGTTGCAAGAAAAGGATACTAGAGGTTGTAGGGGCTGAAGCAATGCAAGAGACACATCTTCATCAAGGGCCCAAAAAGTTGTAGAACTCTCAATTGAAATTTATCATAGGCCAACTCCCTTCCACATTAGAGTGGAGATTGAATCAGCAAAGGAATAAGACAAACAAAAGAGAAGGAAAATATGTGATGTGTTTTGGCAATTAAAGGCGTTTATGGGAAAAGTGTTAATGGAAATATTAGAGGTACAAGTGGAAATATTGATACAAGTGAATGGCATGTAGAAGCAATTGGGGAGAATTGAGCATAAGATCACAGTGATGGCTCATAAATTGGGTAATGTTGAGTTATTGGATTCGAAGGAGGCTGATGGCTCCCTAGAGACCATATATGTTAACTACCCCATTGTTATCCATATGCTTCTCTATTTGTTTCAGTTCATAGTTGGATATGTTAGATTTTTTGTGGTTAAATGTGCCTCTGTAGGCAGTATACATGTTGTTAGGCAGTCTATCACTTTTGTTATATCATTATGATATTTAGAATATAGAGTAGGAATATTAGTTTTTGTTTGGTCCAAAACTTCAAGGTTATACTTCTAGTTTGGTTATCCATGTGGAAAACCAGAAGACATAACAAGCCTATAATTTCTTTTCTATAATATTTTCTATGATAATACAAAGACTACCCAACTTTTAAAAAAAACAACAACAACAACAACTGTATCACTTTGCCTCGTAATATTTTTCTTTAAAATACATCAATAACCATCAATCCATACTTTTTTTTATTTGTTTGTGTCTCTGCACCCTTGCAGCAATCTCCATGCCCTCATGCTTAATGGCCCTGCAACCTTGGGCACCCAGCTTCCAATCAGTTTACTCCGCTCTTCCATGTTCTATTGTACCCCTAAGGCTTAGCAGATATGTTGGTCGGGCGTTCCATTCGAATTTGATCTCCTTTTCCACATATCCTTCCCTTCCACATGGATTATCCCTTCTAGCCCACGAATGGATGTCTTCCTGCTCACATTCAATGGTTGGGTCATCCTCCCCTTCTCCATTGTATCAGAAGATTGCGGAGTTCAACTCTTTGGCTGCAAATTGACCCAAGTTTCAGAGAACTCCCAAATATGACTTTGTTAAAAATATTGATGACAACCCCAAGGTCTATATTGTTGCACCTCAGGTTCACCATCGAGCTGCTCAACTTGGAAATTGGGGTTTGTTTGGACAATTTATGGGGCTTTTTCCCTCCCCAAAGACTATCCAAAAATGGATCTTGAATAACTGGAAACTCCTCATAAAAGGTGATGTCTCCTATTTATTTTGTGGGAATGAGTTCTTCACTTCCTATTTCAAAAATAAATTCGATAGGGATCTAATATTTTGAAGTGGACCTTACTTCATGTGAGCCCAAGGTTCTACTTAGATCGATGGAGCTCGAACTTCAATCTGCAATGTGATGTTCCATTCATTAGTTCGATATGGGTGAAACTGCCCTTCCTTCCATTGCACTGCTAGAACAATGTAACATTTAGAAAGATAGGGAACGCCCTAGGAACGTACATTAACTGTGTTGAACTATGAGATGGTCTCTTTTCCTGCGCAAGAATTTGAGTCGAAGTGGACTTAGATAAGGGCCTTCCTACAACCATCATTCTCAGCATGGAAAGTTGGACACACATTTAGGAGGTGGACTATGATCAGTTGCCTTCTAAATGAAAGATCTTCCATGAATATGGTCATTTCACAATAAACTACTCCAAAATGGGCAAACATCCCTCCAATCAAAGTAAGTAGGGAGAACAATGGAAACAAGCCAAAAGGAGGAAAGGCCCTCGGCATCAAAACCCCTCCTTGCAGCAACAAACTCAGCAAAATTGTCCCCCAACAAGCAAACCGAAAACCCTAGGTGACTTGAACAATCGGTATGAGGCCCTAAATAACCTTGGAGAAGAAGGGGAAATCTCTCCATCCAGATCCACCGGGAAAGATCAACTCTATGAAGTCCCTAAGCCAGTCCTGAGGCCTGCCATGAGAAGGAAGCATCTCCTTCTAAGGATCCAGAGTCCTCCTAGGTTGAATCTTCAGATGAGGAAGAAAACTTCATCTCCTCAAAAATAAGTAGTAGTTGACTCCACTTTTGCAAGTTCGGCAGATGAAAAATAAAAAGTGGAGAAATTTCGAGATAAGGAGCGCAAGAGACATTGTTCATGCTGAAATACCAATCAGGAATTAAGGATCAAGAAAACTGAAAGAAGAGAAGGAATTGGGGCATCAGTCCACTCTAAAAAGTCTCCACTATGTTTATCGGGGCAATAAAGGGAATAAGACAAATATAGGTTTTGGCCCCATCAAAGGGGTGCCTGCCACTAAAAGTAAGTAATGATATTTCTCTCATGGAACTGCAGAGGCCCGGGATCTTAAAAAAGATGATTGGAAGTCAAATCCTTGATCTGAAAGGAAAAACCCTCAATCACCTTTTTGTAGGAACAAAAAATGGCAATGATTCACCAAAAATTCTAGAATGGTAGTAAATGCTAGAGGAGCATCAAGAGGCCTATGCATGCTTTGGGATCCTGCTCAATTCAGATTGATCATTTCCCTACAGGACCCGCATTGGATAGCATCTTCATTCTTGGATCTCTCCTCTAACAAGGCATGTAATTAATCTTTATATGCCTGTCCATTTTCATGATAAAAAGGCATTTTGGGCCTCTTTGATGGCATTAAGGAATTCATAATTTGGATCTAGAAATATCTTTGGAGGTGAATTCAACACTACTCGATTGAAATGGGAAAAAATAGGTGTCCTTCCCATTAGGGACCCCTTTTAGGAGCACATGGAAAATCTCATATCCCTCTTCAATCTCTTTGATCCTATCCCATCCAATCTCAAATACACTTGGAATAATATGAGATCTAGGTCCTCCTACATTGCCACTAGATTGGATCTCTTTCTCATCACTAACTCTTTCCTACAAGGTAACCTCTCTATCAAGTATGAAATCCTTCCCTAGAACGAATCTGACCATCATCCAATAATATTGGTTCTTGATCCTCTCAATGATTTTGGCCCAATTCCCTTTCGATGCAACCCACTTTGGTTTACTCAACAAAATTTTCAATCCTTGGTTTCCAACTCTTGCTCCCAATGGGTGGATGGCAGTCCTATCAGAATATGGGAACAAATAGTTAAAAGGTTAAAGGAAAGTATCAAGCTTTGGTCCAAAGCCACGCATAAGGAAAAACAAGTGGCCTTAAGAGATCTAGAGTCCACCATGATCTCCCTCAATACAATTATGGATGAAATCAAAGTAACCACATAAATGTTACAAAAGGAGAGCCTCGTTTGACAAATACCATTCTTATCTTAAAGAGGAAGAGGAATATTGCAGGATCAAGTCTATAAGTGTTTGGTTGAAGGCAGGAGATCAAAACACTAAATTATTCCATAAGAATACCAAGAATAAAGAGAGAATTTATTTAATTCAGTTAATGGCACAAATATTGAAGATTTTTATCATATAAAGGAAGAATCAGTTCCCTTCTTGTGCAATTTATACTTGGAAGGCCCCCTCTTCATAGGAGTCCGAATTTTATATGTTGGAGCATATACATCCCATGATATCAGAAGAAATTAATAATCAACTCACTCAAGCCCCCTATGAAGATGAAATTCACAGTGTTGTCTTCTCTCTCCACCCAAATAAAGCCCCAAGATCGGATGGCTTCTCTACACATTTCTTCCAACATTTTTGGGAAGTATTAAGTCTGATTTGTGTAGAATGGTGGGATATTCATTAAAACTTGGTTGCATAGGAGGAGGAATCAATTCATCATTCTTGACCCTGATCTCAAAAGAAGTCAATCCTTCATCCTTCTCAATATTTTGGCCCATCTCCTTGTGCGTCGTATCTTATAAGATCAACTCCAAGCTAGTTGCGAACAGGCTTAAGAGAATTCTTCCATCCATCATCTCAGAAAACCAATGAGGTTTTGTTCCCAGAAGACAGATCTTCGACAACATTATAGTGGTGCAGGAAGCCATTTAGTCTAACAGAACGAGGAAAGGCAAAGGAATGGAAATAAAGATGGACCCAACCAATGATTTTGATCGAGTAAGACAGTTTCCAGTTCAAAATTCTGAGTAAGATGGGATTTAATGATAAATTTATTCAATCGATTTCTCTCTGGATAAAGTCCCCTTCGATATCACCTTTAGTTAATGGCATATTTACTCGATTATTTCAAGCTTCTAGGGGTATTCGCCAAGGATGCTCGCTCTCTCCTTTTCTATAAATTATCTTGGCAGACTCCGTGAGTAGACGCCTAGAACATCATAACGCCGAACTGGGAAACTGCTAGGACTCAGATTTTACCCTGAAGTTAAGAGCGCAAACCACACCTAGTTTGCAGACGACACCATTTTAATGGAGGAGCATCGGTGGCTATAGAAAAACGTTTCAAAGTGGTATTAGACCATTTCTTGGAGGCATCCGTAGTTCTATAAAATTCAGCAAAATCCCAAATCTATACATGGAAAATATAAACAGAGGAGACATCAGATTGGAGAGGTATTGGGATATAGAACTGCGGAGCATTGGACAGAGTTTAAGTATTTAGGCATCCCGATCTGCCTTCAGTCGCACTCTCTGAATGCATGGAACAATGTGATTTACCAGGTTAAGGAAAGGATGGATTCTTGGGAGCCCGATGGCTCACTTAGCAACGTGTGAAAAACAAAAAGTCCTTTTAGCCACTCCCATCTTCCAGTATTTAGTCATTATTTCTCCCCGCCATATTCTCAATGCTTTGGCGAAAAGAGCTTGGAAATTTCTGTGGGAAGGAAGCAAACCTGCCACGAAAATGTTTCATTTGGTCAATTGGTCCACTATTCGATCCCCCATTGCGCATGGAGGCTTTGGAATTAGAGATCCAGTCCTAGTCAATCATGCGATGGGAGTTAAATTGGTTTGGAAAATAAGGGTTAAGCTTAATTTATAGTGGGTTCGTGTTTGTTGGAAAAAGTAATTTCTATTTATCTCAGTGGTTGTGATTCTTTCTATTTAGGGGAGTTTGTTCCTATTAAGTTTCCTACACTGGTGTGTGGTTGAGAGATTCTCTCAATCAAGTGACTGTGTGTCTAAAATAATTTTTCTTTCTTCAAACAACACTTTATGTATATATGTAATATTATTTGATTAATACAATATAGTGTGCACTATTAAACTTTATCTTGGGTTGAGTGAAATAACATGAGGGAAATAAAAAGTTTTAAGAATGTTTGTTTGTCTCTCCATCATCCTCTGTCGGTTGGGCAGGGAAACGGTGTACCTATTGGTGTTTTGTGCGATGGTATGCTTGAAAGATATTCTGGTCGCAATACAAAGGACTAAGATCTTGTTGCAAGACCTGAGCATCGACAAGAGTCGAGTGTTGAATCTGATGTAGACTGAGTCCATATCGCGAAAATTGGAATATATCAATCGAGACATGGCGAGGGAGCTGGAAATGTTGTCGTTGAGTCTTCTGGAGGTGTCAGAGGAGGTGCGGGAGCAAGCAAAGCTGCCGGGAGGCTTCCGTATTCCAGTGCTTAGGATCGGCCTGGTGGAAGGCTGATTGGCTTGGGTTGGACTCTTGAAGAAACTATGGTGTGCAAGACGGCACTGTGCATCGGTCAGATGTCTCAATTCCTCCATAACTTCACTAAGATCTAGTGTTTAACATCATCTCTAATCTCGGTGTGAAATTACTTTCTCATCTCGGTGTGAAATTACTTCAGCAACAACCAGATACATACCGTACGATGAATAGCGGGGTAATGTTTTTTCCTTGAAGGACGTTATCACATATGGGTGGCTACGTGTGGGTATGTATCCCTTGTTGCGGTATCCATAGGGGTAATTCCACATATATTTCATGTTGTAAAATGGCACTATGTATTAATAGCTGACGTAGTCTAAAAAAACTCACAGAATAACCTAGAAATTTAGGAATGATTTTGAAAATTTCTGGTAAAGATTTATCAAAATCTTGTTTACAGTTGTTAAATTTTAATATTTTAAGTGTCTTTCGGGTTTTTGATAGTGCTGAATCCGTTTCCACTATAAAAAAAATAAATTTCAAACACTCAATTCTTTTGAAGAAAAAAAATTACCAAATTCAAACAAAAAAAACTACCATCCGAGATATTCTGTTGCGTAGGTAGACCACTCTTAATAGTCTACATTGTGGCTACTGTGTTGGGATTCTGCAACGCATATGGATGTGGGCTCACAGATTGGAGCATGGCCTCAACTTTATGGAAATTGTCCCTCTTCATCTTCGGAGCATGTGCAGGGAAGGACCATGGCAGTGTCATGTCGGCCTTAGCTACATGCAGCGTCATGATGTCTATAGTTTCCACTCCTTCAGATCTGACACGGGATTTCAATACTGGATACCTAACTCTGTCATCTCCAAGATCTATGTTTCTGGCCCAGATCGCCCTCTCCATTGTATGGTGTCTTTGATCATTGTAGCTGTCTAATTTTCATTGAATATACATCGATTTGTGTGTAGAGCAGATCTAAGTGTGATCAGTTTTTCAATTCTCCAGCAGATTGTTGGATTTCATTGCGGAAAGACTGCTACAATTTCCCTGCCTATCCCCTGTACGATTCCCTGCGGGTCGAATTCATTTTGTAATTGTAAGGCGGAGTAGATGATTAAAAATGGTTTCAGGTTCATTGTCTGTGCTGGCGAGGGGGGTGTTCTGTTGAGCTCGTTGATCATTCAACTGTGGCAGTTGATCTGTGTGGCCTGTGGATAGCTCAATTCTGGAGCTGATTAAAGAAGGATTCTTGAGTTGTTTCTTGCTTCGATTCTTCCATCAGCTATCTCAAACACATTTTCACTATTGGTTTATCGAACTATGAGTTGAGCAGCCCTGTTCCCAATTCGCTATGGAGGGTTCGCTTCACAATGTTTACTCCATCGACGGTGATTACAACTGTGATTACATCATTTGAACAATCTTGTGCCACGGAAAAATGAAAAGTATTTTTTTTTTTAAATTTACTTGGAGTTTGGTAAGATAAATACATTGACCTTGATCAACTCAATGTAATTTATTAAAATGGTTATGCTTGCGTGTTTAGAAACTCCAAAGAGAATTTTATAAATGTTTTGGAATCAGAAGCATTGAGTATAGTTAATTCGATTGAGTGGTTTTGTTAGAATTAGCTACTCTAACAAATCTTACAGGTGAATCCAGACAACAATTAAAGCATAAAGATGATGCAAAAGATACTCTGTGGAGGGTAATAAGGTTGAAGTGCGGAAAATATTAGCATGTGTGAATTTTTTGTGAGTTTGTCGAATAGACTCTTGATGATGGTTACATACATTTATTAGTAAGCAAATCTAGGATGGTTTTGTAGTGATCTTTGTAAAGTATCTACCTAGTAACTCTAAGAGTTGGATTGTGTAATGTAAGTCTGATGAGGCATTTGTATCCTCATGAAGTTTGAGGTAATCTAAAAACCACTTTGTAATTGCAGGTTTGTGATCAATCGGAAACCACTTTGCAATGTCAGTTTGTGGTAAGCCAAAAACCATGCGTGAGAGTGAAGTAGACAGGTATTCATGTAGGCATGCTTTAAGTTCAGCCGAAAAAACCCTTGGTATGGTTGAGATTGAAACGAGAAAACCATGGCCCTGGTTGAGTCGGGTCTCTAGTTGAGCCTTTGTGACTGAATTGAGTGCCTTAGTGGCAGTGTTGAGCCTTGGTGGTTGAGTTGAGCCTTGGTGGCTAAGAGCCCTTGTTGGCATGGTTGAGGGTAATCCTATAAAACCCACGATGATGATGTTGGAGGGGGATATACAGGTACATGTACATGTATACAGTTATAATGGTTGACATATTAACCATGTATGAGAAAGACACCCTACGAGACTGGTAGTTGCAGCAGTGAACACCCATGCATTCTGGTGGATGTTTGCTCCTTTATGTGGACGTCGACATATCATTTTGTTATGTTTTACCACAACTAGACTTTGCAGATTAATATCGAGACAAGTAGTCATTAAGAGGGTGTGTTGGAAAAAGTAATTCCTACTTGTCTCAGTTGTGATTATTTCTATCTAAAGGAGTTTTTTCCTATTATGTTTTCTAGATTGGTGTGTGGTTGAGAGATTCTCTCAACCAAGTGATTGTGTGTCCAAGATAGTTTCCCTATCTTGAGACAACACTTCATGTAGATATGTAATGTTATTTGATTAATACAATATGGTGTACACTATCAAAAATTATCTATGTCCTCATTGCTAAGTACAGGGCAAGTCAGGAAGATGGGAAACTCACACAGCAAGATCGACATATCTCACCAATCTGGAAATTAATCACCTCAACGGACTCTTTGATTAACATGCATATCAGTTGGACTCTTGGGAGTGGTTCAAGCATCAAGCTTTGGTCATATTTTGTCATATGAACATACCTCCCTTACTCTCTGATCCAGAGCTATGGTCCCTTCATCGAGTCTTATCAAGCAATGGAATCCAAACCCTAGAGAATTCTCTAAATGGGATCCTCAAGGAAGGTGGTCTGGATGGAAGACAAAAAAAATTCCCTCACATTTGCATAGGTTGGATGTCAAGCTTAAAAATGGATTGTCAAGATGTGCCCCCTGGCATTAGGAAGCAGAGGATCGATTAGGATCGAAAGCACACAAGTACACAATGAAGGCAGGATACGAAGATCTCCTCTTCTCTTAGCAAGTCCCTCCAAAGTTTGCTATCTGGAAGAAGATTTGGATGAATAATTCCAATCCTAACATTAACTCCGTCTGTTGTCTTCTAGCACATAAAAAAATCTTAACCGTAGAAAATCTTCAAAAGAGGAAGTTCCATGGTCCTTCGAGATGCCCTCTATGCTTGCATAATGAAGAATCAATTTATCACCTTTTTCTTAGGTGCTCTTACTCATCTCAGGTCTGGTCCTATGCCTTGGGTCCCCTTTTCTCTCGTCTAATCCCCCTGTAGAGGTAAATGTTATTTTTTCAAAATGGAATAAGCATTATGAGGGCTCCTTTTCTGGGAAAGCTTACTTCAAATGGCTATGGACCTCTCTTCCAAAACATATTTGTTGGCTAATATGGATCACCCATGTCTTTGTTGTCAAACCCACCTTCCCTATGTGTAGAATCCAATCGGTACCACTTGCTAGATCGAGATTCGTCCCTTAACATTCAAGAGATTCAATCAGTACCACTTGCTAAATCGAGACTCATCCCTTAACGTTCAAGGGAGTCTTTGGATTGAATATTTGGTTGACCCCTTATGTTTTATGACCACTTATGTTGACTCGTCCCTTAACATTCAAGAGAGTCTTTGGATTGCATATTTGGTTGACCCCTTATGTTTTATCTTGGTATCTCCTCAACCCCTGCCCCCCTCCCGTCAATCCCTACTGGAAACTTGTCTCTCTAATTCAGAATTTGAGCGATGGAAGACCTGATGAGACCTAATGGAGCATCATAGAGAAACCCCAAGGCTCGCAGGACGGGGAAGGATCTTATGGGATCTCTTTGAGCATCAAGAAATTAAGTTTGCGTGGGGTTGGGAAAAGAAACCAACAACATGGCGGAATTGTATGGTCTTCTCCTAGGTTTGTATTTAGCCAAGGAATTCGGAATCTCCAAGATGACTATTATTGGATATTCTCATACATATTCATATTTTGCAAAACAAGGTACCCTCCAAATCCAACAAATTAAACTACTTTTGCAAAGGATCAAGAGCATCTTGGAAGCCTTCCATCATAAAAGCTTTTTATCACATCCTATGAAGCCAGAATAAAATGGAAGACCAGCAAGCCAATCAAGTCTGCGGTATAGAGAAAGGTCTAATACAATTAATGGGAAAAGGAGTTGGAAAACCATCCCTTGAATTGGTAAGTGGCCATCGTATATCTCTCTAAGACAATTGATCTTAAACTCTATAGACCCAACGGGTGCAAACATAATTTAACTCTCAAATTCAAGGGCATTATTATTCGAGTGCATTCAATGTCATTTGATGTGAATCCACTAATTGGAGAAGGTATATTATGGGAGGGGGAATTGTGCCAAAACGATAGCCACATGCCCTCTTGTACTCATATTTTGGTTTGTATGCTCCATTGATCCTAGTATTTAAATCCCAAGTGGGAATTGTGTATCCTCTCAGCCTTGGTATCTACAATAGCATCAGAGAAATGGATTGAGTTCGTGTGGAGAGATCAAAGATTCCATCAATAATTCATGGAGGGAAACATGTATATCAAACTCAGTATTTATCTTCCAATAATTGGTCGCCATTCGCAGAGTAAGGAAGCCAAGCTACTCCTCCCTTCCTGCTAGATAGAATCTGCTAGGTATGTCATTTACATGAAGTGGAGACCTAGGTGCACTTCATGTTTGGATGCCTTGTCTATTACGAGATCAGAGGAAGGTTCCATTTCATGTTCAGAGATTCTCAGGCCCTCGTCGACTTTTTTAAGTATCCCGATCATAGATGTTTGGCCCTATATATGTCGGAGACTCTCAGTGTCTGAGCGCATATTCTTCAACCTCCCATCAGACCAGACCCCGCACAGAGGATCGCGACATTTTTTAGGGTACTACCTTCAGACAAGGGCACCAAGAGATTGTTTAATACCAGTTCATATCCAGACTCTATATCAATGAGGATTTGTGGAACCTCATCCCGCCACACGAGATTTTAGCAGCAATTTCGTCTTAGATTGGTTCTTGGGAGATGGACTAGGTCCTCCAGACCTCAGCAGTGCGCGAACTCCCCCAAACAACGATCTACTGGACAGTCCGCACTTTCCACCGACCCTTCATCTGGCCAACAAACTTTGTGGAGTTTCTTTAGTGTTCATTCAGCCTCGGATGTTAGGAGAGATGGGTTTGATCCTCAGACCCATTAGCTCCTGGATCTTCTCCTCCAAGGCATTCCATAAATTATATTTTTATGTTTATGCATTTTACCTTTTATATTCATGCATTGTATTTTTTATAGGAGACCATTTGGTTCTCCCGCGTTGTATGGACATCATTGTACTCAACAGTCCCTTTGACCTACTTTGAGGTCAATAGTTGGACATAAATATAATTATCTTATCTTATCTTATCTACACCATTGGAAGGAGAAGCAATGATTGAGGTTTGACGTGTCTAGGATTGATTATTTTAGATTTGTAGTCTCGCTTTGTCCTAGAATGTGTCGCAACGGGCTCCAACAAAAATTATATTGGAAGTCATCACAAGAAACTTTGGACTGAGGAAAAAATGGACCATACACCCAGCAGACCAAGCGAACGGAAAGTGATAGTAAAAAGAGCTCACAGGTTTCCTTCTTGCAATTGGCTTCTAGTTTGGCAAAACGTTTCTTCCAAATTTGGCTCAGTCTTCCATTTTGGTCTGCAATCTTTTTAGAAGGAGTTGTATCTCTGTTGCTTAATTGGAATTTTTTGGTGGGATCTGAAATTGTGTTGCAAAGAGACAAGCTCGAGAAGAGAAGAAGGATCAACAATTGGGATTAAATGGACCCTCCCAGGCATGGTAATGATAGGGAAGATCCCCCAGAATGTCCTCACTGCCCTCACCCGCCTATAGACAACAATATAGATTGTCACCTCCTCTTGTAGATTATTCATCAGCTCTCCCACCAGGTAGTAGATAAATGATCCGGATTTATGCAGGAACGCAACAGAATAAACACATAACCATAAATACAGAGATGCAGCAGAAATAACACTTCATTTCATTAATATCAAATAACTGAAATTTGCTTACAGACAGAATGGAAATAAAACTAGCTAGGGCGTTGGTAGCTATCTCTGAGAAGAGATGGCTAAAGGTTGTGCCTCGAATCAGGTTAAGCAATGAGGCTCGAGGGCTCATTTATTATTGAGAAACAATGGAGAACCCTAAACATCCCAAAAACCTAACCCTAGGAGATGAAGCGCCAAAACTATGGGCCCCGTTTGGGTAAATTGGTGTTTCAACTTCCCAGGGACGTAACTTTGGCATACTATCTCCATTTGACGCACATGATACATCATTAGAAAACTCTATCCGAGGACCACACCTGGTCGACTCTCATTCCATGAAATTGGCAAACGATGCCCAAACATCGCTAGGGGCCTCAAACGGCCTGAAGTTCAGACCGAAAAATCGTTAAAAATAGTAAGTTTTGTTGCAACTTGAAAACTGAAAGAACCGATGATGGGGGTTCAAATGGAATAGGTGGGTGGCCACCAATATCCACCTGGATCATTAAGCCCCCAAAACGGCTCCGAGAGTGGAGGACCTGAAAACCTGCTAAAAATAGTAAGTTGTGCTGAATGTGAAACGCTGCAAGAATTGATGGTGCTGGTCCAAATGGAATAGGTGGGTGGCCACCGATATCCACCTATATCATTCCTCCCTCCTTAGGAAGCAATGGTCCCCATTGCGTTGAGATCCTCCATGAGATGAGGCAAATTCTGTTGAACTTAGTATTAGATGTGTTGAAGATGTCATGGACCTGCGGGTGGACATGCTGGATGCGTTTAGTAAATTTGGTTTCTTTATCACCTCGTACAAGCAATTTCGTATGTGTAGTTGCAGGATGTATGGCAACATCGGGCGGTGGTGCATTGGGAGTCAGATCAATGGAGTGCTTGTCCTGACAGTGTAGAGGAACCTCTATGAGCGAGGAGAAATTGTCATCGTATTTGTCCATCTGCTGCAGCCGTGCAAGGGAGCCCTGTTTCAAGGTTGTGGCCACAATATTCTTCTTTCCCTGTGAGTGAGTCGTAAGGAAAATGAATTTCCTGGTTTGGGAAACAATCTTACTGTGTTGTTTTTCAATAGTCAAAGAGATGGCAGGAGGCGGTACCACCTCCGGTATCCTATACAAGTTATTTCCAAAAGTAATAATAACAGCACGAGGCCTAGACTCATACACAGCATGTCGCCTCCACAAGTATGGTTGGCCCAATAATACATCAGCTACATCAAGAGGAGCAACATCACACAATACCTCATCCGTGAATGGCTTGATATTGTACAGAAGGCGGCACTGCTGGCGGATGCGGAGATCTCTCCCTGGCTAGAGCCACCCGATGGTATATGGCTGCGGGTGTGCTATGGTTGGTAGGCCAAGCTGCTTCACGACCTCTGCTGAGATGAGGTTCTTTTGGCTTCCGCTATCGACGAGAAATTGCAGCGGAGAACCCTTTACCCACATCTGCGACTGGAAGAGGCGCTCCCCCTCCTCTGGATCCTTTGGACCCTCCTTCTGGATCTTGGTGGTGGCAACAATGGCACTGGGATCCGCATCAATGATCTGCTTCCCTTTGTCATTGCCTTTGTCTGGTTCTAACTCAGGATCAGAAAATGCATCCGATTCGGGTGCCTTTAGTTCAGCCACCAAAAAAGGCTGTTTGTGACACTCGTTTGTCTTTGTGAGTGGGCATTGTAAATTCACACCACTTCCTGTGTCCTTATTTGGATTTGTAGTGTTGTTCGGATGTGTGCTTTGGCCTTGCCCCTTGTTCTTCGGTTCGGGGGCACCTTTCGGAGCTGCGAGATCCAAAGTCTCGCCTATTACGCCCAAATTTATGCTGCCCGATCTTGGCGGCATAGCGATATCTTTGTGCCAAGCGATGTAATGTCGAGGAACTCCATTTCCCTCTGAATGTGTCTGTGCGATTGATCGCGGTACTTGAGCACCAAATGTGTCTCTGAATCTTTAATACCCAACTTTGTGCGTAGGGTATGGAACAGATTCGTCAGTTCGTGCACATCTTGATCCTTTTGTTGCCGCAGCGTGGTCCATTGGATGTATTTGTCCTCATAGCTCCCCACAGGGTAATATTGTTCCTTGATGCCGTCTCGGAACGAATTCCAAGTGGGTGTGGTCGAGAGCAGAGAGGGTTCCCCTTCGCCCTCTTGCTCACGGTAGGTTTCCCACCAGTCTTTGACATGGGGGGCGGCTTTGAGGAGTGCAAAAATAATATTTTCTCGGTCAGAGAAGTCATGGACCGAGAAATACCCTTCCGAAACAAATTTAACCATCGTCTCGGCGTGCATCTATTTTCCTTCAAATAGAATGTCAAAGTTTACACGTACCTTGAAGGAGTGGCACCTCCCAGTGAGCTGCTGGATACGAGATACAAAAATATGTGGGCAATCGTTGAAGGATTTGAGCAAAGTTATCCATCATCGCGTTCCTTTGTTTCTCGAGGGCCTCCTCAAGCAGTATTTTGATAGGATCTCCTGCTCCCTCGTCTTTCTTTTCTTCCGCCATGGGAAGTCGTCGGGGTTTGCGAGGCTGATCTTGCAAGGGTTCAACCAGATCGAGCCCTAACTCCTTATACCCTGACCGCGTTGGGGACATGCAAAGAAAAACAAAGAAAGAGCAGACCCCCTCTGATACTGCGATCCGGACATGCGAGGCATAACATAATATACACATAACCATAAATATCTGAGAGATACGGCGGAAATAACCCACTTCATTTCATTAATATCAAATGGCAAATTTAACTACAGACATAATGGAAATAAAATAGCTAGGGTGCTGGTAGCGAATCTCTGAGAAGAGATGTGGTGGCTACAGACCTCTGAACTGTGTTACAATGAGGCTCGAGGGCCTATTTATTGTTGAGAAACAATGTAGAATTTGAAACGTCAAAAAACCTAACCGTAGGAGATGAGGCGCCAAAACTGTGGGCGCCCGTTTGGGTAAATTGGTGGTTCAACTTCCCGGGGGCATAACTTTGGCACCCGATCTCGTTTGGCCTTTATGATATCATTAAAGCTCTGTCAGAGGACCACAACTTTCGGGATGAATTTCATTCCATGAAATTTGCTGGTAAAACGATGCCCAAAAAACGTCGTTTAGGGCCTCAAAACGGCTCCGGAAGTTCAGGACCCGAAAAACTGCTAAAAATAGTAAGTTTTGTTGCAACTTGAAAAATGAAAGAACTGATGATGGGGGTTCAAATGGAATAGGTGGGTGGCCACCAATATCCACCTGGATCATTAAGCCCCCAAAACGGCTCCAAGAGTGGAGGACCTGAAAACCTGCTAAAAATAGTAAGTTGTGCTGAATGTGAAAAGCTGCAAGAATTGATGGTGCTGGTCCAAATGGAATAGGTGGGTGGCCACCGATATCCTCCTGGATCAATAAAGAAGATAAGTTGATTGTTATGCAGCAGCAGATGGATCACAAGAATGATGAAATTTACGCTCTCTTACGTCAAGTAGAGAACATGTTGAGACCAAGCTCAACAGTGGGACTACAACCACCAGAAAGAATTGAAGAAGTGGAATTAGAGGACGCAGTGTCAAGAAACCCCCAAAACGAATGAATAAATATTTGAAAATTGTGTTCCTCTGTGGTTAATTTTGTAGGACATATAGTTGTAAACAAGTCAATAGAAATGTTGTAGTTTTTATTTTGGTGATATAGAGGTTGAACCTCCCAGAAATCATTATGTCATCATAGAATTTGGTCTTAGAGTTATAATCTTCCTGTTTTTGTTGCAACCAAGGCGCAGATTTTATAAAATCATTACTCGTTATTTAAAAAAAAAAAAAAAAATTATATATATATATATATATATTATATATTTAATTTAAAATGATATTGAAATAGATGAGATAGGCCTAACATTTGATGTAATCCATTTTTTAATAATTTTGTTCATTTTTTTCACTGAAATCCAAGTTAATATACTTTTAACATTTTATCTATAAATCATAAATTGTCTTAAATTTAATTTTAATAATCATTTTCTTAATCTTCCATATCTAAAAATTAAATTAAATTAAATTAAAATATTATTATAATACTACCATGCTCTCTAAGTGGGTGAATGTGAAAGTCATAGTGATACAAGGTGGTGTGCATACTAATATTGGAAATGGGAAAAAAAATGAGAAGCAAAGTTAGATATAGTTGTATATAAATTTTTGGTAAATAGAAATAAAAATGACCAAAAGTAAGAGAAAGAATGGAAGAGAGGTCTTATGTACGTAAGTTGTATTTTTTTTGGGCATCCATAGCATTTTGGTATGGTCATGGAATTAGTAAAAAAAAATTAGATGGTGTTGAATCCATAAAACAAATCGTAAAAATGTGTTGTAAATGTATATGAGAAATATATTATAATTGGATATCAACAAGAACATTATAAGGGAGAAAATGGAAGAAAAGGTCAATAAGACATGAAGCACAAAGACATAGCAATAATTATGAAAGACATTCATAAATGGAATATGTAGGCAAGGTATTGCATTTTGAAGAAATTTATTGATCGTAGAAGAGTTAAAAATGCTATAATAACAAAGCATCTAAGCATGTTTCTTATTATTTCTTTATTAGTGTAACAAATGCACTATCATGCATTTTTGCATAACATTGAAAAGAGAATAAAGGTGATATGCCTAAACTTTCTAACATGTGATGTCATTGTAAAAGTTAAGCCTTATTAGTTAAGCTATGGAATTTATGTAGTGCATAACATTGAAAAGAGAATAAAGGTGATATGCCTAAACTTTCTAACATGTGATGTCATTGTAAAAGTTAAGCCTTATTAGTTAAGCTATGGAATTTATGTAGTCATTGCCCAAGCCACCTTGAGCAAAATTTCACACTTGTAGAGATATCAAATAAATTGCTGCACATTACTACCACAAATTTAACTTATTAAGAAACAATGTTAACATAAATTTAACTTATCTTGATATATATATATATTAAAAAAAATTAAAAAAAAAAATAATAATAATAATAATATATTTAAAATTTAAAATAAAAATAAAAATAAATATTTTTTTCATAAAAATATTACAATGTATTAAATTTCCTAGAGAGTAGTTATCTTTATTTTTTTTCTCCTTTATTAATCTTTTGAACACCAAAAAGCATTGTGTTACTCCAAATTGGTAATGTAGACAAAAAGCTCTCTTCTATTTCACTGTTCTCTCTTCAGATACCCTTAAACGTGTCTACCATTATTATACTCAAAGCCTTACTAAAAAGTAAGGAATTCTGAAATTCATGAAACATGGAAAATAATTTTTCAAATAGAAGTCATACAAATTGATTTCTATTTCACTGATGTTCTCACTGAATAAATTTTCAAATAAAAGTCATATAAATTGACTTCTATTTCATTGATGTTCTCACTGATGTTCTCTCTTCAGATACCCCTTAAACGTGTCCACCATTATTATACTCTAAACCTTACTAAATAGTAAAGAATTCTGAAATTCATGAAACATAGGAAAATAAATTTTCAAATAAAAATCATATACCAAGAAAAGAAAAGAAAAAAAGAAAATAGTGTATATGTAATTTAAATCGATTCAACAAGAAAATAGTGAACCAAATAAAATTAAGTGTTTAGTTTTATTACCATTCATACATTAAAATAAGGATTCAAGAAAGTGTCAATAATTTATGTTGAATGACTCATCTAAAGTTCATGCTCTTTAAAACCACGACTCATAAAGTTAATGCTCTTAAAAACACTGGCGCATGAATTCTTGTAGCACTGCAACCTATAAAAACCCAGTAGTATGTAGTGTTTTCAAAGTGTGTTGCTTCGTTTTGAATGTGTTTAAATGTATCCCGAGTTACCATGCAAAATATTGGGAGGGCTTAGCATCATTGATGATGGGGAATTTTCATTTGATGCTAATAGCAGTGTTATTATATTTGTAGGATGCAATGTATATTGTATTAGGTTGTGTTATATTAATTTTTGTTTGATTTAAAAAATATAAATTTATTTAATGTTAAACATTATGAATTGAAATTTATATTTTATTAATAATATTTTAATCTATTTATCTGAAATTTTATTAGTTCAAAGCTTTAACATGTTATTGCAAAACTCATAGTTATTCGTACAATTTTATTAAATGTTAGTTCCAGACTCTTAAGTCATATTAAAAACTTACAGTGCAGGTGTCACTTCTTGATTAGAGTATATCTATAAGAGATTTGTTCATTTGAACAAAGCATCATGTCATTTCTGAGCAAAACGCATCATGTCATTTCTGGATTAAAGTATATCTATAAGAGATTTGTTCATTTGAACAACGCATCATGTCATTTCTGAGCGAAAGAACATTTCGAGCACCATATTAACAAAAATCGTAGACGTTACGGTTAATGTGAGAGATTGAAATTAATGATTGGTGGATGCTCTGAGCGAAAGAACATTTCGAGCACCATATTAACAAAAATCGTAGACGTTATGGTTAATGTGAGAGATTGAAATTACTGATTGGTGGCATGAGTGATGATAAGCTTTAAAAATATTTCACCAGAAATATTTACAAAATCTATAAAAGTAAATAAAATTTTACCTCAATTGTATCGTCTACGTGCAAAATTGATGGCCACTATACTGTGTGGCAAGAGGAAAAAGAGGGTGTAATGATGTTTAATCAAAGATCACGCTGACATTATGACAAAAACAAATCCCTATTTCTGTAAAATTTAGTGTGCATTTAATTTTGATGGCCTAGATAATGCTTGGCCAGAAAAGACGTATTGACGTGTAATCAATCAATGTTCAAGGTTAACCATATGACACAAGCAAATCACAATATATTAAAAAAATCTGCATTTAATTTTGATGGCAGGAAGCACATCATAATTACAAATTAAATAATTTTTTTATGGGCATCAATTTATATCAAGTATTTCTGCTTTTGACTAATTAATTATATATTTCTTCTTTATTTAATAACATTGAGTTCATTTTGGAAGGCTCAAGTCATTAACGGTATGATGGGCAAAATCACTAAATTATAATGGATTCAGATTATATGCATTTTCAAATTTCGTTTACTAACATCACATAAACATAAAGGAACAAAACAAAGATAATAAATAATAAATGTATTTTTTTTTGCCTAAATGCAATTCTGTGCAATTATTGAGATATATACAATTGTAACTTTTTATTGCTTTTTATCTAAAATTAACTATATTTAACCTAACCAACAGGTAATAGCTACCATGTAACACTTGTTTATAAGGGTGATGAGGAATTTGGGTCTCTTCCTTCACGCTCCCTTCTTGTGGATTGTTGTGTGATTTCAATACCGTTCAATTTTGTTTTATTCTCCATCACCAAGAGATGTAGACAACCATTACAAGGTCGTTCATTCAGAATTAAACGTGAAGAGGTAAATGTGATGAACAGAAGAGCTCTTGCCCAAATTATAGTGACGAGCAGTGAAAAACTTGGACGAGGCCGTGTTGTGCAGAGTTGGCTTCAAGTGGAAACAAATAGAACATGGTGGTCTTACAATGGAGGCCAGGATTGGGTGCACCAACACAGCAAACATGGCACGCAGAGAGAGACCAAGAGCACACATGGAAGAATGGTGTAGTGGCCGCATGTGTTGTGTTAGTCTTAAAAGATTGTTGTTATCATAAATCATTTTTTGGAATGGTTTATAATGCGATTTTTGAAGTTTCTGGTGAATTTTCTGATCAGAATCAAACAGGACAAGCTAGACAATTTGAGATGAAATCTTGATTTGTGTTATTAAAACTAGGATTTTTTTAGTGTATATATATATTCAGCATCACTTCGATTGAGCAAATTTACCCGTCAAACTTGTGATTTCAATGAATTTTAGACAATAAATTAAATCAAAACATTAAATCAAAAAACTTTTCAAAAATTGCATTAAAAACAACTCTTTTATGGAATAATATCAAAAATTGAAACTAAATCTCTTCACATAATTACTTCTCAATATTAATAATATTTTACCATAATCACTTGATTATTATTTTTTGTGCATAGAAGAAGCAAATGACCAATTTTAGTTTTTTTTTTTTAATTTATTTTTTCTTTTTTTAAGATAAATTATATTTTCTTTCCATGTAGGGCAAAGAGTCATTACAACAATATTCATAGGCAATTAGTCATTACATCCATATTTCTCATCATATCACTCGCAAATAATTGAAACAAGGTTGAAACAAGGTTAGGGCCGTGATATATTTCTTACTGACATTTTTTAATATTATCAATATTAATTATAAAATTTCAAATATTTTAAAATTTAAGTTGTCACTCACTTATAGATGAAAGACAATTTTTCCCAAAATTTAGTAGAGATTTTTAAGATTCGTAAGTTTGACTTCTTTAATTTACAAAGTTCGAGTCTCAAAGGTAGGTTTTTCAGAGTTCTAAATCCATTTATGCATTCAAAATTGCATTTTAAACAAGAAACTACCATCATGCTCAAAATTTTTGTTTATTAGTTAGAGAGAGTTGTGTTATTATTAAGATATTGTCACCCCCATAAATGTGTTTATTTTTAGAATAGGTCTTCCACAATTTTTCAATATTCACAAATCAAGGATTACGATTGATCTCCAAATTAGTTAGGCACATTTAACTAATTAATTAAAATAAAAATTATCATATCAACACATATAACTATAAATATGTGGTGGTATTGATAAGCCATAATATTGGAGTTATTTACAATTTAAGAATTTCCATAATAAATGAGTGAATCTCCATGGTTAAAAATATTATTGAATATTTTCAAACTAATATATTAATTATTTTTATAATTAATAATAGTAATAAATTTAAAATAAAATTATCTTTTAATTTTCCCTGGGCGGCAGTGGCAAAATCGGGGTGGTTGTGACCCTCATCTACACCCGCGAGACTCAAGTCGAGGTCCGAGCCAACCTGAGGTCCGAGCCAACCTCAGCCAAGGATTAGGTGACAGAACGTGGGAGTCCCGAACGAACAGTTTGGAAACGCTACGAGTGAGGCAGAGCAGGCAGTCTGAATGTCGCGAGAGCATGGACGAACCCGTCGTGGTGGTTTCGGTCGAGGAATGGATCCTAGAGCGGCTCCCAAAGACCGCAGTTCACACTCGAAGTCAACGAAGAGTCCGCACTCAGTAGTGGCAATGCTTGTCTCCCCAGCTCAATCCACCGGCGACATTGAGGTTCCAGTCACCCTTAACGCCATCTCCACCCAGCTACACCAGATTCAACTCAATTTGGATACCCTGCGAGAGCAAAGGTATGAGGACCGAAATGAAATAGAGGCTTAGATTCGCGCTGTTCAAACCCTGGAGACAAAGACCATTAAGGCCCTGGAGAGTCTGCGTTGTATCCATAGGTTCTCCAAAGACCACCTCTGTGCCCTGGAGTCTCAAATGAATCACATCAGCGACCACCTACACCACCAGGACCATTTCTTGTGGCTCCTCTAAATCCCCTGCACCCACCCCACCCCTTGATGATAGCTTTCAATTTGATTTTTTGTAATTTTGCGGCTAATAACCAAGTGCTTCGAATGCCTTGGCCAGTCACCCCAGATCCATGGACATTGTATGTCGTTGACAGTATATCATTGAGGGGACTGAAAGCAATCGAGCCACACTGGCTCCTCTTGTAAACTATGTTTTTAAGATGATAACTTTTGAGAAAAGAAATTATGTCCGATATAGCATTTCACCTGCTTCACACCGCTTTGATGGCGTGGTCCCATCAATCGATCAATCACGAAGGACTGAAGCTTGTCCGTGATTCCAATCATTCATTATATACGTAATTACATAATGACTTGGGTAATTCGATTTATGTCTGCCGAGCAGCCGATTCTGCTTCATATTCGATTTGTGCAGTTAGAGACGCTAAAAATTTAACTTTTGTAATTTTTTAATAAATGTGACATGTAAAAAATATTATCTTTAATTAAATTTTGTGATTTTTTTAATAAATGTGACATGTACGAGTAAATGTTTGATGTCTATCAAACTTCATTTCATTATTATATTATTATCCTAATTAGATAAATCACTTTAATGAAATAATAATATTTATTAAAAAATATTTAAGATTAAAACTAAATAACTTCTAACATATATAATTCATTCTAAAAAATAATAAAAATAAATACAAACCCTAAATCACTCTATCGAAAATATAAATAAATAAAAATATCAATAATTACCATTCCTAAAACACTTAAAAGAAGCATGTAATAGATGGAATCTATTTATTAAAAAATATTTAAGATTAAAACTAAATAACTTCAACATATATAATTCATTCTAAAAAATAATAAAAATAAATACAAACCCTAAATCACTCTATCAAAAATATAAATAAATAAAATATCAATAATTACAATTCCTAAAACACTTCAAAGAAGTGTGTAATAGATGGAATCTATTTATAAATATAAGTGCAAACAAAATGACAAAAGAGATTATGTTTATTAATAATATATTATTGGCGTGAATTAAAATCAGTATTAAATAAATTGTGCAATTTTTAATAGATATTCCATATAATAATAATATTATTATTATTATTATATAAAATTATTGGAGAGGGGTCATTATAGGCCTGAATGAATGGTTTTGCAAAACGACCGGAGGTCTGGAAAAGACACGAGCAATCACGTCGAGTTTCTTGCCCTTTGGAAAGGATTGGAGCTAGCAGATTGACCCTTCAATTAGATTATTGTTTTCGGGGATTCTCTATTGGTTATAAGGCAATTTACTAAAGCAAAGAGATCCATTCACTCCTCTGCTGCCTTGATTCTCGAGATACAAGCCACATTGACAAAATTTAGCAAAGTTAAATTTTTCCATAATCTTAGAAATCTGAATTCAAGTGCCGATGAAATGGCAAAAGGAGGATCCTCATTGTCCCAAGCGATCCTTGAAATCAATCCAAAATCATATTTATACTCAGTTCCATAAATGAAGAGTAATCATTGTATTGGTAACCAAAATCACATTTAGAAAAACTACCAAAATCACATTTAGAACTTTGAAGATGATGGTGTCAACTATGGAAGATGATTCACCATTTTTTGAGTAAATAAAATTAAGAAACCGATAAAATAAATAATAATTAACCAAAAAAAAAAAACTGTTTTTCCAACTCTTATTTTCAAAGTTGAAGTTGCATGCTTTTGATGGACAATTTCTGCGAAGAGTGCGCCTTTAATCCAAGAGTGCAATGGTCGGCACACAGATGCACAAGAGCTAATGCATGTAATCAAGATGCCAACAATTGAAAAAAACTTGTCGGATTTATAAAAATTCTAGATGAACACTTGCCAAAGCATTGTATCCTCAACAAATAATGATACAATGTATACTACTGGCACTGATTATTCAACAATCATCACAGTCGTGATACAAATTATTAAGCATATACAACTTTAAACTGCATATGGATATGTAAGCAACAGAAATTACGCAAGTAGAGCACACAAAATCGCTTAATTGCTTAAGTTATTCAGAATGACATCATAGCATTTCTGCAGACACGAGAAACATTCCCCGGAGAGCCCTTGCTATGAAAAGACACGTAGGGAACATAAAACTTCGATTCTTCAATTTCCAATTTCAACCCACCAAATACACAGTGATTCATAAAACGGATAACTTATGCTCCACCACTTGGGGGTGATGAGAATTTCCATTAGCCACAAGCACGTAGTTACTAACAGAACAACTATTGACATAACATTGATATACGATATATCACAACATATCATTGAAACAAAATGTACTGCACAACAAAAAAGTGTGGCCACCAAGAAGGAATTATATATCAAAAACACACATTTA
This sequence comes from Pinus albicaulis, assembly GCA_034641835.2. Lineage (NCBI taxonomy): Eukaryota > Viridiplantae > Streptophyta > Pinopsida > Pinales > Pinaceae > Pinus > Pinus albicaulis. The sequence continues at coordinate 822,007,108 of CM076572.1, read as the reverse complement.
AATAAAATGCACGTCATAACATTGAAGTGTGAATTAGAAATGTACTCAACAACATTGACCTGTGCCCCCAAGAATGATGTTAGCATGATTTCAAAACAATACTTTGGTAGCACAAAATGCTAGAAGAAATCACAACTCCTCAATAAATGTATGAAAATATGGATTAAAACTCCAAAAATAGCAGGGTGAAGTTTTAAAAGTGTCAATAATTGAAAATTGAATATATTGTATCAGATCCATCGCATCTCTACAAAATCGACTAATACCAACAGTGAAGAAACTATTAAAGAGTGTTGTAATTCTGGACCTGCCTAAGTTGTCACTCTCAATTTAAGATGTCACATCTTACTTGAAAACAAAGCCTCCCCTCATCAAAATACAAGGAAGAATTTATAGTAAAGCTTCCTTCTCAACATCTTCAAGGATGAGGGCCTTAGCAGGCTTAGCCAGTAAATCAGTATATTCCTGGAAGGGAGATTTTGAGAACCGAGTCTCCCTCCACAGATCAGGTGTCAAAAATCCGTAAGTCTTTAAGAGACACTCAAAGGTTGCCTGCAAAGGAATAATAAAATCAACATGTGTGCAATCAATATGGCAATCCATATTCTAATAAACATAATATTACACTATACAGTACATTTAAGAGCAGGTCTACATTTTATAGTCATGTAATAAACGGCATATACTTCTATATAGTAACATGTAATACTATTTATTACATGTTAATACTGCAATAAACATGTCTATATTCATGCAAAATACTGTAAGTCGTGTTTCATTTAAGAGTGGGTCTATATTTTATTGCGCACTTCATTATTCAACTAGATATATCTGTTTCCCCAAATGGCTTATGAATCAGTAGTAAGGCAGGTTGTAAATTACATTTCCTTAATAACTTTGGTTACATGGCCTAAATGCAAACTAAATAAATTTTGAGGGATAAGTGAATTCATTGATCCAATAAGCCTCCACCTGTATGAGATAGAGCCTGTCTCTCTCTTCATTGCATGTAGTTGAGCTAAATAGGATTTTACCATTGACTCTTTCCTAGTAGGATAGGATTGATTTTCATATTAAGTGTTATTTGGGGCATGGCCCCTGCGACTAAAACCATAATGCAGAGCTTTCTGAAACAACCAATGAAGGCTTCATGACAACAGTAAGAACACAGATGACCTAATAAGAATGGAATTAGATTTATGCCCTGAGCCTCACCAGATCAAAACCAAAATCAACATATTCATATCCTCTTCAAAACATACAGCTACATGCATAAAAGTTGGCACTTGTCTTGACCCCCTATAAATGTCTGATAATGTATTAATGTTACAAGCCACAGGTTAGCAAACACTTGCACTCAATTAAAGTAAGCAACTTGCCTAGTAAGTATGCCTAAACCCTGTGAAATTAATGGTACTTGTGAATGTCGATTCCCATTAGATTTAGTAAATTTAAAATGGCCCTCCTTTGCTGAAAACCTTCTAGAACTGGAACTCAGACATGGTGGCAGACCATTCCATTAGTGAACACTTCCAATCATCAAATTAAGCCAATTGACAATGGCATATGCCTGAACCCTGTGAAAATTAAAGGCTCTTGTGAATGTTGAATCCCAGCTATATTGCCAAAACATATACTGTGGAAAAAAAAATTAGAACTGGAACTCTGCCAAGGTTATAACACTATCCCATCAGCCTGAATTGTTTTTTTAGTGCCATACTTGTACACTATGTCACAGGGTTCACCGAATTTGTTCAAATAACCTAAAGACGAACCTGAAGCCAAATTTTATAATTTAAAACCAAAGATAACAAAATAGAAAGATATAACAAACAAATAACAACACAAATATATAAATAATAGCAAAACATTAAATAATAAAAAATTAAACAACAACAATAAATAAAAAAACAACATAAACAAACCAACTAGAACAAATTAAATAAATTAAAATTAAAACAAAAAACACAACAAATAAATTAAAAAAAAGAAAGAAATAAATTATTATTAAATAAATCAATAAATAAAAAAAAGGGGTTTGAGGTTATTTTAAGGTTTATGAGAAAAACCATGGACAGCACATGGTTTTCTCTTGTTCTGCTTCCCGCCAAATAATTTGCCGCAGTGGCCACTGGTTTGTCTTTATTTACCATGGTTGTCGATAGATTTTCACAAGCCAACTTCAGCCTGAGTGTACTCGCTCTATTGTGCTCAGTGTTGTATTCTCTGCAATTTCCTGAATTCAATTTCTAGATGCTGCTTGTCCCCGCCTCCCGGAGCGTGAAGTGAATAGTGGTTTTGATTTGTGACTCATGCATTCTCATTGCTATTCATATAACTTTATTGATTGATTTTGATTTTTTATTATTATTATTATTATTATTGTTATATATATATATATATATAGTCAAACTTAATGTCGAACCTCATGCGAACCTCAACGAAAAATTCGGATTTGATCGAACTTAATCGTTGCCGAACTCAAATTCAAACCCGAACTGTGTGACAGCTTATACAAGATATCTAATTGATTATTTTATGAACTGATTGATCACCCATCGGTTTCTATACAAAGCAAGCACTATGAATCTTGGCTTATATTGAAGATATTCTATGATAAAGCCTCAATGGGAATGTGATAATTGAAAGTACCTTAGAAGGAGAAAATTCTAACCAATATTAAAGCACAAAACTCAATATAAAATATAGGGCTGTAATATGTGATGAAGCCATGGGCCTTTAGTGGTTCTTCTTTTAAATAACAGTCTTGACCGGTGCAGGTTGAGGGCATATTTTGCATGCATGTTATCAAAAGCTATTACAGGAATGCCTTTTGTGTAGACTGGAAGGTAGACAAATACTTGTGATGGGGAGATAGCCCCCATCATTCTGTGAAATAGAAATTGAAGATCTTTTATTTGCTATCACTTATACCTGTGATGTTTTTTATGCTATTGTTTATTAAAAGAGTGAGACTTAGAAATTAACAGAGCCCAGAGCTAGAACGACTGGTACTGAAGTCTTACTTATTCTAATATCCACTTAAAAAGTTACGGATCCACCACAATTGCTACGCCGGAAGGTTGAGCCGGGCGCTTCATTTCCATTTGAAAATGGAGGGAGATGTTCCTCAGGTACAGACTCCAATGTAAGTATTCCAAGACAGCAATCTAGGATCAGCCTTTGTGGTGGTTCATTAGCGGGTATGTCAATGGATGTTAGAGGAGGCATCCAAGGGCTTTTCATCTGCTGATTAAGGGTTTAGTGTTGGGGTTTGCAATCATGGCGTGTGTTCTGGCATCGATTGAAGAGAATGGGGCCTGTCAAACGGAGCCATGATATCACAGCTACCTCATATGTAAAAACCATGGAGGTAATAAAATATTTTCTCATATGCCAAAATTTGTGTTGAAATGGACTTTTTCAAAAGGACTCCTTGAGGTAACTCAACTTGACATGGAGGGTTAGAGCCATCTGCAAGCCCTAGATTACAAGCGGGGATACCTTTTAAACATAATTTTTGCCATAAGTATGGACATTTTTCAACAAGTTGTCCTAATGCTCTAGCATCTCAAACTCCTTCTATCTTGTCTTCTCAAACATAAGGATGAGAAAGGAGCATTAAACAAGTTTCAAAGAAATAAAAGAATCCATGGTCTCAGAGGTCTCATCCTGCTAGTAGACCTCAATCTTACCAGTGTTGCCCTTCCAGTAACAGATTTGAAGTTTTACGATCTTCAGGGGCAAAAGACGAGATTGAATAAGCCAAATATCATCCAACACACCACTCTAATCAACCAACTCCAAATCAAATGCAAACAGAGAACATCAATTCACCCACGGAGGAAGAGGTTCTATCTAGGGACAAGGAGAAACTCTATTTTCGAAAACAAGGTAAAACGTAGGAAGAGGAGGTGGTCAATCTTCCATCCTCTTCACCTTCTTATTCAGATGTTCTAAAAAACAATTTGTATTCATTATCTCCACTAACAAGTATTAGGAAAGATAAGTAGAAGAAAAGATCAAAGGGAAACAATTGGTGCCCAACACTCTATTGCCTCCCATGGTTCTAGTGGAGGGTCAGTATCACACAATTCTTACAAATGTTTTGTTTCTGTATGATCTTATGCAAGCAATTTGTAAGAATCTACTTATGTACTTGAGAAGCAACATGTTTACGTTTCAATAGGCTTAGTATTGGATCGCCCCCGCACCCCCCACCCCCCCCCCTCTCTCCTTTTGTTGGGAGGAGAATGGGATTTTCTCTCTACTTTTAGAACCATTGAAGAAATTTCTTACACACTTCTAGTTACGATTAAAAAAAATGAAGCTCGATAGTGCTAGATGATTCTTGATGAAGACACTAGACTTACTTCCACATGGGAAGTACTTGAAAAACTCTTCATAGATAGATGGATTAAGGACACAAAAATAGAGCAGATGCATTAAATTAAAGATGAATTGATGGAAACTAAAGAATTTTTCTATTAGCAAAAAGGTAGTGAAGAACTAAAGGAATATAATACAAAGAATGGTGATGAATGGACCAAGATGCCATTCCTCCACATGGAAAGTATTTGAAAAACACTTCTCAAATAGATGGATTAAGGACACAAAAATGGAAAAGATGCATAAATTAAAGATGAATTGGTGGAAACTAAAGAACTTTCCAATTTGCTGAGGGATAGTCAAGATCTAAAGGAATATCCTACAGAGAATGGCAATGAATTCACCCAGATGCAATTGCTTAATTAAACATTCATAGAGAAGGTTCAGAAATTAAAACACGAAAAGATTAACAAAGGAAAACAAAAAAGGACAAGTCTTATGCTGAGTCACCTGACACGGACACGGGACACGGTGGACACGCAGATTCGAGTGTCGGATTCGGGACACAGTGACCCCCAGAACAAGACACGTCCGGACACATTATATATATATATATATATATATATATATATATATATATTAAAAATTAGATATTTCATACACAAATTCATACAAATTCATTGATTCAAACATAGATCTTCATCTAGATGTAAGTTTTACAAAGATTTAAGATACATGATACATTGATACACATGGGGCCACGTGTCCCGAATACAGTGAAGACTTTTTTTCTGCTTAATGACGTGCAATCTGTTTATGTTTAAAAGACTAATAGTACTCTATTCAGAGGGTCTATTTTTCTCATTGAAAATAGAGACAACTGAATGTACTTTTTCAGGTGCAGATTCTCAAAGTGACACACCCCATGTGTGAGTGAGGTGTTGTATAGGTTGTGCCTTTGTTTTTAGTTCACACATTTCACTGATGCAAGTTTGAAATTTTTTTGTTGTAGATTTGTTAATGCATCTAGACCATTTTTGTTCCCTGTCTATGGCCAAGCAGGGCTGCCTCAAGCATGCACAAAGTGATAAATGAGAGGCCAAATACAAAGGCATGCATGCACAAAGTGAGAAATGAGAGGCCAAACGGCCTTTTTAAAAGTTGTGGAGGGATTTTCTCTGTTGGTCGTGTCCGCCAGATTGGGACACGATCATGTCCGTACAGGACACGATGTGTCTTGTACGAACACGATCCACTAGACACGAATCCGGCAGAATCGTGTTCGATTCGCTGGATTCGGGACAGGATGGCCCAGACCAGCGAATCCGGTTTCTAAGGTCTTATGTAAAAAATATTGTAAAAGACAAAGGAAGAAACCAAAAGGTTGTGCAAGCATAATCAAGACCCTATTAACAAAGTTAAAAGTATAAAAAGGAGTTAAAATTTAAAAAATAGGGATGAATATAGTACTAAAACAAATTAAGATAAGATAAGATAGTTTTACTAATGTCCAACAAATGATTACAAAAGTATGTCAACAAGACTACTAAGTACATAGGAGTCAGTACCAAGTGGGAGAACAAAGACAACTCCTAAATAAAGCAAGAAGCAAAATGTAAGAGAAATAAAGTGAGGTCATGCCCTAAGCTAAGACATAAACAAAGAACTTACAACTAAAAACATATTTGGGAGAAATGGGCCCAAATTTTGGAATACAAAGAGTGAAAGCAAATTAGGCTTTATTAGTGTTTGCTCTCCTAACATCTAAAGCCAACAAAAGAAAGCTCCAAATAGACCATTTTCTAGAAGACAGGTTGGGAGATGATCTAAATTGTGCCTTGTGCTACTATCTGGACAATGTCGCCCACTGTTGAGGCATGGGTGGCCTCTCCTAATTGCTAGTGTGGAAACACGTTGAGCTATAGGGGGAACCCCTCAAGCACGCACTAATCAAGAGTCAAAGGCCAAATTATTGATGATAGGTTTCTTGGTGCCCCTAGTAGATGAGAGCACTAGTAAGAAGAAAGTGATAGCAAATATAAATAAAATTAAAAAAGCAATCTAGAATTGAAGAACATAAGACTCCAATAGATGGAATCAACTTCAACAAAGAAAAAAAAACAAGATTCGAGAAAGTTACCATAAAACTCAAAGAACTTGAGCTCCAATTGGACAATGTACATGTCAAATATGATGATTTTATTTCAAAGACTCTAGAAAGTTCCTTTTTTCCACTCCTTAGAATGACCCCTCCTGAATTCTCCTATACTGGAAAGTTTTGGCCTTCTCCAATTTGCTAGTTTCTTTCTTACTTAATCCTACTGCCTCAACTTACAATGTATTACTTGAAGTGAGTTTCCCACCTAAGATGGTTGTCCCCTGACAGGTGATACGAGCATCATTTTCATTTTGCTGCACCCCTTGAGGTGATGATCCTTGCTAACAAACCTATAAAATTACATCTTTGTGGATGCCTCACCAAACCTTGGTATTATAACTCCCTTATTTTTCTTGTCTCATAATTTTCCTTTCTTCATTCCTCCTCTCTTCCAAAGGAGAGTAATCAAAGACCAAGTAAAACAATATAGCATAGCATTGACTCTAAAAAGAATACGTATGATATGGACATACATAATGACAGAAAACAATCAAGGGTGTAAACATGTTGGCATTGTAAATACCGAAAAAGTTGGCAAGAAAGACAAGAAGATCAATATCAGCATTGTCGAGGAAGACAATGAAATAATCAACAATATTCATGGAATAGGGAATCTAGGAAATAATCATGCAATGGGATATTACCAAAGACCAAAAACTACAACAAATTGGAGAAGCTACAATAAGGAATAGAATCAAAGATTAAAGAAAGCTATCAATGTTTGATAGGGAAAAGAATTGAATATGGAGGATGGCTTTGTATCAAAGCAACATGAGGGCATGAATAAAAGGAAATCATATTAGTTGGTTCCATCACATGTAAAACACTTAACAACAAAGCTTTGAAGATAAAGCTTTTCAAAGGGAAGATACTCTGCTATGACCCTAAGTGGGTATATATATGAGTTTGAACTTTGAATGTATATGTGATGGATTTGAATGTGAAGGCCCACATGGGTAATGGATGTGAATATGTATATATAGAAGCCAATATAGTCTTTCGTGGGACATGGAATTTAGAAGAGGTTCTCTTAACATATAAGGTGTTATTTTGTAACCCATCTTTATTATCATTTTGGGAATTGTGATCCACACCCACCTTGTGTACATTGAGTGTGTGTGTGTTGGTTTCTTATGTTATTTTAAGGGATGGGAATCTAGAGTGTCTCCTTATTAAGTGCCTAAGTTCTTTCAATCAATTGGGAGGCCCCAAATTACCATTGTGTGTAACAATGAATGTTAGGGGTATGTGCGTCATATCATCCTCTTTTTCAAAAGGACAAATAGTAAATGACCATCATTTCACTTAATTACTTAGAGGAAAGAAATAATAATTAAGGACAACATATTAAGGTTTGGTAATTCCCAGAACATGTCAACAAGGAAAAAGGTACATCATCAAATAATATCTTGAGAAAAAATAGTAAAACCATACTAATATCTTTTGATCAAAATGAAAACCTTGATTGTTGAAGATAAAGAATGATACACACTAGGTCGAGAGAGCAATTGGAACTCATTAACAAAATAAAGAGGTTAAAAAATTCCATAGAGATTCAAAGTAATAATAGTATGACACAACCTCAGTGGATGAGCAAAATGGTAATAATCCTAGTAATCCTCTTCATACTTCAAATTATCAACAATAGTGTTTACCACTTGACATCTAAGAGCTTCTTTTGAGAATTTCATTTGGAGGATGTCCTAGTGTAATAGAGCTCTAGAGAGATATTCTTGGCAACATCTAAGTAATCACAAAAAAAATTGGGATTGTTGAAGATAAGAGTGATACACACTAGGTCGAGAGAGCAACTGGAACTCATTAACAAAATAAAGAGGATAAAAAATTCCATAGAGATTCAAAGTTGAACCAACAGTATTTGACACAACCTCAGTGGATGAGCAAAATGGTACTAATCCTAGTAATCCTCTTCATACTTCAAATTATCAACAATAGTGTTTATCGCTTGACATCCAAGAGCTTTTTTTGAGGATTTCATTTGGAGGATGTCCTAGTGTAAAAGAGCTCTAGAGAGATATTCTTGGCAACATCGAAGCAATCATAATAAAAATTGGGTTGGAGCACATCTAACATCCAATATTGGAAAAAATAGGCACAAGTGATGAATCTATTACCATAACATTTACTTGAAACTCTAGTATGAGTAATGCTTGCCACTCGAACAGGTATTCTTTTTCCAAATCGAGAAGAGGGGCTTCATCAAATCAAGTACAACCACCCTAGATCCATCTTAACTCCAAACCTATCAAGCATCGAGAGGAGTCAAATCTCTTCACTCTAAATAAGGTTTATATATATATATATATATATATATATATATATATATATATATATATATATATATATATATCAAGCGTCGAGAGGAGTCAAATCTCTTTTCACTCTAAATAAGGTTTATATATATATACCATTAGCAAAACCATGGGTTGTCAAAAAGCTAGAGCCCAAAAACCACCAACAGTAAAAATTGACTATTTTACTTCAATTTTATTTTAATAATTATTTTTTTAATGTAATTTGACCGAGTCAAAATGTTTACAAGACAGAGCAAGATAGGACATTACAACATCTCTTCCATACTGAGCTGAAGAGCACCTCTCAACGCAACAAACAAGTTTGAGTCAAATTCAACGAGTTTGACTCATGAACTATAATTCATGCCTTTATAAGACAACCTCTACTATGCCCAGCCCCAACGAAGGGTGGAAGGAGGTAGTTACTAAGATGACATAACCTCCAAAATCTAGTTATGGAGATCGGGTCTAAATTTTTTGAACTTTTTCGACTTTCTAAAAACCTAAAACAGCTGACATCATTGTGTTCGTCTCGTCGAGACCTTTTCAATGATATAAATTTTACTGCAATCTAATTCTCAGATCAAAAGATATGGCTGCTCAAAGATTGGCATATCAAATGGCACCACATCATCATGCCCACCCATGTGGCACCCACCTGGCTATCTAAGTCACAATCCACATGGTAGTTGTCGACCCGCTCATAACCATGTCCTGCATAATTCTTTTTCTATAGTCCACACAAAACAACCTATAACATATACCAGACATGCAATGTATGCGAGTGTGGGCCCTCCATGGCCACGTCACCTCATAAATGAACTCCTAGCGCGGTCACTCTCGACTCCATTGGAAATCGTTCGGGGTGCTGCGTCGGGGTGATGTCAACGACCCCTTCCACCTGGGTGACATCACCCTCCACATGACACCATTTTAGGTATGTCACATGTCGCACATATCAAGGCCACATAGCCGCACAAAACCCCTGAATCCAACTAACATGTGTCCTGCTTTATTGTCGTCACGTGGCCCTGAAGCCACATCACCAACCACACTGGGTGTGGATCCCACCTAGACCTTTGATGGACAGTAAGTTCTAATTTTTACGTTATAAGACCATTCAGGTTTCCTTTCATAGCTTTGTGCTAGCGTTCGACTGGCCCACAATGCCAAGTCACCACGGGAATAAAATCCAAGAAGTTTCCCTTTGGGCTCCCAACAAAACCTTCGAGGAGAAAGCTCTAAGACACATGGATAGTGTTTGTGCTTTCTTTCCTCTACGGCTCCAATCTCTCTTGCCTTCGCGCTTGGGTATGGCTCTTGGCCATACAGAACTTAAGTCTGAGTAGCCCTCATCTCCCGGCCTCACGATGCATGGTCACGGTCAATGTAATTATGTAAGTGCAAAGGGACCTTGCCCATGTCTCAATGCAAAGTTTATGGACATTCAAAGGTATCTGCAAGCCCTTCTAGGCTATCCCACTTGAGCTCTCGAATGTGCATGCATACTAGGCTTAACGTCATCTCTCTTGAGCTTTCCAAAGGGCTTAGTCCAACCCATTCGATATATATATATATATATATATATATATATATATATATATATACCAAATTGTCCCTCGTGAGCTTTATGTATGATCATCGATGCAAACCTCCAGACAACATAAGATACTATAACAATACTCTGCATATATTAATATCAGAACCCGCTTACAATCCCAAAATACCGCCTGCACACACAACAGGACAGAGGATCTCCGCGCACACAGCTAGCAGGAGTCCTTACCTAAACAACCCAAAACAGATCTAACAATTCACACTTAGCATCAAACGTAATTCTTGCCTACCTTAAGACTCAAAATGTTCATCTATTTATATCGACTTAGCCTACACTTCCAATGGTCTGCAAACCGTGATTTGCGGACTCTTGGTCTACCCTTGACCCATTACAATGCATTTGGGGGCTTTGACCCACCCCAAAACCCCTGCATTAGACTAATTAATACCAAAAATATACAAAATTCGCAGCGTTTAGGGAACACTGTTCCAACAGTCCCCCAACACAATCTTGTGACTCGTCCCGAGTCACTGTGATGGTGGGGTCTCCACCTGCGCCTGATCGCCTCAACCAGTGGGGATAGCATGCCTTCACTTTGAGCAGCAGCATTTTGCACAATATCCACCAACTTCTGTGAAGTCAGACCTTTTGTTGCAGCAGTGACACTCTCCAGAGTTTGGTTTAGTTGTTTAACAGCGACATCAACATCCTGAGAGAGTTTGAGGGCTTCATCAGCCCAAGGCTTAAGGCGATCGCTGAGGGTCTTCTTCTTCTGTCGGAGGTCGTCAATATCATCGCAAAGGGCGTGGCTAATTCGCAATCGTGTCAATCGTTGAGCAGGAATGACAGTAGGCATGGTGGCTTCCAACTACTCGAATGCTTCTTCCTTCTGCCGCAGATCCTAGTTGATTTCACGCAGGAGAGGGTCCCGCTGTACCTTGGTCCATAACTGCATGGTTGTTTCCAATAATTGGGCGCCCTGAGCAATTTGTCCTGTAATCACATTTGTAGCTGCGGTTACCAGCACAGCTCGCTGGGCCGCACCTCTGGTGATGTCTCTGGCTGCAACTTGGCCTGCAAGTCTGCGATCTATTGTTCCATCTGCGTTTTGACCACCTGAATCTCATTCCTTGAGGCCCTTAATGCTGCAACCAACCCCTCAATCTTGGCCTGGGGGGCAGCCGTGGCCAGGATTTCTTTTGTAACATCCGTGCAGAGTCTACTAATTAAGTGTTCCAGCTCTGTTTGTTGTGCATTGGCGAGGGTACATGCAGCCTGTACCTGGGAAACTTCAGCGTTCTTTTCCTTGATTGTTTGCTCAGCTACACTGAGCTGCTGGTGCACTCGATGATCCCTGTGTTGAATTTCTTCGAACAAGGAGGTGTGGAGAACCTGCAATGCTTCATGTGGCAACCTGGCCAGATCAAGTTGTACCTCCGCACAAGCCTGGACTTGCGCTCCCAAGTCAAGTGGACTTATTGCGAGGGCGGCGGGCAAGGAACAAAGGCGGCTTTTTGCGGTAACAAGTGTTGTGCTGCTAGTTGTTGAGGTCGTTCGTACCTGAATCATATTGGTTTGCAGCGTGTCCGTCTTTAGCTGTAGAGCTCGGAGCTCGGCCTGAAGTGTATCGACCGCGGCAATCTGCTGCTCTTCCAAAGCCATTTGTCTTCCACAACCAAAATGACTACGTCTGCGATTTGTTCGAGGTTCGCTTCAGTCAGTGTCACTACTTCGTCACGTACTAATCGTTGAGAGTGATGCTTCTTCCGTGGCCCTTTAGCAGGGTCACTCGTTCGTTTGGTTCCCCAAGGGGAGTCAGCACCACCTGCCTCCTGACCTTCAGTACCAAGGTCCCGTTGTGCATCCTTTTGCGCAGCTGCTTCCGCGTCCTTCCCTGTACTCTTACCAGGTTGCAATCCCTTCTATGATGTGGCTTTGGCACCCTTCCTCGTGCTTTTGCTCGGTCCTCCAGTGTCCTTGGTGATGACAGGCGAGGTAACCTTTGTTGTGCTTGTTCCTTCAATGTCCTTCGCACCTGTTTTGAAGCCAAGCTTCCAGTGAGGAGGCCATTGCGCAATTAAACGATCAATTTCTTCATCAGCAACCATATAGGGGAGCGAAGCCCACACAAGATCCTTGCGATCTCGAATTTGGACTTTATGCATAGTCACCTAGAATGCAGCGATGCTTTTGTACTTATCATAGATGGCTGGCGACAGACACGGCCGAGAGTTGATAGCTGCTGCGAGCCCACTCTGAAACAATACCCAGAAGACCTGGTTGTCCTCAATGCACTGCGCATCCTTAGAGTCCCACAAATTCGTATATCGAGCCCCCTTGCACATGCCTTGGGTGAGCTCAGGGAGGATTGATTCCTCATGTGCTACCTAGGCAACCAACGCAATGAGAAGTAGCAACCAGGAATAACAAAAGGCTCGTCCCTGCTCCTGGGATTCTTGGACATTGGCCAAAAACTCATCGCACAAGTATTGAGACCAATTGAAACAGACCCCCTTCTCGCACTAGCCTGCTAACTGAATTACATATGCGGGGACAGAGGTCACCTAGCATTTCCACATCATCTTGCATGCCAATAACAGCGTACCCAACTGTGTACCAGGGTCACTGATGGATTCGATTATGAAGCCTCGAGGTTCCGCTCCACATGGTAGGTTTTGTGCACGTATTCAGCAGTCTCCCCCTCATACTTCTTACCAACGCACTACAGAGGGTCTGGTCCTTCCATGGGAAGACCAGTGATGCAATGAATGAGCGCAGCATCGATGGGGATTCGATCCTGGAACCATAAGCAACCATCATGGACCAGGGCGAGCAACTGATGTACCAAACGGCCCGTGATATTGCAATCGCTGAAGTGCGACATCCTTAGCAGGTTTGAGAGCCCGAACCCTGCCACTCCTCGTACCCAGCGCATAGGGACAATCTCTATCCCATCGTCTTCTTGTATTCTGTCAAGATATAATTCGGGTGCCAACTCAGGGAAGGCCTCTAAATTGGCCAAGTCATGATCATCAAATTTCACTTCATGGAGCCTTCCAAAGGGTTCGCCAATGACGGGGACCTCACCCAGGGTCAGCGACATCTACAGGTAGGTGCGCAGGCCATCCAAACTCTTTGGCGTGCGGGTGGAGGGCCTACAGGGCCAAACAGAGGGTGGTATCCAATTGATTGGTTCAGCTACCTGGGTCTCTTCTTAAGCAGAGTGAGGTCGCTTTGTTGGGTTGGGCGAGCGTGCCTGGGGTGCCGCCCGCAGGGACTTTACATTTCGCGGGGAAGTATGGGGTTTCACCCCAACCCATTTCGCGAGTTTTCCTGAGCCTTGTGCTTTTTCCTTTCCCTTATTTTTGGCTGGGCTCGACGTAGATATAACCTCTTCAACTTCTAACTCGATTTCCACTACTTCCTCGATTTCTTGTTCTGCCGAGGTCACCAATTCTGAGGTTTCAGCGGGATTAGTGGCCGTCATTCTAGGATGAAAAAAAACTCGGGATGCCTACTGTCCAAGGGGGGAGCGCGCTCAAACATCAACAAAACACAAAAGGCACAGAGTTGTACAGAGCACAAACTGTTCAAGCTATACGGAACCCCTTTCTGAGCTATCCCCTTGCTTTTATAGCCTTTGCGATCAACCAACGGATGGGTAAGCCTTATTTGAAACTTAACATCAAGTAAATGGTAAAAAATCTTCCAAAATCGCCTCATTAAATGTCAATCCCCCGCTCCCTTCAACGGTAACTATTGCCTTTTACTCGATTTTACTGTTCCAACGGCGAGTTTTCGCACTTCTTGTGCACCCAGAGCACCCTTGCGCACCATGGTACGTTCCGTGCTAGCCTTCCTTGGTGGGCATACCCCATTTTATACAGCTACTTCGACCATATAGTCATTTGATCCGATACGATTTGAGTCAGCTGCCATTTAGATAATCGGGGAGCATATCACCTCGCAAGGTAGCTAACCAGACAGCCCCGCCATCAGTGATTTCTTTTACTACATAGGGCCCCAGCCAGTGCTGACAGAACTTCCCGGGATGTTTCACAAACTAGCTATCATATAACAAGACCAATTCTCCCTCTATAAATGCCTTTTGTTGAATATGGTGATCATGCCATGCCTTATCACGAGCCTTCTAAACCTGCTGGTGGAAATTAGCAATGAAACGATCCTCCTCCAAAGCCACGAGCTGCACTAGACGTTCCTCCATGATTGCAGGCTCCGCCATGTTCGTAAAGGTTGTGATGCACAGGCTAGGAACAATATATTCCATAGGCATAATGGCCTCCTGGTCGTAGACCATCCTAAACGGCGTCTTCCCAGTCAATTTCTTGCAAGTAGTTCGTTAGGCCCAAAGAACAGACAGGATGCGTACATCCCAGTCGTTGCGGTCAATGTTACAGACCTTAGTCAGGGCTTGCTCCAAAATCTTATTAAAAGCTTCTACAGCGTCGTTTGCCTGTGGGTGATATGGAGTACTTTTCACATGATGGATCTGAAATTCTTCCGGCAAGGCCTATATTGTTTCATTAACAAAGTGCATACGTCGGTCGCTCATTAAGATCTTCGGACATCCAAATCTGGTCAGAATCTGCTCGAAGATGAAGTGCACAGTGGTATCTGTAGTGCAATCCTTCACTGCTTGTGCTTCGGCCCACTTGGTTACATACTTAGTTTTAAAAAACGGCCGATTCGAATCGGACCAGGCCTAGTCGACCGAGCCATTAGGCTTGCCGGTCCGACCAGGCATAAGAAACAGCCAGTTGGCCAGTTTGTTACCGAGCCGACCGGTTTTTGTACCGGCTCGATAACAAACCGACCAACCAGGCCTGGTCCGAGTTAACTCGGCCGAGCCAATTCCGCCGGCCGGTGGGCCCAAAAAATCGATTTTTATGGACTTGAAACCGAATTTAATTCTGCTGTTAGGTTTGTTTGAGGTTTTCTAACCCCTCCCCATGCTATTTAACTAACCCAACCCCTCTCAATACCTCACATGGTAATGTTAAATTGTGAAAGTAAAAGTGACATTCATGGTAATGTTAAATTCTTAAAGTAAAAGGATTCATCCTTTTACTTAAATTTTTAACATTACCATGAAATGACTCAGGATGTTTGAGAGTGGTTCCGACCTCATTGGATTTCATATGGAGAAAGTAGAATTTTAGATCTCATTCAAAATCCAACAGACTTATCAGTTTTTCAGGATTTCAGGATTGGGTTATTGCCATCCAGTTGCAGATGCAGGCACTTCCTCTAGTCAGCCATGACGGAGACGCATAACTCGTCTATCTGATTCTAAAGGTGGTAAGGGCAAGGGTATAGTTCCAGTTGAGGATGTTGATTCAGAGGAGGAGGCGGAGCGAGCGTTTTCCCCCTCTGGTTCAGAGTTTGAGGAAGAGGACATTGGCTTGTCACAGTCAGATGACTAGCAGTAGTTACTAGTGACTTCTATATCATCATCATGTATTGGTCCTTGGACAGTGCACTGGGTGCAATTTTGATATAGTGGATATATTCATGAGCCTACTTTGATCATATGTTGTCTTTTGTCTATATTGTAATGCTTTGTGTTTGGAAACATGAATAAAAATCTTTAAATTTATGTTTTTGTACGAAAAAATTAATATTTAATGTATTAATTACAAAAACCGAGTCATTGAAACCGAGTCGACCGAGTCATTACCGATTCAGAGTCATTACCGAGTCATTACCAAGTCCTGGTAGCTGACCGATTCCGTTTTTTAAAACACTGGTTACATAATTAGTAGCAGTTATAATGTAGCACGCACTTGTCTTCTTCCCTAGCGGGTTGATAGGCCCTACGAAATCGATGGCCCACTTGTCAAATGCCTACAGGGCCATTTGCGGTTGCAGGGCCATTTCATCTCTGCGTGAAGGTCTTCTAGTCCGTTGGCATGTATCACAGTCCTTGTAATAGTCATGAGAGTCACTATGCAGGGTAGGCCACCATAGTCCAGCTCGTAAGATCTTTTGCGTCGTTGCCTTTTTTGCATAGTGACCTCCTGCTACCCCGTCGTGGGCTTCTGTCAAGATAGTGTGTCGTTCATGCTCCAAAACGTACCTGCGCAACACTTCATCAGCTCCCTTCTTATATAGATGACATGCGATGATGGTAAAATCTGTAGTGCGAGTTACCAGCTCTTTCTTCTGTTGTACCGAATACTTTGCAGGTGTCATGCCTATAGTCAGGAACTGAATATTGTCGACGAAGTGTGCATCAACTACCTTAATAGCAAACAGCTACGCATAAAGCAATCCTTCTTCCAGGTTGGTCGATTCCTCACCACTCTCAATTCGGGACAAGTGATCCAGCCTAGCATTCAACTTTCCTGGCTTGACAATGATCTCAAAGTCGTACTCCTGAAACGACCGTAGCCATCGGCAGACTTTCCCTCCCAACACAGGCTTATTACTTCAAAGTTGAATGATCTGTAAACATTTTGAAGTGTCCTCCTAATAGACAGTGTCAGTGCTTCTGTAAGGCATAGACCATGGCCAATCCTTCCCACTCCATAGTGGAATAGTTACGCTCCACACCTGAGAGTTTCCTACTAGCAAATGCAACCGAATGATCAATATCTCCGCCTCCAGTCTGCATAAGGACCGCTCCCAAGGCGATCCCTGATGCATCGACGTGAACATGGAATACTTTCGCCCAATCAGGAAAGATGAGGATAGGCGCAGAGACCATTTTCTCCTTGAGTAGCTCGAAGCTCTTCTGACACTCGTCATCCCAAAAAAATGAAACATCCTTCTTAAGTAGCTTTTCCATAGGCGCTGTGATCAGCGCGTACCCCTGAATGAACTTTTTGTAGTAGCCTGTGTGTCCCAGGATCGAAAGCAGTTGTTTCTCAGTTGTAGGTACTGCCAGATTTATGATAACTACAACTTTCGCAGGGTAAACCATCAACCCCTGTCAGCAAACTGTGTGTCCGAGGCAAGATATTGAAGGGTACGCAGAATATGCACTTCTTGATATTCAGGGAAATCTGTGGTTTTCTACAAGCATCCAACATCATGCGCAGGTTCGAAACGTGCTTCTTCACTCAGCCAAAGACAGTCCAATCATCAAAATAAACCTCCAGAAAATTGTGGATAACTCTTTGAACACTGCGACTACTACACGTGACAAGATAGAAGGGGCATTCTTGAGTCCAAACAGCATGACCGTATACTAAAAGGATCCCCATTCCGTAGCAAACACAGTTTTGCTGCAATCTTCAGGTGCGATTTTGATCTGATGGTAGCCTGAGAACCCGTCAATGAATGAGTACACTTCTTGGCCTCCTACGTTATCAAGGATTTCATCTGAGAACGGCGTCGAAAAGGGATCATGTACGCAGGCATCATTCAATTTGCGCAAGTCCACACAGTTTCATATTTCCCCCTTCGTCTTTTTCTCCTGAACCACCATCAGACTTACCCAGTCTAACTTTTCGACCGGTTCAACGATACCTGCGGTGAGCATTTTATCGATTTCTTCCTTAACCTTCTACTTATACTTAGGATTCAACCAATAAGGGCGCTGCTTCACAAGGCACACATCTAGTTTTAACATGATGCGCATAACCCCTAGGTCCCCTGTGATCCCCTTAAGCTCTGAAAACTTCGTCGAGAATAAGTCTTGATATTCTGTGAGCAGTTCTGCAACTTTGCCTACTATATCATCATCCCAGTAATCCCCAATTTTAGCCAACTTAGGCTGCTCTTCTGTGCCAATGTTGACTTCTTGCAACTTCAAAGGCTTTGTAACATCAATAGTTTGTAGTGGGGGTCACGCAACTGCACGCTAGCCCTCCGACTTTGGGGTAGAGACATTGCGTGGATCCTCATAGCACTCTTCTATGGCTATATTGCGGAAATTGGCAATATCTTGCATTTGTGTTTCCCATGTGGGTGTCCCAAAGGCGACGAAAGGGTGTGATTCATCAAATACGAAGGTATCTATATCCTGCAGAGCTTCGTCACGCGCCTTTGTTCCCACTGTTAGCCCAAATGTCCCTACAAATTCATCCTTTAATGTTTCCCAGTGGCGGGTGCACTGATGTAGCTCTGCATCTAAGTACCATGCGGTGGGAATTGGTCCCAAGGCATGAATAAACAGGTGAACCCATTCTTCTGTAGTCTGGTCACACCAATTTTCCATCCAAGCAAACAGATGCTTGCGCGGGTCTCTATGGCCAAGAAATGTTTTTACGCATAAGTGGGCCGGAGGTTCGAATCACAAGATCATCATATCCCGACACTCCTCCCAATCCTAGAACGCCCCCTTATGCGTGTCCCACCACCTCGCAAGTGTTGCGCGCATTGCTAGATTAAGGGCCCATAGCCTTCGCTCTCTTGGAACCTCAGCTTCAAATGTTCGCAAAAACTCCTTAATACTACTAGAACCATCAAAGTAAGGCAGTTCTCTTTCCTCTAAGGAGATGCATCGGAAGCCCTTTGTGATCCTAAGACATCGCAGCACAGATACATCATGTAACCGATTCTGCCAATTTTCCATTTCTCCGTCGGAGTCAAAGAAATATTCGCTATCATTTTCCCAGCAAAGTACTCCATCGGCCGTGGGATTGATCCAATCTTCATCTCGCGCAGTTAACTTATAGATGTGATCCACATCCTCTTCTTCGCGCACCAACTACATATACCATTCTCCCTCTGCAGGGTCTAATGGTACTATCACCCGCGTACCGTCATTTTCAAACACCATGCTTCTTTTCTTCAAATTGATAAAACCTCCCATATCTATGGTCCAGTCCAATCCTAGGAGCGCAGGATAGGGGTCTGCATCTTCTACAATCTGAATGACCTCAAAGTCAGCTCGAACCTTAACTCCTGCGATATCTACCACGATCTTTGACAGCCTTCCCAACAGTATGATCTTCTGTTGATTGGCCATGCGCAGCTGGATAGTGGACCATTCCAACTTAGGTTCTCCCATTCGCTGCCAAGTTTGCTTGGGCAGTACGTTTGCATCTGATCCCAGGTCCAAAATAACCTGATCCATTTCATAATCACCGATTTGTGTTGTTAGTCGCATTTCCCTACCAATGTGTTTCTTATGTTTGTACAGTTTGTGCACATCCTTAATTTCCAGGGGTGGATTAGTTCTGACTGTGCAGCTGTCTATTAGTGCTTGGAGGTTTTCTACGACCCATTGGTTGCGCAGCAGCTTCATACACGCCTGCAAAAATGGTTTGACCTCGTCCTCTGCTTTGAGGTTTGTGGGGGTTTGAGAAGTAGATGCCTCAGCCTTAGCAAAAGTCTTGTCGAGCTTCGACAAAGGTTTCCTTTTCCTTTTGTAGGTCCAAACCTTCTTGTTTGATGACTACTTTTCGGATCCGAGGCTCAGCCGCAGCTTTCTCCTCCACTCCCCCAGTGGCCATGCCGATGCGTGTTATGACATTAATGCTTGGTCCTTCGTCTTGAGATTCTGCCTTAACCCTTTATACATTCCGCGTAGGTGTCTGCTACTTTTCTTGCATCTTTGCGATTAGAATCGGACAGTCTTCAATCACATGGTCTAGTTATCTGCAGTACCTACAAGATTGCCTTGCAGGGTTCGGGCAATCCCTCGCAAAGTGCCCTACCTCTCCGCAGTTATAGCAGATCAATTGTCCTCTTCCCCTACCTGCACTTTTGCCTCTGCCCCTAGCTGGGGAGCCACCTATGCCTGAGGGGGATCGTGGCGAAGAAGGGTCTGATTGTACCCTATATAGGTTTCCTCAATCGATCACAAGTTCGACAGTTATAATCATCATGTCCTACGGATCTGCAAAATCTACACCATTGTTGCTTCAGTTCTGGGACATACGCACCCAGACGAGGGCAGTGGTTAGTATCATGCAGGCCGGCTACGTGACAATCATCAAACCATAACGCTGGTCCACTTGGACCCGAGCACCACAGACTGGGTCCCCCCGCCTGTAGATAGTCTGCCAGCAGTGGGCACTGATCCTTGGTATGCCCAGATACCCTACATCGTATGCACCATGCGTATGGGCTAGCTTCTTTCCCTCGGTCCTTTCGCAGGTTCTGGATCTCCATGTGCATCGCCTCCAGCTGTCCTTGGATTTGTTGTACTCCCAACTGGGTATCATCTCTTGGCGCAGCTTCCAATTTCATAGCAATCTCCAAGGCCTTTTCCTGCGATTCAATGGCTTGATGACCCATAGGTATGCGCAGGTGAGGCAGTAACATAGCAATGAACCATTCCTTGTGTAGTCTGTCATCGTACAGAAATCCCCCTTCTCCGATTGCCTTATTTAGCCATTGGTCAGCTTCCCATACAGACTCGGAGGGTCCTTGCTTGAAATCTTTCAGATCATTCACAATCTGAGAGTAGGACTTAGGCTTCTTAAACTGTTGTTTTAGGGCATCTTTAATATTTTGAATGGTTGCATTCGCATGCTGAGCTATGTATCCCATATACCAGTGTAGGGCCCTTCCTTCAAAGGCAAGGGATAGTTGTGCCCTTTTCACTGCATCGCTGGCCACATTCTGCGCAGTCCACACTGATTCTGCGACAAACCAGAACCAATCCATATCTTCGTCCCCTACGCCCTTAAAGGTAGGTAGCTTCATGTGCGAGGCCATCTCGTCTTCTGATGGTGGTGGAGGTATAGGTGGGTTTTTACCCCTATGTTGGCTTGAAGGTGGTGTAGTTGGAGGGCTCTGTGTAGCCGAATCCCTTACTAGACTGTAGACAGATCTATCTCCTTCTTGATTAGTTTTGTAGTATTTACCACTTCGTGTTGTACCCTTGCTCTGATCAGAGCTCTCTCACTCTGTCTGGCGCACAAAATGCTCTTTTCGCACAATAATATCTTAATCAGTAATGGCAAGGTTTTCAGAAACTTACCCCGAAAACCCTTGAAGAACCTCTGTTCTGCCTCAGAATAGGACATGAATTTGTCGAATGCAAATTCCGTCACAAATCCTCCCAGCACACTATCCACCCAGTGATCTACCATACGAGTGATGGTATTATCAGTTCTTTCTAACCGCTAGATCAACTCTCGAGTCCACTGCGTGACCCACTCGTCCTTCCAACACGTCTGGAAATCTACAAGCCTTGCCAGCCACTCTTGAAGCTCATTCGCAAATGTTACAAAGAAGATTTTGTAGATCTCGATAAAAATGTACTTATTCTTCCACTTCTCTATTGTCAACTTTGTGATGTGATTCTCTTTCACCGCAAATTCCTGAACTTGTTTTTCAAACCATTCTTCGATTTCTTTCTTTTCATGTCTCCAATGTTTTCTTGGCATTACCCGATCTCTCTCTCAAAACGCTCCCGGTCTTGGCAACGGAACCATTTGTTGGCTCGAGGGGTCCTGACCCAGGTTCGGAGTTTAAGGTTTGCCAACAAACCCCTATACTATTGTCCCTTTCGGCAGTGACTTGCTTGCGCAGACCAAAGTCTCACCCGAAGCAGTATGGAAGGGTGCTAAAACCAGGTTTCCACACCCTGAGAGAGAGTAGGTAAGTCAAGCAGATCTGCGTTCACAGCCTTAATGGATTCACATAAGACAGGTTTGTTCGCAGGCTTATTACCAGTACAATCCACAGTATAACAGAGCTATTACCATGCACAGATCTAATACCTTCGCATCCATGTGCGCATCAACAGTTATCAATACACAATATGATTAACAGATTACCAATATATCATAACATAGACAAATTCACAACATAAACAAATATCCTATTGTATTCGTAGCTACAACAGATCCCAAAGGTTCGCATCAACAATAACATGTTAGATCCAAACAACATAAGATACTTCAACAATACTCTGCATATATTAATATCAAAACCCGCTTACAATCCCAATATATCGCCTACACACACAGCCAGTGGGGTCTGCACACAACAGGACAAAGGATCTCTGCGCACACAGCCAGCAAGAGTCCTTACCCAAACAACCCAAAACAAATCTAACAATTCACACTTAGCATCAGACGTAGTTCTTGCCTACCTTAAGACTCAAAATGTTCATTTATTTATATCGACTTAGCCTACGCTTCCAATGGTCCGCAAATCGTGGTTTGCAGACTCTTAGTCTACCCTTGACCCATTACAATGCATTTGGGGCTTTGACCCACCCCAAAACCCCTTCGTTAGACTAATTAATACCAAAAATATACAAAATTGTACAAAATTCGCAGCTTTTAGGGGACCCTGTTCCAACATGGTGGGAGTGTTGTGTGTCTGCACTTCCTCCCCACTTCCTGTTGGTTTTTGCAGTACATTCTTCATTTAATTTTGTCTTTTATGCCTTGTGTATTTATCTAAAGCATGCATGGTTCTTATGTCCTTTTTCGCTCAATTAATTTGCAAAACCAGTCCATTTAAGGCACACTTGCTAGTGTTCAATGGTTGTCATGAAACAAGTCGAGGTTCCTTCAAATCCCAAGCAATCTCCTTCCTCAAACTCTAGAATCTATGTCCAAATTCTCAATACTTTTAATTTGTAATTTTGATACATGAAATATTTATAAAGTATGTAAGAGGGGAATTTGCCCGAAGGGTTATCACAGCCTTTTTGCCTGGAGATTTCTCCAAGCCAAATGTAGTAATTTGGCCACGCACAAATGGCACAACTTTCAAAGGTATGCGACTAGGTGCAAGTCACATTCAAATTTGGCAACTAGACACCCTTCAAAATGGTTCATAACCCAAGGGAAGTCTACTCTTTTAACGTGCAGCCCATTTAGGTGTGTTTCTTGAAGCTCTCTAAACACACCAAAATGTGAAGGAAATTAAAAAGAAATTGGGAAAGCAAACTTTGATTCCATCTCAAAATCTCCACCAAGATTGATCTTCTATGCATAAAAATGCTTGAACAAATAGTTGCGATTCCAAACAGAGACAGAGACAAACATTGAAAATTAAAGGTAAGAACATATCCTTCAATTGACATATCTTAAAGAAAGTTATAAAGGTGTGCTTGTGCAGAATGCAAATGGTGTGATTGTGAAAGACAAACCGTGTGACAAGTTCTATTACAAATATTGGAAAAAATAAAATAAAAAGACATTAGAACCAACTTCCTAAAAACTCAAATTTCTCAATATTAAATCCAGTAGTTATGAAAAGTTTCTAGGGATTTTCCATTCAAATAATGTCTTGTGCATTCTAAATCTCCACCAAGATTGATATGCTAGGCTTAAGAAAGCTTTAAAGCTCTGTTGGGATTACAAACATGGACAAAAACACAAACATTAAACCATTGGGGGCATCATTCCACCATGCATGGAATTTAGATCATACTGGAACACTGATCATGCTGAAAGTTTTACCAAATTCTTATAATATTTGCAGCCAGAAAGAGAGTCCTTTTGTCACAAAAGTAGCTTACTCACAGCAAGAGGAGTAACTTTAAGATATCCATTCACAAAGGAATATCGACTAAGTACATGCAGCCAGAAAATGCATACAATTGGCACTATTTTGTGATATCTCAATGTTAGATGCGTCGAGGTGATTTGTCATATTCTGAAGGTCGTTCTAAAGTTGTACATGTGCAGAATGCCCACGGTGTAATAGTGAGACATAAGTGTGGTACAAGCTATTTTATCACAATTACTTGAAAAATACACATTGCACTCAACTTCCTAAAAAATTCAAAATTATCCATGTTAGAAAAAAAAATGAATAATAAAAATAAAAATAAAAGACAAAAATTGATATAGTTTTTGGGGGGTTTTCTATCCAAATGGCATTCTTTCCTTCCACTTTTTTTGATAAGTAAAGTGGGGGGGCTGTCTAACCTTGTATCAAACTTGCCTACAACTACAGAAATGAAGCAAAACCCCTGGCGCATCATTCCACTAAGCATGGACCTTTGATCATACTGGAACACTGATCATCCTCAAATTTCTACCAGATTCTTATTAGATTTGATGCCATAGAGAGACTTCTTTTGCTACAGAATTTGCTTACTCGCAGAAAGAGGAATAACTTTGCATGTGTATGTAAGAAAGGATATTTTAAGATATCTCATTGTTGACTGCGCTTAGGCGATCTGTAATAGGCACGGGCAGAGATGCCAAGTGCAGGACACGGGCAATTTTGGCATAACGGAAACAAGTGGTCATGTTATTTACACTATAAATGACAGACCACGGGATTTTATGGCCAAAAGGGCATTTGATAGCGATCAAGAAAAAACAAATCTTAAACTTTTCGTTTTCAGATTCCAAATATGGCAGGCATTAGAGCAAATTCAGACATTTTTTTATACATATCAGACCTATATCAGAACACATTTTTTTATAAATAACAGACCAATATCAAGCATTTTTTTCAAACTCTTATCAGCGATAAAATAAAGGGCAAACCAAAGCTCAAAAAATTAAAATTAAAATAAATAAATACCTTCACAAAATTTCCTAACGTCTTGGTGGACCCGCGAGAGGAAGTGAACACATCTTCGATCCCAGCAAACTGCAGAACCTTCTTGGGCACACGTGCCGCCACTATCCCGGCACCTCTTGGCGCTGGAACCATTCTGACGGTAACAGAGCCGCACTTCCCTGTGACTTTAACAGGCACAGTATGCGGCTTCCCAATCTTGTTACCCCAGTAACCTCTCCTCACGGGAATAACCGAAAGCTTCGCCAAAATAATGGCTCCGCGGATGGCCGTGGCCACCTCCTTGCTGCACTTGACCCCAAGCCCTACGTGGCCATTGCCGTCACCCACAACAACGAATGCTTTGAATCGAGTCCTCTGCCCGGCCCTCGTCTGCTTCTGCACGGGCATGATCTTCATGACCTCATCCTTCAGCTGAGGACCCAGCATGGCCTCCACGATCTGGTGCTCCTTCACAGCCAACGAGAAAAGATAGATTTGCTCGAGGGAACGAATTTTCCCTTCTTTTACCAGGCGGCCAAGCTTCGTCACGGGCACCCATTTTTCTTCTTCGTCTCTTCGGGCTCCTCGCCGGCCACCGCGACGGTCCCCGCGACCTCTGTCACCTCGGCCTCGGCCAAATCCGCGTCCAAATCCACCTCCCCTGTCCCCTCCGCGTCCTCCCCTTTCCGCCATTCTGATAAATCTGTAAAACCCTAGAAACCCTCGACCCTCGCAGAAAACCCTTGAAACACTTAACCCTGGCAGAATAAGTAGTAAGGAAAATAATAATAATAATTTGCCCTAAGGCACTATTTTTTTCCGTCCTAAAATAATAAAGACAAACAAACAAAAACCTCTAAATCCACAAAGGGTATTCGGTGTATATTCCCTAAATTATGATTCCATGCATGTTGTACCATTATAGTTAAGGGATAAATGCTAAGCTTGTATTTAGATGCTTTTAGCATCCATATGTGTATGTGGAAAGTATTAATAGGGTTGTAAATTTTGCTATTAAGCTCGTCTCTTTTTTCTAACATTTATCTTTCTTTTTTTTCTTCTTTGTTTTAAAGAGAGGTTTACATGGAGTGTGAGTAAATGGCTTTTAATTTTTTTTTGTAAACCAGCATTCTATTCATTACAGTCGTGTAGGGAGGTGGTGGCTGCCCAACAGAGGGAAATTAGCTCTGCCACCTCAGTATCTTAAGAGTTATGTTGATCATTGTTGGCACAAAAAATAAAGAGTTCTTAGAAAACAAAAGGCTAAGTCCCAAACTAGAGTAACAACAAAAAACTATAAAAACCTGCTAAGAGCTAGTTTCAGTCAAGATTTCCTCCTCAATCGAGCAAGCATACGAAGAGGAGGGCGGCATTAGACAAGCTCTGTCAGTTGGGGTATATGTCTTGGCCTTGTAGGTCTGTTGAATGTCTTGCTGAGGAGGGGTTGCTGCTAGAGGTTGATTGGAAGTCTGAAACGGTGTGACTGTTGCAGCTCGCTCCCCATCCGACGAAGATTTCGCCTAATACCCTTAAGGTGGATCAGCGATGTTGGTGTTGCGAGTTGAGTGGATGCACTAGCTCTCATAACCCTCGCTAATCTTGAAGTATTGATGGGGTTGGTGTCTCGGAATGGTGGATTTCCGCCAAGCCTTGCTGCTACGCTCAGCCATGTCCTTGTCACCCTCCCAACTTCTTTTAAGACTCAATAGGGGGGTGGGCTCCCAAATTTCTTGCAGTAGGTCGTGAAGTAGCTCAGCCTCTCGCCTTCCCCCAATTGGGAAATCAATTTCCCTCTCATGAGCCATGGCATCCCAAATCTGAGTGGTCGCGAGAGAGGTAGAGTGTCCTTTGAGAATGAGTATGTTAATGCGCTCCGTAGCTAGCTGCCTTTGCCAAAGCAACCAAGCAAAGAGGTTTTTCATATTCCAGTACCGATTTGTTGCCGTCTTGCTATGAGAATTTGTGGTTTGGCGATGCTCCTCCTCCACTTGGTCGACCAATTCTTGGATGTGGTTGGGAATCCATGCCTCAAAATTGTCATGAAGTTGTAGGGGAACATTGTCTTCCCCACTATATTTGCTAGAGGCACTATGCACTCTTCGCCCTCACTGGTTGCGACAGCATGCTTGTCTCGCTCTAGGCATCCTGAGTAGCAGAACTCGAGCCAAATAGAGACAAAGCGAGGCGTTCCAGGGAGAATACCGGGTGTAATGGCTAATGATCTTCATGGGGATGCACCAATAGATGTAGCGCCTTATGGCGTGCTCGGGAGTACTCATCGTAATGGCTCGAGCGTGCAGAGGCGACCTCCCTCTGATGGCATTCATGGCATTTAACGCCCTAATCTTCATGTTATGGTTGGAATGGGGGCCTCTATTATTACCCTGTCCTTTTAACCGATTATTACCCTCTCTGTCACCTCGCTTGCACTCACCCTTCCACCTACTCTTGTTATGCATGACTCTCCTCATTAATGAGGCAATTTTCAGTGTTGGACAGCTCACCCGCATCCGGGACTAAAGTGGCTTTTATTATCAACCTTGACTAATCAACATTAACTGAGAAACTTATAACTTAACATTGGTTGAGATCTTCAAGGATACACTAGTAGGAGTCTCACTCTAAGGATGCTTAGTTTTCTAGCCTCAACAAAATGGGCGAGACTTGAACTTGAGAAGTGAGAGTGTGAAACTTACCTCCCAACCACTTTATCTATATACCCTTCAATATAGAATGTTAACTTAAACTTGGAGAAAGATAAATAAGACAAGCACAAGAAAGTTAAAGTTTTCAAATATATGTATCATTATTCATTGAATAAAGTTAAAGTTTTCAAATGTGTGTATCTTTACTCACTGAATAAAGTCAAAGTTTTCAAATGTATGTATCGTTTTGTTTTTTATTAATGTGAAAGTAATATGAATTTCAATAACATAAGCAACCAATACAATGTTCTAAATGATCTTACCATCTCTTTTAAGATAGTAGTGTAGCTCAATTCTAGGTCACTAGTAAGTCTTTTAATGTTACCTTTTTACAATGACACAATGACAAGGAGATAGAGTCTCCTACAAATATACTACGGTATGGAGAGGTGATTTTAATGGGTGAGATTGTAATGCAATTATGATCAATCAAGTTCTTCTCAAATACTATCCAATGTTATATTTCTTCTCCTTTTTAATGGTATTACCATCATTTTTAAGATGGTGTTGTGGTTCAATTAAAGGTTATTGTGAGCCCTTCCAATCTTACATACTTTTAATGACATTATGACAAGGAGATAAAGTATTTTAAGAATCACTGGGGGTGGAGAGGTGATTTTATTAGTTGATATTGTCATTGTAATCATGATCAACTAGGGGAGGGACAACAGTTGATTTGTGCGCTCCTTGCCACGTCTACGTAGGTCCACCAAATCGCCATGTTGCCTATACGAAACCTAACTAACTCACCCTCCCACCTGTCGTGGTAGATGGGGAATTAACTCTTGCCTCAGAAAACTCATTTTTTATCTTAAACTAGGGTTTCTTCGTTACTTTGCGAGGAAGGCAGTGTTATTTTGTTTGGGGTCGGTGTGTGGGCGTTTTGTTTTCCCGACTGTTGTTCGCCTGACAACCTGATGTTACTCACCTAAAGCTTAGTCATTACGCTGCATTGGTTTTCTTTGTTGTGAGAATTGGTTTGTGGGGGGTTTGGGTGTTAGCTTGTTGTGGTTCAAGGTTCAACTTTTCATGGAATGTAGCTCCATGCATGTGGCTCACTAACGCTTGGTACAGTTGTCTGCTTTTGACCCTCTGCCAAATTTTAATCTGTTCAATGGTGGAAATGGAGGTTTCGCACTCCAGTGGGTTTTCACATGGGTAAGTTCTCTTGGTAGTCATTTTTTTATGCATTTTCACTTGGGTTGATGAGTTTTTTGCAGTTTTTTGACACCTTTGCGCTTTGTGTTGCAAGTAAGCTCGGTTGGGTTTGGAGGGCAGGTATGGTGAGGTGTTGGGGTCTTCAACACTGATGCAACGACGTTTGTGTTGCTCGATGGCTTTGTCGATGGTTGTCTGATAGGAATTGCAATCCTACCAACTAAAAACTTTGTGTTTGTGAACACATTCAAACCATGCGAAGTGTAGTCCATTCGGTTTTTTTATGAGTCTGTGCTCTTTCTGTTTGTAGTTTCATGTTTGTGGACAATACAAAATTAGGGTCATTTTGTAAATTTGCATAAGGTTTTGTAAATTAACTTAGGGATTTTGGAAATCAGTGTTCTGGACAGTCATAAATTAGGGTTTTTTGTAAATTTTGCTTACGGTTTTTGGAAATTAGTGTTCTGGACAGTCAAAATTTAGGGGTTTTTGTAAATTCGCTTATTGTTATTATAAATTAACAAGGTTTTTGGAAATTGGTGTTATGGACAGTCATAAATTAGGGTTTTTGTAAATTTGCTAACTGTTATTATAAATTAACTCAGGGTTTTCAGAAATTGGTGTTCTGGAGAGTCATAAATTAGGGTTTTTTGTAAATTGGTTTATTGTTATTGTAAATTAACAAGGTTTTTGGAAATTGGTGTTCTAGACAATCATAAATTAGGGTTATTTTTGTAAATTTTCTTATTGTTATCGTCAATTAACTCTGGATTTCCATAAATTGGTATTGTAGACAATTGGAAATTAGGGTTTAGATCCTTCGCAACTACTTCTCCCTGAAGAATATTTATGGTTGATTTTAGAGCCGTCAAATCTTCTCTAGGAGAGATAATAAAATTCAAATCACCAATTTCTTTGAACATTAGATAAGATTTACCATCAAGTTTGAAAATAGTCTCTAGACGTAAATATCTGCAAAATAAAACCCCAAGCTAGCACTCCTTAAAAGAATCTTATTTTCTTTCAATACAAAGCAAAATAAAAGGGACTCGTTGAACTTCAGATTATAGGTTTCTCAAATTTCATTAAGAACTATCCACATTCAGAATGGCACTACTCAGTTTATCGGAGTTGATACACAACATGAAAATAATATACTTGTGTTTATGCATTTTATGTATGCAAAGCACAAATCAATGAGCACTAAAGATATGACTCCAAAATTATAATAAATCTATGAATCATAGCATCATAGACATTTCTTACCATGGACTTAAGACTGATGAGCCTATAGAGGTTGCGAAAAAAATATTGAATGGATATGGACTACATTGCACCGGTTCCCGCACCCAGGGGTGGGGTTCCCGCACCCAGGGGTGGGGTTCCCGAACCCAAGTACCCTGAAGAACCCAAACGAACCGGGTTCTTCAAACAAAAAAATTCGGGTTCTTCGGTTCTTTTGGTATGAAGAACCCATCGTTTGGGTACTTAGAACCCGAATTTCAGGTTCTTCAGGGTTCTTCATGAACAATTTTTTCAAATATATAAATTTTTTTAAATGATTAAAAATTAAAAAATTTAATTAAATTTTAATAAATATTAAAAATAAATTATAATTTAATAAAATAGAGTTTGTTTAGTCTTGACTCTT
This sequence comes from Pinus albicaulis, assembly GCA_034641835.2. NCBI lineage: Eukaryota > Viridiplantae > Streptophyta > Pinopsida > Pinales > Pinaceae > Pinus > Pinus albicaulis. The sequence continues at coordinate 821,976,837 of CM076572.1, read as the reverse complement.
AAATTCTCCACCCTCTTCATTCTGCACGCTGCTTCCCATTCTTTCTCACCGCCCAGCATTCCACTGCTCGCAAACGCAGCATTCTCTGCTATCGAACCATTTTCCTCATCCCTCTTACATCGTCGTAGCATCATTAACCCTGCAAATAAACGCACTCAAAAAACGAAGCGATCATCCTTGAGCTCCATCCTTCTTCTACCGTGGACGTTAACCTGCACAACAAAACGCACACAAAAAAAGAGTGTGGCTTTCAACCTGCATAGTTTCTCTGCTACCGAGCCTTCAGATTCTGCTTTGCGTCGACATCGGGCTCCTCCTCCCTTTGCCCAACCTGAAACTCACGCAGATAAGAAATATCATATGTATGCATTGATTTGTTTTGATCGGATTCATTTTGCGTGCACAAGGGTTTAGTATAGTTTAGGTTTAGATTTGTTAATTTTTAATTTTGTTAGTTTAGATTTAAATCTTAGTTTTTATTCATTCCGCTTTTGATAGCGTTAGTTTTAAAATAGTTTTATTTTATGATAGGTTTTAGATTTCGTTTTTTTTACTTTGACTCTTAGTTTTAGATTTTTTGGTTTAGTTTTAGTTTAGAGCGTTAATTTGGATATAAAAAAATTGAAAAATAAAAATTATAAAATAAAAAATTCAAAAAATATTTTAAATTTTTGTTCTTAGAGTTTGTTTAGTCTTAATTTTCATTAAATTTATAATTTATAAATTTAATTTATAAAATATAGTATTATATATGATATATAAATTATAATTTATAATTTATAATATATATTAATATAAAAATATCTAGACGAACCCACGCACCCTGTTTCAAAAAATGCCGTCCCCGTCCCCGTCCCCGCACCCGCCCCCACGTTTCCTGGCAACATAGGATATGGATTTTAAAGGGGAATTTTTTTTATTTTTATTTTTTGCCTATTTTTTGTATAGAATGGCTATACCATATTCTTTGATATTTGCACCTAAAGCTTCAGAAGAAAACTCATCGAAGACTACTAGCACTTGTTTCAATTCTTTTACCTTCTCTGGTGACAAAATATCTTTTTCAATCTTGTTTTTGCACTAGTCTTTAAGCAAATTATATGCTCGATAACACTGATTCCTATTTTCTTGTCTTTCTCCATTATATATGTGAAATTTTCAATATGCCCAAATGCTTCTAGGATTGTTTCTTGTCATCCATTGTGTTTTCCTCGCATTTTATTCTCTGGTCATAAAAAGACAATTGTAAATTTGTTTAATTAAAAAAGTTTTGAATTTGTTTGATTCAATGGAGTCATGACAGATCAACTTTTTTTTATCAATTGTGTGGTATTCTTTCTTGTCATCCACTATGTTTTGCTCGCATTTTCTTCTTTAGTTGTAACAAGACAGTTGTGAATTTGTTTGATTAAAAAGTTTTGAATTTGTTTGATCAATGGAGTCATGACAGATCAACCTTTTTAATTGATTATGTGGTATTCTTTCTTGTCATCCACTATGTTTTCCTCACATTTTATTCTACGTTCACAGCAAGACAGTTTTGAATTTGTTTGATTCAAGGGTGTAATGAATCAACTTTTTTAATTGATTGTGTGGTATTATTTCTTGTCATCCATTATGTTTTCCTCGCATTTTCTTCTTTGGTCATAATAATGCAATTGTGAATTTGTTTGATTAAAAAGTTTTGAATTTGTTTGATTCAATGGAGTCATCACATATCAACTCTTTTAATTGGTTGTGTGGTATTCTTTCTTGTCATCTACTGTGTTTTCCTCACAATTTCTTCTCTTGTCATAACAAGACAATTGTGAATTTGTTTGATTAAAAAATTTTGAATTTGTTTGATTCAATGGAGTCATGATGTTTGCATCGACCGAATACATCTAGAATTTAGTCAGCTCGACATTTCTTTTGGCAATGTTGCAATGTTGTGTTTGTGACGCAATATACTCGATCCCTTCAACTAGATAAAATTTGAATCCATTAAATCGCTAAGCAAATTCCAAATTGTGCTCAACTGACGAAAATTTCCATTGTAGATTGTGCCTTACTGTGATGTAAAATTGTGCTCAACAATGTAATCTAGACTTGACACGCAGATTTAATCCATCCTCAGTCATATGGAGTGTCAGTATTGGACGATTAGGGTTGAAAATTTCCATTATGGATAAACTACATGCTTTCCATCCTACATTTAATTGGTTTTTGTCAATTTATTATCAACCATAATCTTCGATCCATAAAATTTTAAAAAAATGGAGAACAAGTATTCTGAATTCTGCATACCATTGATGGTTTATTTTGTTTGTTTGCATAAGTGAGGGTTTGTACTTGGAATATGTGCTTGGAATATATATGTGTATGCTTGGAATAAGTTTTAATTAATCCAATCGCAATGGAAGTAGAGTTATCCATGTAAGCATAGTCAATTGGAACTAGATGTGTTTTCAATTTGTAATGGCGAGGGAGAAATTAGGAGGTTGAAAATGACCACCAAATAAATGGAGTCACGATGTTTGCATCGACCAAAATTGTTTATTGTTATTTTTCATTGTTTTATGGAGTTTTCAAATTATAAAATGTGAGTTGTTCAATATTTCATTATTCCCTCGTTTGTCATTTATTTAACAACTTAGAGAAAAATGTGTTGTTGTAAATCATTTGGTATGTAAAGGCATAACAAAAATTCCATTTGCATTCTTAGTTATGATTTCTCCATTCTAATAGGGTACAAATGTTTCTTCTAAAATGGATTTTGATTACAATGTTGCAAACAATATGGAATAAAATGACCTAGATTATAAGCCAAATCCTCATGTGACAAGAAAAGGAGGCAATCCATCCAAAATCCACATCATAATGTGGTTACAACAAAAAAACATATGATACCCCTATTCTTGATGGCCTCCAAAATATTCAATGCCCAAACTTGTTGAGTTCCCTGTTTGATCCAAGTAGGTTGGCCTTCCTAATAATGGTTGATTAGGATGTATTGGATTGTTGCCATATGATTGAGACCAACTTGCCCCTTGTATCCATGGAGGAATTGCGTACCCATAACTCACACTTACACTACTAACCCTCGCATTAAGTGGAGGTGTCTAATAAGCATACATAGGATTGACACATGCACTGGTAGGAATATAGCAAGTTGGAAAACCCCCATTTTGATAGTGATGTTGAAATGACACTAAGAAATGGCACCCAAGGGGGATTCTAATTTAATTTTCCTTAATTAAATTAGAAGTAAATTGTAACTCCACATCACATGATAGCTTGTAAGCGTTAACTAAGTCAGGAAGATTTAGTTAGCTCAGTCAATTCGAGTTGAGGGTCAAACCGGAGGCATGTAGAGTCCACTCTAATTTTTAGGGGGTCCAGCTACAATTATTTGTGAGTTGTAATTAGTTAACTCAATTAATTGAGCTAAAATCAGTTTAACTAGTTATAAGTGAGAGATGAGCTAGTGATAGGTCCAATGAATTAATTCTTATTTAATTCACAAGTAGTGGTTAATCAGTTAACTGATAATTCACTATAAATAGTTGTTGCATGTCAGTTCTAAGGAAGGCCCAGTTGAGTTTGAGGTTAAAGGGAAGATAACTATCAGTTGTGTAATTAGAAAATTGAATAGGTCATGCATGAGGTCATCAGGATGCCTCAAAGAAATTGCACAATCAATTATTGGGAATTTCCTTATTAATAGGGACACAATTCCTCCACGAATGTGTAAGCAAGGTTGGTCAGACATAGGCAGAGAATTAGTTAAGTATTGGATTGATTTTGCCTAGATCATAGTGAGACAGTCAACAAAGTGCAAAGGTTTCTCACGAAGGGAAATAACATTGTATTATTTCATGTTCTTGACTTTATGCAATATACAGATAGTGGGGTTTTGAGCAGTTGCTTTCCCCACATACATATTGTGTTGCGTGATTGATAATTTATTTCTCTTGTTTATTTGTGATTATGCGATTGAATTTGGTTTCCATAAGAAGTGATTCAATATTTTGTTTTAGTATGTGTTGTACTATTCAACAAGCCCCATTATTTGTGTATAAATACCTTAGAAAATAATGGGGACTTTTTTTTAATATTTTAAAAGTTAAAACCATAAAACAATTTTTTTATTGTATAACTCTGGAATATGGTATTTGAAGGATTAATTCATATCCTATTGGTCGAAGGACTTAAGTGAAAAACCCAAATAAACCTCATCGCACATTGCATATCACAAATGCAACAAGCAGCCCACAAAACACTCCACTTAAAAGTTGCGATGCGATATAGCCAAAGGTATAAAAGGCACAAAGGCTTTCAAAGTTAAAGAAAAACAAATAATAAAGGAAAAGGCTCCCCGACAAGCATTATTTCATAAGAGCCGTTGGTGGGACACACTCACTGCCACGTCATCCATCACAAATAAAAAATCGTAATTCTCTTTAGTACCATCTACCATGCCTACTTCCAAAACTCTCGATGCGATATATCGCATCGCAGTTCCACCAGCCTTCATCGCATTTCCACTACCCCTCAAAACACTCACAAAATCATTGATTTTGCGATTGCGATATGGATATTGCATCGCAAAAATCCCAGCACTCTCGCCCCTCCAAAGTTTCTCTCGCTCCAATCTGCCGATAAAGAACTAAATGATTATTTAAAGGGTAAAAACTTGATCAAAGTCGGCGAAATGAACACATCGCATGTTTTAAAAGTCATGCTCCTAGACAAAGTTGCGATGCAAGATTTTAATTAAATGCCAAGTGTGTAAGTCAAGCACGTGAACCCACGTTTATCATAATTACTCAGCCATAACGGTATGATGGTCTCGAACCTCCAAAGTGATTTGATGGCATGGTATTTAATGTTTCAAATGTTTTTGTGTGCAAAATATATTCGCCATCATTTCAAGTTTTATTGCTAAAACACTCTTGCATTGTTAGTATTGTTCTTCATTCCCTGTTTTTCTTACTACATGCTAGTCTCGAAAAGCAACATCCTTCCGAGATGTCAAAGGCTGCAAAGAAGACAAAGAAACCCATGGCTCCTCCAAACTTAACGCCCCCTGCTTCAGAAGTAACAGAGATGCCGCCATTGTTTTCCGACACAACATGAGCTCCAGAAAGTGGTTCTTCCTCATGGGAATCCATGTACAGGCTTTTTAAAGACGAGAAACCCAGGATAATTAAGAGAGAAGCCATGGTTGATGTTGTAATGTCTTCTGAAACCTCTATAAGTGAAGTCACGAACTCCTTTTTCCACAAAATTGTTGCTCGCCCAAAGATTCTTCCATATACTGATATGGTCAAATGGGTAATTGAAAAGCTGAGCTTCGACAATAGGACATTTATGACCTCAAGAGATACAATGATAGGGTCTTTAGAGGCAGATGATTTGAAGTAAACGTATCATATACCTAACCGACAGAAGGTATATGCCAAAAGTTTCCTTGAGAAGTTTGCAAAGGCTAATAAGTTGCAACCAAACCCGATAAGACAATGGAGGCACAACCCTAACAAGCACAAACATGATGATAAGGGTATGTATTATGTATCTTATCTCGATGGTCCCTATTGCTACATTTCCATTATGATGTGTAGGCTTTTTGGTTCTCCCAATACAAATAAATTCTTGATTGAATGGTTCCCTCTCATGGAGGTTGTATCAGACTCATACATTATGGATTGGGGAACAATTCTTTCTAATAATATTGCCTCACAAATACTAGCCTATAAAAAGAATTGTATAGTCACCTCCAGGACAGTTCCTCCATCTTTTATGAGTGCTTATATCATGGACGCAGTGTGTTTTACGTCAGATTTCCCAAACATGGGATGGAAATGGACCATTCAAGACCCTACTCCTATCCATGTCTACCATAGTATCCTCTGGGAATCCAAGTATGAGTATCATTTCTACAAAATTTTCCATGGAGTCATTTTACCACTTCACCAGGATGTGTTTGGTGATAAAGCCCCAAGATTTTCAAATGAAGCCCGGGGTGATTTCACTTCCATAGGAAAATGGTTTGGAAAATAACTATTTACATATGTCAAAGTTTATGGAAGTCTTGCTAAACCCCGTGTCCTCCCATTGTATGTACCAAACAATCTCTTTACAAGGGAAATTGCTTATCAAACAGTTGGGAATGGGTTAGCCAAAGCTTTGAAAGAAGTTAAAAAGGTTGCAGGGCCTTCTTTCCCTATCCACTATGGTGTTTATGCTCTAGACAATTTCAAACATGTTGGACTGGAAATCAATCTGATTCAATGCTTAAAGCTATCTATTGTTCCCGACAGACAGTTTGATCCTAGTAAAATAGCCCAAAACTATACAATTTGTTGAGACCTATTTACAAGTTGAAAAGCTAGCAGCAATGTGTCTTAACTCTGCACAACTTGCCCAATTTAAAGAATACAGGAATAAAAGGTTGGAGAGTATTCATCTCAACATCTTAAAGGTGTCTCGGCCTATTTCACAGAAAGAATATAAGCTGGAACAACCTCCCAAGGATATTGAGGTCCTACAGGGAGAAAATGAAGTCAAATCAACTGAAGAAGAGATAGTAATCCATTGTTCAACAGTGAATTGGATAAAGTTTGGAATAAATTTGACCAGCAACTTAAAGGACAACAAGAGAAATAAATCATTGATCTTGAAGAGATAGTTAGCACACCTTAAGACAAGAGTCAAAGCCCGCTCACTATTGGGGCTTCTGATAAGGAATTCAATACAAAGGAAGTTGAATTCATCTCGACCTTCTCTTCGTCTGAAATTGTTCTAAAGATAAAATAAATCCCTCCTCTCGACATCTTTTACAATCCCAAACATCGGGTTGTAATAAGCAGACAAAGAAAGAGAAGGAGAGTTGATCAAACACAAGCATTAGTCCCTGGTGAAATACCCATGGAAGTAGTGTGCAAAGATCCACAATTTGATCCATCTGAATATCTGACAAGGTTGACATAGTTTATAGGTGCTTATGCATCTGCCACAATTGATAAGGCATAATAAGTCCAGCAACTATTTAAAGAGAAGGATGAAAGAATCCTATAGTTGGAACAAGAATTGTTGGCATAGAAACATAGTGTTAATTATGAATTACAGACACAAGTGTCACAACTTCAGCAAAGCTTAGATCAATTGAAGTTACGACATCAATTTCAAAGATGCTCAAATTCATCAACTACAGTTCACAATGGAACAATTGAAAGATAGCCCAAAGATAGATGACTTCAAGAAGGAAGATTTGGAACTCAACACCTTGTTGGCTCAACAACAAGTAGTATTTTGTCAAAAGATGACAATCATCAATGATGTGTGCGATAAAAGAGATTCACTGATGAATCAATCGGCCGACCTGAGGACGAACTTCGATGACATTGATGACAAAATTACTGAATGCATCACTTGGCAGGACAGTGCAGAGAGTCGAAAGTAAAATCTTCCCAAAATTGAGGATTCCAAAAAGGAAATCCTATTTACTGATTTGGACATACAAATGAAACATATTGAGAGAGCAATATTCAGAGCAAGGGATGTGGCCAACAACATTGTTGAAACTGTCAGCAATAATCTATTTGGTACCAATCTAATCCAAGAATGTCCACCTAGTTCTCTCCCTAATTTCAAATATTCGATGAAACAATGACAATAAATTTCAAAGGCAAAGGATGAAAACATCAAGAAGTTAGCAAAGCTTGACTGGGATAGGTATTGGCAATACTTGGTGAAGCCACGTAGTTAGTGGTTTATGCTGCGTTGTTTAACTGACACCTCATCCCATATGTTGCCTCCAATATCAGATGTGGTTTAAACTGGACAATTGTGCATCAGGCTAGCTCAACTCCCTGAAGTAAAACCAATGTTAGATATTCATCAATTCAAGCAGCGAATGGGAAAGGACACAACATCGCACTCCTGAGCGAGTCATCCAACAAATTCTATTTGTCTTATTTTCACTTATTTTAAGGATAGTTGTTTAAACCTCCTCAGTAATTCATGTATTTGTTATTTTTATACTTCTAGTGTTTACTATATAAACCCTTTAATGTATACAAAGAAAGGGCCGTGATATTTTGTAAAGAAGGCTTTGGGAAGTTGCACTTTTGTACTCTTGAAATCATTTGAATAGAAAGACTAGACCAAAGACTATTTCTTCCATGAGCAGAGTTAAGATATATGTGGTACTTCTATCTTTATATTGCTATTCTATTTTAGGTAATTAAGAGTCGTGCTTCTTTTATAGTGTTTTGTTATATGTATATTTTTAATACAATGGAGCATTAATTCACTATTGAACATGAAAATATTGTTATCTTTCAATATATATACAAGACATGCAGCTATTTAATGTGATATGAGCTCAATCAACTAATTGTATTAACTATTTAATCAAATTAATAAAATTTAAACATTTTTCACTTATGTAAGTATTTGATAATCTTCATTTTCTTATACTTAAGATAACCTTTTAAGATATCATATAAAGAAACATAATTAATCCCGGGAAATAGATAAGTATACATATACTTTGTTAATTCATTATCACTCCCATTATAAAGTTACATTCAGTTATAAATACCCACATCCATTCAATTATACTATATTGGGAAATTGGTCCCATCATCCTTGGTCGGAGCCGCTATTCTAAATGGAAAAGGAATGGTTTTTAAGTTCATGACCGGGTGGTTATCCCTTGATGTTGTTGTAGTGATTTATGAAGCATCAACGTTTTTGGCGCTAGAAGGAGGGCCACTAGACTAAGAATGGCATTAAGGTCCAATCCTAAATCCAAAGGGCATCAAAACTGTCAATCTCCCTCCAAATCTCCTACAAATTCAAGGTCACATTCAAAATCTCCTCCCTTAGGGTTTGAAGTTGTTCAATCGTCTCCAAAATATCTTAGTATATTTCCTGATGTGATTCCACCAGATTATATTCCATAATCTCCTGAAGTTCAAACCTTGATTAAAAAGTTAGAAGATATTTCTATTTCAGGAGAAAAACCTGTACAATCTGAAACTTCTGAAGGAAGTGTAACGTCAATTTTTCAAGGTACGAGTGTATTGACTCATTCTCAAAGTGAAAAACTTGGAATAACTCCATTCGAGTTTCCAATTCATTCTCACTAAAGGAAGAATCCTACATAAAAAAATCAAACATATGCTAGTGAGATGACATCATCTTCTCCTCCATAAAATCCATCATTCATTCCTCCTTTATTTCCTTCTTCCCAACCAATCTCCTCATTTGTTCACGTCTCTTCATCTCAACAAACTAGTGCTGCCTCAAGCAATACTATTTCAACGGTTGTTTCTTCTACCACTACATCAACCTCTGGAACCACTACAACATCTTTCAATCCTACAGGTCATACAATGGAAGATAGACCATGGACTAATCCAACAATTGTTCAATTGGCAGGACCTCTTCATGATTTATCTAAGCACCCAGAAAAATGGTTGCCTAAGTATAATCATGACGGTGGACTCCCTTATGAGGAGAACCTACATAATTTCTTGTTTTCCATGAACCTCAATGCAGTATCTAAAGAAGAGTGTGTAGTTAGATTATTCCCTTACACTTTCCAAGGATCAGCAAGATCATGGTACTTTTCGCTACCACCAGGCCCTATAACTAGTTGGGACACATTTGAAGAGTAATTTTTAACCAAATTTGGAGTTGATCATTACTGCTACTCTTATAAATTATCTTTCTAATCTCAAAGCTAATACAAGATAAAATATCAAAGACTTCAATTCCAGGTTTAATAAATTGTTAAACAAAATCCCAACTACATCGAAAGTTGGTGTTGATGTACAGATCAAATGGTACATATCCTCTCTTACTTCTAATATTGAAATTTTTGTAGATAGAGCCAACAAAGCAACTTTAATTGAGAACATGAAGGAAGCATTGTTAGTTGAAAAGAGAATACTTGCATTAGAAAACAAGGTTGCCCAGGAACAAAGGAAAAAGAAGGTAACATTTAAGGATGAACCAAAAATAAAAACTCCTAAAGATCCTTTTGATCTTGAAGGCTTACAAAAGGTCCTTAAATCTATGTCAAATGAGATGGTGGAAATAAAAAAATAGGTTGTTGAGTATTCTTATAATAAACCTTTTAGCTCTTTCAGGAAATCTCAAACATATAATCCTCAACCACATAATATTATATCCAACGCTAAATCTAATCAGGACGAGGATGAAGATGAAACAATATTATCTGCTGAAGAATCTCAAGATGAGGAACTTGTCGAAGTACATGGATTATGGGATTTCATACTCCCTAATTTTTATAACGAAGATGAGCACGAAGCCTTACCTATTAGCACCAGAAGTAAAGGTCCTATTGATTCATCACAACCAATCCATAAACAAAAACCCTCATCCCCTGCTGCTAAAGATAAAGTTATCAGTACAAAATCTCCTTCCACGTCTTCTCAATTAGTGCCATCTTCTTCATACTCATGCTCTACATCAATTACCTTGGTAGTCTTTGACACCATTGAATACAATATAGTCGAAGATATGAAGAAAATCAAAGCAAACATCTCTCTACATGAGGTAGCTAAATTGAAACAACAACAAAAGTTTCTACTAAAATAATTAAATGTAGTCCCCACTTCTCCTCTACCTGCTCTTGTCACATCCAAAGTCTCTAAAGGAGTAGGTAAACCTCCTAATGATACACCAGATAATATTGATTCCTCAGATGCCATTTTAGTTGGGGATAGATCCAATTCACATACTCCTCCTTTCCTTCTAACTTTTGAAGTTTTCAATAAAAAGGTGCACAATTGCCTGATAGACTATGGGGCTTCTTCAAATATAATGCCATATTTTGTTTGTGTCAAGTTAAACATCTCACCCCAAAAGTCTATTGTTCACATTGTTCAACTAGATAGAACCAAAGTCAAGGTTTTAGGAGAAATGAATTATGTCCTCATTAGACTTGCTTCTAATTCAAAAGTCCATAAGGTAATTGACATACTAGTTGTTGATATCCATGAATTTTATGGTTTGATTCTTAGTAGAGACTGATTTGAAAAGCTTCATCGTTATTTTGCCACAGATTGGTCTCAAATGTGGCTTCCTTACAATGGTAAGCCAAATCAAATTCGAGTTGACCATGAAAACACACATGAAATACTCAGTAACTAATTTTGAAGATGAAAATGAACCAATGGCCTTTACCAATAACATCCTTGGGAACTACTCAGTTGAATCATTCTTAGGTAATTTTAATGCATAATAGTCCCCATTTCTAATCAATTCGATAACTTCTCAAATTGAAAACTTTTCACAACTAGATTATTATAAATGTGTAAATATTGTAGAAAAACCTTTAGTTAAATCTTTATTTTGGACTATGTATTTTGATGGATCTAGGTCTAATGATGGTGCAGGAGCGGGTTGTATATTAACAAGCCCATAAGGAGAAAAAACAATGCTAGCTTGTAGATTAGAGTTTGAATGCACAAACAATATTGCTGAACATGAGGCACTGGTCCAATGATTGTATAAAGCAATAGATTTAAATGTCAAATATCTTCAAGTATTTGGAGATTATGAAATTATTGTAAAGCAAGTAAGAAAAACCATTCATTATGTTTATGCCCGTTTAAAACATTATAAATCTCTGGTTCAAACCCTCACTTCTCATTTCTTGGCATTTAACATCTCTCTTATCCCAAGACTTCAAAATGCTAGCGCTGACCTTCCAGCCAATGTAGCATATAGACTTATACCATCTAAAGATTATAGTCCAGATAGATTTTCTATTGAATTAATTTTTTGACCATCCATCCCATAAAATATCACCAATTGGCGTGTGTTCAATAATGATGAAGACATTTTGACCTTTTTAACATCTGAAGGATCATATGATGATCAAATAGTTGACGAGGATGAACATGAGACACAGTTAAAATAAAAATCTAAAGAAAATGATTTACCTAAATTGGTGGTTAAACTTGAAGATCTCTATGATTTGAAAGATAGATTTAAGAAGGTTACTAACTCCAAACTTCAAATTTCAACTTTGAGGTTTGAACTAGTAAACCTTGGAACTGATCTCAAACCCCAAAACATTAATCTAGGTATATGTCTCTCACCAGATGAGAGGTTAGCCTTCATTCATTTATTAAAAAGATACATTATTATTTTTGCTTAGAGCTATGAAGATCTTAGAACATACGACACCTCCATTATCCAACACACTATCCCAATGATATCTGATGATAAACCTGTACAACAAAAATTAAGGAAAATTCACCCCAACCTTGAAATTCAAATCAAATTTGAGCTGAATAAACTCCTTAAAGCTAAAATCATTTTTCCTGTTAGACACTCCAAATGGGTATCAAACATAGCGCCAGTCAGGAAGAAAAATGGTGACACATGCATTTGTATAGATTTTATAAATCTTAATAAAACTTGTCAAAGTGATAATTTACCATTGCCACCCATGGAATTACAATCATTTGCAGGTTATGAGCTCATGTCTTTCCTTGATGGTGTTTTAGGATACAATCAAATCCTAGTCCATTTAGATGATAGATTGAAGACTATGTTCAAAACCAAATGGGGGACTTATGCTTGTCAAAAAATGCCTTTTGGTCTAATAAATGCAGGGGCAACCTTCCAAAGAGCCATGGACATAACTTTTAGAGGCCTGAAAAATAAGATAATTCTTGTTTACTTGGATGATATAAAAATCTACTCCAATAAAAGAAGCAACCATTATCATGACTTAAAAGAGATCTTGAATGCTGTAAAAAGTATGGAATTTCGTTGAATCCAAAAAAGTCTTATTTCTCTCTTAGTGAAGGGAAAATTTGAGGATCCATTGTATCCAAAGAAGGTATTTGTATTGATCCTCAAAGGATTAAGGCAATCTCTGAAATTTCTTTACTCAATAACAAGAAATTCATGCAGTCATTTCTAGGACAGATTAATTTTGTCAAGAGATTTGTCCTTGACTTTTCCCAAATTGTTCTTCCATTACAAGCCATGATCAAGAAAACTTTAGTATTTAAGTGGAGCCACAATGAAAGAGAATATTTTGATTTAATCAAACAAGCCATTATAAATGCTCTCCCTTTAACTCCTCCAAATTTTCTGATCATTTTATTTTATATACTTTCGCTTTTGAAACATCATATGTTGTTGTTTTAACACAACTTAATGATCGTCAAATTGAGGCACCCATCCTCGTTCTTTTAGTTCAAATTTTCAAGGCATTGAACTAAATTACTTTGGTGGAGAAACTGATATTTTTCTATTTTAAAGCCTGGCTTGCTCAGACCTTTTCTTCTAAACACGAGCTGTCAGTAATATTCCCATTCCTAGAAGTAACATAGTAATTTTTTGAAAAAATAATTAGGAGAAAAGAGGAAAATTGGGTCACAACTATGCATGAAAATGAAAGTATTGATATTAAACCAACTAAAATTGTTAGAGGACAAGGTTTCCTTAATGAGTTAACTGGGCTTCCAACATACCAACTGATGAGGACTCAAGTAAAAATGTGCACATATCTAAGGTAATCCTAACTGATACTGAGTCCCAATATGTTGATATTATTTTTTACTTAACTAATGGATATGCTCCTCTTGAAATCAATTATAAAATAAAAATATCTTTAAGGTTAAAACCCAATCGATATTAAATCATTAATGATGTGTTATTCATAAAAAACTATGATTTTGTATTATTAATATGCCTTGAAAAGTCTGAAGCACAAAAGTTTTTGCAGGGGCTCCACGGTGGACTAGCTGGTGGAAAATTTGGAGGAGATACCACCGCTGATAAAATCATGCATGCATGGTATAATTAGCCAAAATTATTCAAATATACCCATGCATATCTAAGGAAATGAAAGATTTTTCAAACTGCTACAGGAAGACAAAAAATACCAGCCTTACCTCTTTAAATGGTCAACATTGAACAACCCTTTGAACAATGGGGACTTGACATCATAGTTGGGATTGTTCCTCACTCTTCCAAGACGCATAAATATATCCTTACTGTTATATACTAATTCACCAATTGAGTGGAAAAAAATCCACTAAAGGTATCCAATTATGATGCTATTATCGAATTCATTGATCAGTTCATTATTACCAGTTTTGGCTTACCAACTGCATAGTATGTTTGACAATGCATCTTACTTTTAAATTAATAACATGATTGAATTTTCTCTTAAGAGGGGATTTAAAATTAGATACTATGCTAAATACTATCCCCAAGGGAATGGTGCCCCTTGTTATCACACATAAAATTTCAATTTTTGATTGATAGGGTTATTAGACTAGGTCTCATTTTGTCTCATAAAAATTGGTTCATGAAATTGATGAAAACTCATGAATTGATCACTATCTAGGTTTAAGTGTTGTCATGCCTATTCTGGATCAAATTTATAAAAAAATCCACCTTAGGTTCACATGCATTGGTTTAAAAATTTTTTTTTTATCCCAGCTGTATAATTTTTCTCTTTTGTATAAATATATTTATGACAGACAGATTTCGGCTGTGTTTCTTTGACCATTTCATAGCGAATCTGCCAGGTTTATAACTCAATATGCCACGGAATCATGCTTTTCTGCATCAAAAGAGGATGATGAGTTGTGAATTTCCTATTGGTTTAGGATAAAGGTGAGGTCATATAATTGGTTATCATAGTCATCCAAGCATGCAAAAGTATATATACCACCCATCATTACCTTTCACTACCTCATTTGTCATCATTCTCTCCAAATTCAAATTTCATTTTTAATACTAATATACAAAGCTCCTCTCTATAATATTCCTTTCGATATTTGCATGCAACAGTTTATTAGCATCCTTGAAGAGTCCAACTCCACCACAAGTTTCTTAATGTGCAATTATGTTCTTTACAGGTGCATGTGTGTGAAGGTGAACAACATTGTTGGTAAACCGGAACTATTTACACCATCGAATCTGACGAACAAAGCACGTACAAAACAAAGTGGATAAGGCACGACTTCTCAGTATTCGACATTTATAGTATATATTAAAAAGAAATTGTTCTGCAGTGATGACTCTAAAAAACAAACAGATTGATCTTAGATCTTCAAAAAAACATTGGCACCACATTGGCAACAGCAGATAAAACAGCATTAGACATTGAAAATCGCTAATTCAAATACGACAGACGTAAAAGGCGTAAACATAAATATGTCGAAGGCTATCAACTGGTATTTCATCCACGTGACGACAAGCATAAACGCCTATTGACTCTAGCAACCTAAAATTGTAGTATTTCAACATAACATTAAGACAAGTTTCTTCGCTCACAAACTGGTGAAAAAGTACGCCGTCTCATTTTTCAATCTTGATTCAAGATACTTGAACCATGAAATTATGGAGAAATTATATGAACTAAACAATATTTAAAAATGAACAAGTAAATGAAACATTTGTTATTCCAATAGTAATTTTAATTTTAAGGGAGAAAAATATATCTCTTTTCAAATCTTAGCATAAGACAAATTTAAATCTAATTGCAACCAAAACCTAAAATTCAAGCACCAAAACAAAGTGTCCCCTCTCAATGAGGTATATAATTTTTAAAAATTTTAAAAGTATCTTATACCAAATGGTAACAATACATAATATCATGGTGATATCACTGCATAATCTAAAAATTCAACATTAATTTCTATTTTCTATTTTACTTTTAATCAAAATATCAACATTGGTACATTGAATATAACATAAATTATTTTTGTAATTCATTGTTGCATTGTCGATATTCTAAAGAGATGAATTCTTCATAATTAAAACATCTAATCCAACAAACATAGAAATGTCTCATAACTTCATGAAAAATGAGATGGAAGTCAAAAATTTTATTTCAAGTTACCATGCAAACATCAATTACATAAAAATGTCTTAGATAGTTATTCAAAATCAACCATAGGTTCTGGCACACCATCATAATCTACATCTTCAGATGAATGTCTCCATGCAGATGAAGATGATCCATATTCTTCTCTTTCATCAACTAGTGCTCCATCTGAGTCAACATGCATGCCCACCATTTCAGAGTTCAAAAGTCTTGTAGATCTACGTCTACATTCTACAGAGTCCCATCTCAACAGTAATTGTTCTGGTAGAAATTTATTCAAAATATTTATGGTCTACAACCGAAGAGTTCCTCTCTTTGTCAAATTGAATTCATACACAAGTATGTCAACATCCTCCAATTTTAAGACATCTGTGCGGCGACGATTTATATTTGTGCCCTTTATTTTTCTCTTTCTGCCAATTCTTTTTTCCACTACCATCTCTGGCTTGTACACACCATTGAAAGGGTGGGTACTTGTGGCATACCAATGTACATCAACAAATGTAATCTCTTCATTTTCATTAATGACCTTTATAACCTTGGCAATCCAGAATGGATAGCCAAGTGGATCTTCATCTGCTAACACTGCTATCATGCAACCCTCCTTAACATCCTGCACAGAACCCCTGTAAAGGTCTTCCATGGCTTCACGTTGTGCACGTGATCTTCTAGAACCAATATAGATTTCTCTTTCCTCTACCTATGGGGAATTAATAATAGCTTGAGGCTGTTGTTGTTCAACATTGTGTGTTTCTTGATGTTCATGTTCATTTGGCATATTTTGTGGAAAAAAAAAAGGAGTCTTCAAAAGCGTATCCCCATTTATTGATCTTGAAATCATATCACTTTGATTACTGAAAAAAGACTCCCACCAAACTGAATCAACAACATCGAAGTACTCATATGTATCTCTAATACATCTTTTAATTTCCTCTAGACATTCATAATAATTTATGTCTCTCTTATGCCTTCGTGCATTATGGAGTTCAGCAACTGACTGTAATAACAATATCTTTGATGAAAATATTGGACGCTCTGGAATGAACTTCAAAAATGCTAAACCTGATGATGGTCCCCATTCTTCAATAGTTGAATACTTCTTGCCCCATATAAGTGTTATCCCATCAATTTTTTTTGATACGAAATTGATGCTGGAAGCTAATGTCGTTAAGTTGTTCAATGCATTTCTCCTCACCATGCGATCCAAAAATAAACCTTCACATGTCAATAGTTTCTTCCAACACATGAAAAACAGGCTCTGGAATGTACGATTTCTTAATACATTCAATTAATGATGGTAGGCTCCCAACACCTTTCCTCCTCAATGTTATTGAAAAACGACTGAACATTTGATCAATATGATCATGAGTATGCCCAACAAGAAGGAAACCAACCTTTATCTTTTTTAAAATTCCCAATTCAACGAGCATGTTTAGATACCCAAAAAGAACTTGATTTTTGTTTTCACGACTTGTGTTGTCTAATTGTAAATACAAAACTTCAGGAAGAATACTAGACCAATGAGTAACCACATCATGGATTATAGTTATGGTCATATTTTCATCATTGTGAATATTTGGAGTTGTGAAGAAAACTCTTGGAAACATCTTCTCATTAAATACCATACAACCAACCAAGTGAAACTGAATGAAATTTTCCTCCTGTAATTTTTTGGCGTCTGGAAAAAATGTGGAAGAAATGTTTTCTTTTGGTCTGTACCATCAATTATCAAACCCAGATATTTATTTGGATTATCATAACACTTATTTCAATGTTTATACAACTTTTACCTTTCACTTGTTTTCTAATTGCGATGCTCTTAAAGCTATTTAACAACGGAATATGTACATAAAATAAAAGAAACATATGAATAAATATATTTTCATAGTTGATAACTACTCAATTTTAAAAAACAATGTTTTGAATGCATACATATTTCTGCCCCTTGACATTTATCTCGTTTTTCTTTAAGAGAAGCACATGTGCTGCAAACCCCCATCCTTGTCTTCTTAGGAATACAAACATTGTTGAATTCATTTTTCCATAACCTTGTAAAATAAGAATATGTAATAAAATTAGCAACTCCTTCAACAGCTTCTGCATAATATCTATATAAGATGAATATTTCTCGTCTCGAGAAATTATCTGGAATATTTATTGTGTCTTTATTTGGAATACACTCTCCATATTTTACAAAGAAGTCTTTCATCCATGTCTTAGTAGTATTTTCATACGGCCCAACCTCCCATTTATAACGTACTTCTGAATAATATGTGGGATCATTTTCCAGTTTTTCTTGGATTCTTGACAAACGACAATTACCAATTGAATGCAACATTTTGAAAGCCTTTCTACAGAGCAATACATTCCCAATATGATAATCATAACCTGCTAGTGTAGATTGCATGCAACCCACTAAATATGAATTTTGCATGCTTTTATTCATTGACATATATATTTTCCTTTTCTCCAAAACAAAGTTGAAATCGATATGTTTCAAGCAATCCCTTCGACAACATTCACTTGAAATCAAATGAATGACAAAACTTTTTTTTGTGAGATATTTTGTCCTCACCGTTGTATAACTGGAATGTTTTGGATTGATATGAAAAGGTCTACTACTCCTAGTTGCAATATTTTCTTGCAACGGCTTCATCATTCCATCATCATTTGTAAAAACAGTTTCATCACCATTAGGAGGAATGTTATCCCCACTATCATCATTCTCAACATAGTTAAGAAATTCATCAACATCATTGCCTGGAGAATTTTCTTTACCATCATCACTTGAAGAAAACATTTCACAAGAATCATTGGCGCTTTTGTAACCCCGACTCAGAAGAAATTCTTCACCATCTTGACCCATGATTTCAAATTCTTCCCTGGGAGGATTCAATTCTTCATCACCATGAGTGCCTTTGAAATGATCACTTAGAGAAAATGCAATATTCAGAT
This sequence comes from Pinus albicaulis, assembly GCA_034641835.2. NCBI lineage: Eukaryota > Viridiplantae > Streptophyta > Pinopsida > Pinales > Pinaceae > Pinus > Pinus albicaulis. The sequence goes on along the minus strand of CM076572.1, from coordinate 821,958,002 downwards.
CTCTGCCTCTAAAATTATCATTTGCAAGAAACTCTTCATCCTCCCCTTCCTCAGTGGTGCTCTCATAATCCTTGGGATTAGGCATAAGTGGAAGCTTTGAATTTGTATTCACTAGAATTTCATCATCCTGCCTCTCCCCTTCCTCACTGAAGCTCTCATAATCCTTAGGATTAGGAATAAGTGAATGCCTTGAATCCATATTTATTGGAAATTCTTCATCCCCCCCTTCATCAGTGGTTAAATTATAATCGTTATGATTAGGATGAAGTGAAAATTTTAGCTTTGGAAATTCATCCCCGTCTTCATCAGTGGTGCTGGCATAATCCTTAGGATTAGGACGAATTGGATATTTTGACGCTGCAAATTCTTCATTCCCCTCTTCCTCAGTGGTGCTAACATAATCCTTAGGATTAGGATGAAGTGCATATTTTGACTTTGCAAATTCTTCATTCCCCTCTTCATCTGTGGTGCTGACATAATCCTTAGGATTAAGACGAAGTGGAAATTTTGACTCTGGAATTTTTTCATCCCCCTCTTCATCAGTGGTGCTTGCATAATCCTTAGGATTAGGACGGAGTGGAAATTTTGACACTGTAAATTTTTCATTTCCCTCTTCATCAATGGTGCTAGCATAATCCTAAGTTGGTACTTGATGAATATTTTGACTAAAATTTTTATTCCCCTCTTTCATGGAATTAGTGTTTGCTTGTAATCATGAGATTCAGGAAAGAGTGGATATTCACGACATTGTAAATTCTTCATTTCCTCTTCATCGGTGATGTGGAATAATCATAGGATTAGGACGAGAAAGTGACTCACGGAAATTCTTCATTCCCCTCTTGTTCGGTGTGCTTTGGAATAATCCTTAGTATTAGGACAAAGTGGATATTTTGACCTACGCAAATTCTTGAGGGAAAATTTTAGGGAAGCTGAAATTTAAGAGGTTTTAGATTTTAGAGGGGCGAATTTTTTATATAAACCCTATTTTGTATAGTTTTGTATAAATAGCCCCAAAATTATTTTAAAAATAAATAATTATTATCATTTAGCCAAAAAAATATAAGGGCGGATAAAACATGAAATGTTGGATTCACCTTCGATTCACTGGTCTGTGATTGTATTGGGTTGTATTCACCCCGATTTACCAAGTTGGAGGGTTTTGGATTTGCATTCGCCCCTGATTTATGTTGATGATGAGGGCAATGGAGGGTTTTGGGTTGCCAGATTTACACTAATGATGCTGGTTTTCGGTTGCATATGCCCTAGATTTACATGGCAATGGATATTTATGCTATTGATACTAGTTTGGTTTTGGGTTGCATACGCCCCAGATTTACAGGGCAATGGAGGGTTTTGGGTGGATTTTTTTTGGGACCAGAGATCTTCTGCTTGCTCCAATTCTGATTCACAGGTATTGTTGTTCTTACCAATGATTATGAGTGTTTTCAAATTGTCTCGTATGACTTGTCAATGTTGATCTTTGAAGTTTTTTTCAAATATGCTTGCAGGAGCGAATAGGGTGCATTATTTTCAAGCTTTTTGGGCAGCATCCAAGGAACTTTCCTGTGGCATTGCGTGGGCAGGTGAGATTTCTGGGGTCTCCAATTTTGTGGTTCTTTCAAGCTTGTAATACTAAATGTGGTTTCTTAATGGATGCAGATTCTGGAATGGCTCTCTCACAGCCCGTCTGACATGGAAAGATATATAAGGCCTGGATGTGTGATTCTCTCGATATTTGTGTCCATGCCATCTGCGAGCTGGGAACGGGTATGTGTCCATATTAATCCCATTTGGCCATTCCCATTTGCCATCATTAACTATAAGAATGAACTTCGAAATTACTATGGAATCTCGTTAAGTGACATGAGAAAGACCTGTAAGATGGAAGGATTAGAAGATCTTCAAGCAGCTGAAGGATTGGGAAATCTTCGGGCTCTATCTTAGAGATCTATAGTTTTAATTTAATTGATCAATGCTGAATAGAAATGGTTGTTTGAAACTCTTACAGCTACGAGAAGATTTGCCACAACGCCTGAAACTACTCGTTGAAGATTCTAGGACTGATTTCTGGAGATGTGGCAGAGTATTAGTGCAAGCTGAGCAGAGATTAGCCTCTTCCAATGATGGTAGTTAACTAGTGCTAATGTATATATGTATCCTGTCAATTTTGAATCCTCGTTGATGTAATTTCCATCAATGTGTCTTAACTTGAATATACCATTTTTTACAGGTAAAGTTAGGTTCTACAACTCTTGGAGGTCGTGGGATGCTCCAAAAATTTATTTTGTTCAACCTGTAGCTGTTGTAGCTGGCCAAGAGACCACTATTACTTTGAGAGGCCATAATTTGGCTACTACTGGCACGAAGTAAGTTGTGGAAATATAGTTGTGAAATTGATAATAATTGAATTGATTTGCTAGACTTATATTTTTGTTGTGTTCCAGATGTAGAATTGTTTGTGCTTACAGAGGAAAGTATACCTCAATTGATGTTCTTCCCGAAGAAAAAACTTCAGAAAGCATATCGACTAATCATAGGGTGCAGAAGTTTAAATTTTCAAGGGGGCCACCTAATGTTTTGGGCCGTTGTTTTATAAAGGTAGATTGAGCTTGAGGAATCTCTTTCAGTCATGTTTTCTGTGGCTTTAGCATTAGTTTTGGGTGTGTAGTTAATATGGTGTTGGTGTAAGTTCTCTGATAGTGGGCCTGTTTGTGGCATTTTGTAGGTGGAGCATGGTTTTAAGGGAAATTGTTTTCTTTTTATTGTTGCGGACCCTACCATCTGTAGAGAGCTGCAAAGCCTTGAATCTGAGATTGAAAATGAGTTCTCAAATGACAAAACAAGCTCCCTAAAAGTTGAATGTTCACAAGAACATTTTCAAGATTATAGTGCAGTAAAAGCCAGGGAAGAAGTAATCAGTTTCTTAAATGAGTTAGGATGGCTCTTTCAAAAGAGTAGTGGGTGGCAAGTGGAGCTAAACGTTTTAAAGGATGCTTCTTTTCTTGAATTTTCATCTGATCGGTTCAAGTTTCTTTTCATATATGTTGTAGAAAGGGACATGTGTGCTCTTCTGAAGAAGATTTTGGACATATTTTTTTAAATGAATGTTGGGCAGGAATCTTCAACTCCATAGTCATCCAAAAACTTGCTTGAAAGTAATTTATTGCACAGGGCAGTGAAGAGAAATCGTAAATAGATGGTAGATTTTCTCCTCCACTATGCTCCCTCACCGAATAACATGAATTTGCAAACAAAATCTTTCATCTTCCCACCCAATCTGGGCCTGCAAGATCTTCTATCCATTGAAAAAGTTTGCAAGTCTCTGCATGCTGCAGTGAAAGATGATCCTCATCTATGGAAAACTATACATACAATGAAATCCACCGAATCAATTATGTAGCATTCCTTGCACCACCAAGTAGAAGTAAGAGGGTCCACAACCATCATACATAATCTCCAAGAAAAAATCAAGGTTTGTGCACATACTTGTGAATTACCCTTGCAAAACTTGTCATGCGATGAGAATCACAATTTATCACTCATGCCAATATGAAGGGTAAGAACCATCACAATGATTGACCGGCTTTGGTCACCAATCATCATCATAGTTCTAAGTTTTCTTTATGGTTTATTCGCAACCAATCATCATCATGAGTCCACAACCATCATACACAATCTCCAAGCAAAAATCAAGGTTTGTGCCATTAGCATACTTGTGAATTACCTCTGCAAAACTTGTCATACGATGAGAATCACAATTTATCACTCATGCCAATATGAAGGGTAAGAACCATCACAATGATTGACCGGCTTTGGTCACCAATCATCATCATAGTTCTAAGTTTTCTTTATGGTTTATTCGCAACCAATCATCATCATGAGTTCTCTATGGTTTTCCCTCAACCAATCAAGTGCACAATAGGTGGTCAATAAGATCTATCAGTGTCTTCCACCCTACGATGTCTTATCCTCATTAATCTCAATGTTTAAAATGTGAGCAATCTGTGAAGCATCTAATAGAACATAAATCATGACTCATTAGCCGAAATGAAGTTTATGATAACTTTGTATTTCTTTTTGCATTGAAAATTTACCTTGTAAACCTTTACATGTATTATGTGTGTGTGTGTAAAAATTAAGTGTTTTTAGATATGAAATGGTATGAGTATTACTATTACATATACATAATACATATAGCTTCTTATTCCAAACCGCATGACATTGTTAACTCAATTCCCATTTTGGGCACCACGACACTGTCAACGTCAAGCACTAGTGGGTGAATGATAGTTAGGGCAGATCTCATAGTGAGCACAAGGGGTACTAAAATTTAACGAATACAAAGTGGCAATGGAAATTGATTTACTTTACATATTTTGAAACGCAAAAATTGCAAGACTTCCTATGATGCTTGGCGTCTTTTTTCCAAGTGAGGGGTCCATTCTGGTCTACTTAGGAAACATATATGAAATTGATCCATCTCCAAGATTGATATGTCCAGTAATATAGCATGGGTGTGACACTTTGCTTTCATGTGCCTTTATTTCAGTAATGAAGTTCCTATTCCTATGGATAAACATATTCATGTGGTTTAACAAATTTTGTTGTTGAACTTGTTTCCTTGTACAAGGTTTTTGTTGTTAATCTTTTCCCCTGTATATGTACTTATTCTAGAGGTAAATGATTCACTCACTATATGAGGTTCCCCTCTTACAAACTAGTTGTTCCCATTGCTTGTTTAACCACAAAACCAAGTCCATCATTTCCTGTCCTTGTACTCGGATCCATGGGCTTTCTAATTCTTTGCCCATATTTTCCTAGACCTTTGCTACCATGAAATCTAATCTAAGATTGGAATCAATTTCTTTGGTATTTTTTTCAAAACACCCTATGCATTCATATTTAATGTTAGGTACGTCATTTTTAGAAGTCCCATATCATGCAAGAGACACATCATCATTATTAGTAACATCAAGCAAACTTTCAAGCTTTTGAACTGTGTCAAAGGTGTCACAAGAAACACCTTTCACAAAAATCTCCTTGCAGTCATGTTTTATGATCTTCTGTTTGTTTAAAAACATTTTTATAGAATTTAAAAGAAATCTATCTATGAACCAGTTCTATGTATAGGTTCTTGGTATTAAAGATTTTGTTAGCATCTCATGTGGTCCTCCTAGGTGGTCTTGCCACAAGAAAATACGTAGGCAGAAATATAGTGACTAGTGCCTACTGGGATGTGAATTTGTTTTGTGTAAGCGCATTGTTTGTTTGGGTTAATGTTTTTTATGTTTAGCTTCCGTTCTGGTAGTTTTTTGTTTTATCCAGAGATGGTGAAACTTTCATATCAGTGGATGACCTAAGAATAAACTTATGGAACCTGGAAATATGTGATCAGAGTTTCAACATTGTTGATGTCAAACCTGCCAACATGGAAGACCTGACTGGTAATTATTGCTTTCTTGGTTGCAAAAAAAACATTGTTTTATATGTATGTGATAATTATTTGTAACTGTTGCTTTAAGATGTAGCTTTATTGTCTGAAAATGGTTTATGTTTGTTTCAATTTATATGTGTGAAGTTATTGATAAAATTCCCAATAATACCTCTTCAATTCATGTGTGTGTTTTTACCCCATATTCCAAACAATAATTATATGATCAGGACATCCTGTAGTGTGCTGCACTTGTTACCATAAATATTTTGATGGTAATAGATTTTTTTCTTATCTCTTTCATTGCCATAGGAGTAGCTTTGTTTTTTATTCCATTTAGCTAGTTTCAAACATGTAGTGGGGATTTTCTAGTGCTGTACCATACACTAAGCCAGTGACTTATAGAATGTTTATAAAAGGTTCATTCACATTTCTTGGTATGAAACTCTTGAGTTTTCTAGAGATGAGGAATTTTGTGTGTGCATTTTGTTTCTGAAAGTAACATCAAATGGGTTATATGTTGAAGTTATCACTTTGTTTGAAACCATCGAGGTATTTCTGCAAATTCTATATGCCCTTATCCTGTTGGGTACATGCAATATTGTGCATTTATTTGCTTGCTGCACCATCTCGATCTATATTTTATGCCGTTAAATGTTCTTTTACACCATGGTCGTTGATGGTTCCTTAAACAGTTCCTTGGTTTGTGTTTTCTCTACCCAGTGCATACTGTGATTGATGCAAGAATAAAAAATCCAAGTCTATTCGAAGGAATAAGTTAAATGTGTATTTTTGTATAGAAAACATGTCCGAAAGGTTCTACAACTCAATTTGTTTGAAAGGTACTATTTTTTAAGATGCTTCCAATTATTAATGTGTGGCAATATTTTCATGCTCAATCTAGGAATATTATAATGTTGTATAGTGGGATTACAACATTTAATGGAGATCCTTCTATTAAGAAGTGGCAAAGGTGGGTGGTATATATTCTCAGCAAAGTCATCTAGGATCTTCTTCAAGTCTCAATCGCTTCGTATGGAATGTTTATAGAGAGGCAAGACTCCACCGAGTGGTGAAATGTGTCTATGGGGGATTTGAACCTTGCTAGGGGGTGTGAAACGTACTCTACCTTACCATGTACTCAAGCCCCCGTTGGTAACAAAAGTACTATTACAAGAAAGTACATAATATATTATCGTAATGATATGTTTTAATTTAGAGAAATTGGAAAATATTATGATTTGCATTATAGGAAAAATGAAGATATTGGGGGAAATTCATGGTTGGCTTACCTCTTTTGTCATCAATTTAAAATTGGACCATTAATATAGTATATACAAAGCCAACCAAAATAGGGAAAATTTGGAGTTTTGCAAACCATTTAATTTCCGGATTTTGAAATGTACTCAAAATCCATTTTGTAGTCCGTACTATTTGGACACAACTACTGGGATTTCTTTAGAAAAGGTATTGAAATGGTATCGACACACATCAATGTCCAAAATTTCAAGACTAAATATTTTATATGATACACGACAAAGTAGACCGAGTGTCTCCGCCTATATCTAATCGTGATAAAGGAAAGCATATGGTAAGAAGCATGATCACCAAAGTGTAATTTCTTTCCGACATTCTTAAGGATTGTATCGAACAACTCGAGATATTGCAACATATTACATATGCCTCAAACTTATCAAAGTATGCTCAAGGAGCACTAGTCATCGAAAAATGTTATCTCGCAAGATATTGTGGCCGTTAGTATAGAAATCATGATAATTATTATATGCAATGTAAACATCGTGAGGTTAGGCTTGTTTATGTGGTCGACAACTAAACCCATGCCCCTAGTCCAAGCTCCCATCTCAAACTCTAGCAAGATTCCTCCTTTCCAAGGATTGCTTAATGTGAAATACCTCATATAAACATACAAATAGTTCAAGATAGACTTAGCAGCTTGTTTGATCTAGGAATACTTGAGGTGGCATTGCCTGCCATGTAGGGTTCCTATTTGATAATGGCTTCCCTAATATGCAGGGTCAACATGGATGCAACTATCATAGCACCTCATGTATTTCTATATAATCCTACTTGATAATGTCTTCCCCGAGCCTTATCGTGGTCAATGTGATGAAACTATCATAAGCACATGTTTGTCTACATATTCACCAATATTTGCATAATATTTGTATGCATTTTTTGTATGGATTCAAACCATGTGGATCCTTTGCACCGAAACAGCTTTTTCATTTTAAAAGATTCATCTTTATTTCTTGCATTTCTTGAAAAATTTGCCGAATGAGTTTGGTCCTTGGACATATTTTTCTCCCATTTTTAGATCAAGTTGACTCGTTCTTCTTGCCTATGGCATGTTTGTTGCACATCAACTCCAAACACAATGGTGGCCGGTAACCTTGAGGGGCTTGACTGGATTGGAAATTTGTGACCATTGACTCCACTTTGGATAAACACATTCGACAATGGTGCAACCGACTGAGCTTAATCATGGAAGTATTTCAATTAGATTTCCTACAAATAAATCACAAATGTACGTTGCCTTTGTCAAATTATATATTTCTTGAAATAATTAGTTTTTGATATATTGCTTGAAATAATTATTTTTTCTTGTCCAAATAGTGCTTGGAACAATTCCGCTAATGATAAATTTATGCATAAAAGGTGTCATATTAAGAGTTATGCGAGGGTTCATCTTACAAGGAAGCAATTAGTGGGTTTTTCAAATATTGTTAAACCCGCCTTTGGGTCAATATCATGTAGATGATGAATAACCTTACTACCACCAATGGGATGTCGTAGAATACAATTCAAAAAGTGCATCCTGATTTGATGTACTACTAGCCATATACTTGGCTTTCTTTCTTCAATTTTTTTCTTTTATTTTCTATTGCTTTACAATTATAATAGATTAGATATATTTTTATCTAGGAGATGCAACTAATTCTCCTAATTTGCATGTAGCTTATAAGCAAGAGTGCTTCCCTTTACAATTGTTGGGGTGTGCCAAATGATTTTCATTATTACCTTGTGAATTTGAGCTTATATCCGTGATAGAGTGGTCATTCACATCTTTGCTCCTCTGGAAAGATACTCCAATTGTGATGGTTCTTACCCTTACACAGCGAGTGATAAATTTTGATTCTCGTCGTACGACAAGTTTTGCAGGGTAATTCACAAGTATGCTAATGGCACAAACCTCGAGTATTTGCTCGAGATTGTGTATGATGGTTGTGGACTCTCTTACTTATTCTTTGGTGGTGCAAGGGATGCTACATAATTGATTCAATGGATTTCTATTGTATGTATAGTTTTCACTTAATTTCTACATTCAAATCGATGCATTTTATTTTCATAATCTTTCGACTCCCTTGGAATTATTAACTAGTTTTTTCCAAGCATTTAATGGTCTCGTTAATGGTGGTTGTGTGCATTAGCTATAGCATAGTTAATCGATTAAGAAAAGGGTAAAGGTTTGTTGTGTGTCTTGCATGCAAGACAAGGCGTCGACCAATGTTCCTTTCTCATGGGATTGGTTGATTGGGATACTTTTGGAGCTTCAGATTAAATATCCAAGCTTGTTTCTGAAATCATACTGTATTGGTGTGTAACTCAAAATTCCAAGTCTCCTCCTTCATATTTAGAGTTTCTTGCTGTTGGGACTCTGATGAAGTGGTGATTGCTCTCTTCTTGATATGGAGGTATATTGGTCATGCAATCATTTGAATTAGGTTTTGCTCCTTGGCTCTAACCGGTACATATGATGATTATCGTTGGCAATTTTACATGATTAGCTTTTAGGATTTCTTTGGAGCACTATCGAATGCTCCAAACCAAGGTAATCGCTCCCAAGCTCCATACACATCTCACCTCTGGGCAGGCTACTAAACCAAAATAACCGAAATAAATACACCAACAAACTTTGTAAGCATTTAACTTCAATTATGCCTATAGCAAGAACATCACAATGGGAAGAAAATAAATCGATATATAACTCGAAAATACATATACATACAATGTCCGTGTCTTGAAGGTATTCAGGACGACCCAAAGAAATGAATGCGAAATTCCACCGTTACAAAAGAAAGGGACATTAAACCCGAATTATGGAAATGAACAGATTTGGATTTGCTAACATTTTGAAATATTAGAAATAGAAAATATTATCTACCTTGCAAAATTCTTCATCGGGAACATGCAATTTCATTTTTATTATTTCTTTTACATCCGCTAATGTTTCGCCTTCACCGAGAGCCAAAAGAAAGGCTCCCCCGACCTCTTGCACCTTCAAAAAAGATAAAAAGCTCGTAATTATTTTTTTAAATCAAAAGATTTAATCACTTCATTTGTTACATTCATCGCAGGTATAGAATCCTTTATTTTAGTAAATCTCCATGTAAAGAAAACTAAAAAAATTACCATATGGTTTCGAGATGCATCCTTAGGTGAAATGATACACATGAATTAGCCGATCATGGGGACCTATATTTTTCTCCACTGAACCTGGTTTGTAGATGTCATTATAAAGTAATCATCAAGAAATATCAAAATCATTAGAACAATGGAAATTCGTAATACCGCTTGCAAAGTCCAATATTGATCATTGATGTTCTCAATATTTTCATTCAAGGGGAAAATATGCACACAAAAACAATTTATTGGCATTAACTAAGAATGTGAAGTGATAGCCAGGTCACCGGATTTCACCATAATGAAAAGATCATTTATGTTCTCAATATTTTCATTCAAGGAAAAAAATATGCATACGTAAATGCCAGCTTTATTGGCATTAACTAAGAATGTGAAGTGATAGTCGTGTCACTAGATTTCACCATAATGAAAAATCATAATGAATATAACAAACCGTAAATTGACCAAGACTCCTGTAACAACCTTGTAAATTTACTCTCAGAAATTTTGTGGTAGAAGACCTCAAGCAATCTAATATCCGCATTTGGATTTGAAAGCTCAACCTATTTTAACAAGAATAATAGTGGATGTCAAGCATTGTCAAGCAGAGATACCTTGGCATTTCACCGAACATCCAAAATAAAACATTTGCATGTCATTTAAACAAGCTCCTTCTACGTAAGCAAACAAAAGATTTCGTTAAAGCAAACTAATGTATACAAATCCACGTAAATTGAAAATTGGTTGTATACCAAATAAAGTGAATTAACACAATTGTTTAGAAAGAATACCACATATCCACATAATTTTGATGTTAAAAACTAAATATTAAACTTGAAATTGATATTACGTGTTGGACAAGTTCAAGTATTAATATAAAATGACAATTCATGCACTACACGTACATCCTAGAATGTACAAAAGCAATGGGGAATTAAAATAAAGGAATGTAAACAACCTTTGTCTTAAGTTCATTGATAACATCACCAATAGTACCGTTTGGGCAACCTAATGTTGTGCACAAGACACTCATTATAAAACCTAAAAAGTCATCAATCACATAACAAAATATCGATGTTGCGAGTATAGCATTCTACACGTAGCTCCCACACCGCACAATCAAACTAGTCCTAATATTTTTCTCACCTCATATTTTTTTGAATGATGGAAAGCAACCTTCAAAGTTTTTAGCCCTTTGTATCTCTGGAAGAGGGATATCGAGAATTTCATAATACAAGATGTCAAGTCTGTCAGTGACCCTTCTATACACTTAGTACATTGATGAGCTGAAACATACAGAGTGTCACCCTAGAATTCAAATATGCCCACAATTTACTTCTATTTTTGAATGATAAAAGCATGTGATGTACCGATTATAATGTATTAGCATATCACTTAAGTGGTCTACTCCTCCGAATCATGGGTTGAGGCTTTGGTTGTCAGCAGGTAGCAATTATGTGTCAGAAGGCGGATTTTTGAGGGATCATCCAAGTCAGTTTTTGTGCAACTCTCTACACAAAATCTTCATAAGTGGAGAGTTTTGGATACAAGAGTTTCAAACCATGACTATAAATAACTTAATAAGCCATCATTGTCCTTTAACTTCTAAGATATAAATCAAAAATAATTCCCTCCCCTCTATAGAATTACAAATACCAAGGTTCCAATCACTTACGCTCCAAACAAAAATCATCTTCCTTTGGCTTATCTAGGCGCCGAAAATGTACAATCTACAAGAAATTCACCACTAAAAATTTAATAATCTTCACTATTCACCCCACTTGGAAATGGAAGATACAAGAAAGAGACCATAAAGACAAGACTTTGGAGAAAAGAAATAACTAACAAATCCTACAGATTATTAGCCTTAGTCTCATTTCTATGCGTATACATACAGGGAAAAATATTAGCTTAACATATATTTTACAAAGTTATTCTTCTAACACCTAACATTTTGATTTCTTGTAACAGAATGGTGCTTCTACATTGGGCATTTTCACAAAATTATAAACAAACAAGAAAATCACACCAGGGCTATGTCCGTACATGCTACCACCCGAGAAGATAAAAACTCATAGATTATTTGGAGTTAAAACAAAGAAACCCTATGCTTCATATGGGATGGTGTGCAAGGGGATCATTCTAGATCCCGAAGGAGATCAAGAACTTACCTATGCTTGGGTCCTGGGTTATGTTTCTAAGATACTGCAAGCACTTTTGTTTATCAAGGCCTTGTGTTGATCAAGGGGATAAAATCATAAATGTGCTACCGTGTTAGGGGATAGAGCTCCAAAACGATGTTTACCTCACAGACTTCTTTCTGTAGTTTTTCATTTTACCCAAATGCATCGTAATATTAAGGGTTGCAATGTGAGGGAGAGTTCTCGACCATGGTTTTATTGTTCACTCGTGATATGTGGGTTGGTGAGTCCGGTTATTACCCCAGAACTCGAGCAAATGGATTCTCGAACATGGCCACAAACTTTGCTCCACAGACATTTTCATGGGGGCTTGAATGGGGAGTCTGTGATTCTTCCGGATGTCGATCGTGCAAAACACCTAGCTCTGGCTCTAATCGGTACATATGATGATTCTAGCCTTCGTTGTTAGATTATCAATGGAGGTTGCTTCGTTGGTGCATTAATGTTCTTCATGAACCAACATCAAGGTGGTCAAATAATCACATCTTGGTCACTTTCACCTTGTGCTGCATGGTTACATCATAAGTATCCTTTGATGTGGTAATACACTTACCTAGTTTCATTCATGTTCATGCAATTTTTCCATAGTTTTACCTAGGCAATTTGTTTTACCTAGGCAGGGAAGACTTGGGACAAATTGAAAGAAATTTCAAAGGGCCTAGCTCTGTGATAGCCTTTTCTTCTCTTTATATATACTCAATTCCAATTTTAGCAAAGTTGTGGGCCAACTTGATACCTGGAAGCTGCCGAAATACATATCATTCTCGAATAAATTCACCATAATTCTTTCTGCAGCAATTAGACAAATCATTAAAATGAAATGGGAATTACTTTTTGGGTCTAGGTGAAGAACAAGAGTTGCACATATTTGAGTTGAATTCCCTTAGTTATATGTTGAGGTTGTTTGTGTAAGGACTAAATTTACATTCACAGATATTTACCAGATTGAAGACTGAAGTGCATAGTTTCTACTGCTAAGTTCCCCTATGAAGGAATTGGATTGGAGCATTCTGACTTTTTAGAGCTGAGTTAAGAAGCAACTTTTTGATGACAATCCAAATATATCATGTCCCTTGAAACTTGTGCAGGAATTACCTAAACAATTTTTCATTGAACCCATACCTCTCAGTGAATAACTTAAAGAAATTAGAGCAGTTTTTCTTGTTCCAGAAAATAGTTATGAGTGTCCTCTTAATTTTGTAATAGGCGTGCCTATTGGAATTTGGTTGTTGATGGTTTTGGGAGACTCAGTACAATATAACCAAATAGATGTCAATGAATTTGAAGGAAATTGTGGAGTAAAATCTGGTTCAGTTACTTTGCCATTTAATGTTGTGAAAAAAGATTCATCATGTTTGTTAGAAGTTTCTGTTATGATGGAATGCCAATTTGAATTTGGGAGAGTTCTATTAAATAGATTTCAGGCTGGCTCAAAATGAGAACTTATTTCACTATCCCATGATGGGCTCCATTTTTCCCTTTGGTATTTGGGCCTGCAAGATCTTCTATCCATTGAAAAAGTTTGAAAGTCTCTGCATGCTATCGTGAAAGATGATCCTCATCTATGGAAAACTATACATGTGGATGATCCTTCTTGGTTTAAACTAGCTCCTCCATATACCATTGTTGAATAAGGTATGCAGAGAAGAGGGTGGAGATAATATTGATTTTGATCGCAGAAAATCAAGATTTCCTACACAGCTATCCCCCCACAAATGATGGTACATATTCCTGTCTCTTATTGTTTTTTCTACTCCTGACCATATCACTCTGCACAATACATAAATTTAATATAGGAAAGGTAACGGTTCTGGTGCAATATTGGTGCATGATTGTACTATTTTCGGCATATTTGATTGCATTATTTTGGTGCTACAATCAACGATTGTGTATCATGTATGGTAATGTGTTTGGCCTAAATGGTTGTGATTACAATTTGGTATCTTTGCATTTTTAAGTAAAAACAGGTCAAACATTTTGTTTGTTTTTATGAATTTATGTTTATTTTTGATCCAGTGGAGATGATTGATGACTTGGATTCCTTTTAATCAATCTTCACCATGTGGCCTTACCTAGTGATATACAACTCGTCTCTTGATGTTTTCTTCCCTTATAACCATGTCACATTATTCATACCACAATGAAAAGTACTGGTGTAATACTGATGGATGCTTGTACTATTTTCGGCATTTTCGAGTGCTTCATTTGGTGCTACAAACAAGTTTGGATGTGTGTTACTTAGTTTGGCACGACTTGTGAGTGTTTGAGATATTTTGTTTGGATTGAATACTTTGATTATAGTTCGATGCTTCTAGATATGGATTATTTTCAAGTATTGAATTTACTTCAACATCAATTTAGAAACTGATAGAACCCTGTTGTTTGTTGCTTCATTTTTGTTTAACTATCTCTTGCAATATCTGGTAGATATTGATATCAATATCTTTTTATCTATTGCAGGTCAATGAGATTGATTCCAGTGTAGCTCTGAACATGTCTGGGTAGACTTTGGAGATGAAAACTTTACCATTAGCAGTTGGGAACATAAAGTACTGGTTAGCAGAGATGGACAAATGAAGCTATCAACTGAAGTATTTTTTGCTTCAATTAACCAACGAAGTGAACGTGCTGCCGGGGAGAGTGCTTGTATTGCTTTGGTAGCAGTTATTGTTGACTGGTTACAAAAAAACTCCAATTATATGCCAATAAAATCACAGTTTGACACATTGATATGTGAAGGATATCTGGAGTGGAGGAAGCTATGGGAACTAGAGGAATATAGAGAGAGGTTCCCTAATGGACACTTTGATTTGGAAACAATATTGTAGTCAAACATGTTTTATAACTAGCATTGAACCTCCACATATTTTTAAATTGTGGCAATTGTCTTAAGATTAGATTGGGATGCAGGGGCTCTGAATTGGTTTTTCTTGGAAATATTATTTCTTTTAACATTATTGATTATGCACACAAGTGTCAAGGCTCTTGTGTGATGTTCCACTGATATTTCAGTATTGTTTGTAAAGACTTTGTTTTTCCTGTGAAAGTTGGCATCCCCTAAAAGTTAGACAAGAAGGTGGGTTGGAATTGTTGGCGGGCTCTAAGACTCGACAGTATCATAATAATACGAAATAGAATTAGATGTTAGTAGAATAGTATTCTATAATGTGATATTTACATATTAATACTATGGTGTTGTTAAATAATAGACTTTATTAGACAATAATGTGGAAGTTAAATAAAATCTTTTTCAATGACAAACTGTTGAAATAATTATTTAGTCTCATATTCTACTTCAATTTTTGTGATCCTTCGAGTGGCAAGGCACCTTCTATTAAGAAAATTTGCCTCCGTGACATATCATGCTTGTAAGTTAATCATAAATTTGTAGATTGTTTTACTTACTTTTGATGATGGGTAGTTCCAATAAATGGAAATGTTTAGTTGGGTTCAGTGTTTATCATCTTTATATAGGATTGAATTCTGATAATAGTGTTTTATGCCCTATATAGAAATTGTTCACTAGCATGGAAATGCTTAATGGAGAAGGCTTGGTGTCGTTCTTGTGAATGTGCATTGTAACTCTTTGTAAAAATATAGAATGTTTTAATTGTAATTTTCACTTCGTTAATCTATTTGCAGGGGCAGAGTGGTACCTGCAACTCTTGAGGTGCATGAGGATGAATGTGGAAGTGATGATGATGCTGGTCATCAAAGACCAGCACTGAAGAAGCGAAATAAGTGTCTCGTCTGAATTTCGCTGCCTTTTTGGGTGCTTTTTGTTGGAAACCATCTATGTTTCTATCTATGCATTGTAATTCATACGGTAAGCTAATCTTTAATTTAAGCAATGTGGAATATAAACTATTTATACTCCTACAATCTAAAGATCATGGATAAATATTCAAAATTTCAAACTCATGAATTTCTTTTGGGAAAAAGGTTTTATAGATGCTTTTATTTGAGGCATACTTGTGTGTTAATTCAACATTCGGATTTCTTTGCAAAATTATTGTTTGTAAAATCTATGTATTTCTAACTATCTCTTCAGGTAAAATTTAGATATATTAAAGTTATAACATCTTATAGCTTAAGTTGCACTAATCTATCATAAAACACTGGTAAAAGACAATATCTTATGTCAAACTCAATGCCATTTATTGTGTACAACGGGATTGCCACATTCATGCTTTACCCAAATCTCGTTTGTTTTATATGCATTCTATATCATCGATCAAGGCATGAATGCTTATAATATATTGAGCCCTAGTTCTGAACTATCCTCTCTTCAATTTATTTGTAAGGATTGAATACAATCTAATTGCATAAATTACAACTGGGGCAGAGTAATAAATCAGTATTAAAATACACCATAAGCATTAATTGCTTCAAAGTATTATAAATGCATTTTAATATTACTTGATTTTCCATGCTTATATGGAACATTGTCGAGAGAAGGAACTATAACAACAATGGATTTGCATGAAAGCTTTATAATTTTTTCAAACGTGAAAGTTGTGATGCATTACTAAGTTTCTTCATTATTTTATAGATCATTACACGTCAAACCAACTTTACTCCTTGACTGGCATTGCATTCAACATTGTGCACAAGTATGATTTACATGTATCAATCAAAAGTATGATTTTATCTATATTTGATAATGCAAGTTGAATACATCATACAATACATAGGAGTGCTATGGCTATGAAGTTCAATATGAAATAATCTATTGATTGCTACTATTACTATTATATATGGGGTGCTCTTCTAATGGCCATTTATTAGCTATGTGAAGAAGGCTTTGTGGAATTTGTATTTACTATAAGATTATGCATAGCTGAGTTGTAGACAACTAAGTAGAATTTGGTAGGAAGTTTGGAGTATGTGTAATTCATAATGATCTTGTCTTCTCTTCATTGATGAATTTTCAATGTGTGAGTTTTGACCTAAGCCATTGCATTATCAATGTGTCAAGGCTCAAAACTCTACCTATATGTCAACTACTTATGATCATTCCTAGGAACATGAATCATTATTTTTGTAGGTTTAAAATTTATCACAAGTTTGCTCTATTTTGGTCGAATTAGTGGAGGTTATCTCAAAATTTATTGAAGGTACCATGGATCTAAATTTCTTATGAACTTTCAACACTATAACAAACTTTGGTGCAAATTGTTCATCAATTCTCACTTGGTTAGGGTTATAGATGTTGATGAAAATTTTGTGTGCATGCATGAGAGTTGGGTGCAAATGCACAATGTTGTGTAGCATTAGTGTGATAAATATGGGATAGTGAAAAGCATAGTTTTGAATATTAGTCTGAGTTGACTCATACCTAATCAACTCAGTTAAGTTGATTGTTGGTTGAACGGTTAATTGTTGGTTCAATGGACATAAGATCTTGTAGGCCCAAATACCAAACGGAAAAATGAAGCCCATCATGGGGTTCTCTTTGTAATTCTCCACCATTGATACCTTCCATGCTTCCTCAAACTCCTCTCCAACCTCCATATTAGTGCTAGTAGTAGCATGAGAAACAACACTACGCTTAGCAGAACTAGAACGCATTTTCCAAACTGCACGAGAACTACTTCCCTCACCAGTCACCATGTGCCATGCTTGGTCTTGGTGGTTCACTTCCTTCAACTCCTGGTTCAACTACCATATAATACCATTGGGAGACCAGCACCGAACTCCTTTGAACAACGGTCCACCATTTTGTCTTCAGTGATTGTATTGTTTCATAAGATAATATAATCTCGTGTTCATCATTCCATCATCCTTTGTAAAAGCAGTTTCATCACCATTAGGAGGAATATTATCCCCACTATCATCATCCTCAACATAGTTAATAAATTCATCAACATCATTGCATAGAAAATTTTCTTTACCATCATCACTTGAAGAAAACATTTCACAAGAATCATCGACGTTTTTGTAACCCCGACTCAGACGAAATTCTTCACCATCTTGATCCATGCTTTCAAATTCTTCCCTGAGAGGATTCAATTCTTCATCACCATGAGTGTCTTTGAAATGATCACTTAGAGAAAATGCAATATTCAGATCTCTGCCTCTAAAATTATCATTTGAAAGAAACTCTTCATCCTCCCCTTCCTCAGTTGTGCTCTCATAATCCTTGGGATTAGGCATAAGTGGAAGCTTTGAATTTATATTCACTAGAATTTCTTCATCCCGCCCCTCCCCTTCCTCACTAGTGCTCTCATAATCCTTAGGATTAGGAATAAGTGAATGCCTTGAATCTATATTTATTGGAAATTCTTCATCCCCCCCTTCATCAGTGGTGAAATTATAATCGTTACGATTAGGATGAAGTGAAAATTTTTGCTTTGGAAATTAATCCCCCTCTTCATCAGTGGTGTTGGCATAATCCTTAGGATTAGGACAAAGTGGATATTTTGATGCTGCAAATTCTTCATTCCCCTCTTCATCAGTGGTGCTAGCATAATCATTAGGATTAGGACAAAGTACATATTTTGACTCTGTAAATTCTTCATTCCCCTCTTCGTCTGTGGTTCTCGCATAATCCTTAGGATTAGGACGAAGTGGATATTTTGACTCTGGAATTTTTTCATCCCCATCTTCATCAGTGGTGCTTGCATAATCCTTAAGATTAGGACGGAGTGGATATTTTGACACTGTAAATTTTTCATTTCCCTCTTCATCAGTGGTGCTGGCATAATCCTTAGGATTGAGAAAAAGTGGATGTTTTGACTCTGGAACTTTATCATTCCCCTATTCATCAGTGGTGTTGGCATAATCCTTACGATCAGGACGAAGTGGATATTTTGACTCTGGAATTTTTACATCCCCCTCTTCATCAGTGGTGCTAGCATAATCCTTAGGATTAGGACTGAGTGGATATTTTGACATTGGAAATTCTTCATTCCCCTCTTCATCAGTGGTGCTGGCATAATCCTTAGTATTAAGACGAAGTGGATATTTTGACTCTGCAAATCCTTCATTCCTGCTTCATCTGTGGTTCTCGCATAATCCTTAGGATTAAGCTGAAGTGGATATTCTTCATCTCCCCCTTTATCAATGGTGCCCTCATAATCCTTAGGATTAGGACGAAGTGAAAATCTTGACTCTGGAAATTCTTCATCATACCCTTCATCATTGTTGCTTTCATAATTCTTAGGATTAAGAGTAAGTGGAACAACTGACTCTCAATTTACAGAAATTTCTTTTTGCTGCGTCTAATCAATTTTGTTCTCATCATCCTTGGGATTACGACCAAGTCAATTTTTTGACTCTCTATTCATGGTGAACGAACTCCTGTTATATTCATCACTCTGAATAGAGTTGTTGCGTGACGAAGATGTTGATGTTGTACAAAGAAAAACTTCGCTATTAGAAGAAAGCATGGGTTTCAACAAGAATAGGTTGAATGATACAAATGCCTCTCCCACTTACAATATATAGCTTAAAGACTGAAAATTTCCCTCCAAATCACTTGCTAAATTTTACGAAAAATTTTCCTCCAAAATCCCCCCAAAAAATTTCGTGAAAAAATGTATTTAAATTTTTTTTAATAAGTTGTTTGTGATGAAATATTTTACCAATATTTATATTCAAAATATTCACAAAATATTTCTATCATGCATGCCTTCCAAACTAAAATAATGTTGTTATTTTAATTATTTAACATTGACTACATGTAAGTATTAACTATAATATTACTATAATACCTACATGCAAATATTAACTATTTTAACTATAATTACTACATGTAAATATTTTAAATTTTAAATTTTAAACCTACATTATATTCATCTAAAATATATTTCAAAATTTCTTAATAAACTGTTGGTCTTGAAATATTTCACCATACTTTCTATTCAAAACATCCACAAAATATTCCTTTCATGCATGCCTTCCAAACAAAAATAATTTTCTTATTTGAATGATTTAAGATTGACTACATGTAAATATTAACAATAATAACAACCTGCAAATATTAACTATTTAACTATAATATTAACTATAAGTAACTACATGTAAATATTTTAAATTTTAAAATTTAATCCCATGATTTTAAACATTGAGTACATGTAAATATTAACTAAAATATTAACTATGATAACTACATACAAATATTAACTATTTTATCTATAATATAAACTATAATTAACTACATGTAAGTATTTTATATTTTATATTTTAATCCGAGATTATATTTGAATTATTTAACATTCAGTACATGTAAATATTAAATAAAATATTAACTATGATAACTACATGCAAATATTAAGTATTTTAACTATAATATGAACTATAATAAACTACATGTAAATATTTTAAATTTTAAATTTTAATCCCACATTCGTTAAACAGTAAACCAATCACACAATATTCATTATATAATAAGAATTATCTTTTCTATTCATCACATCACATCAAGTTTTCTGGTATTTTTTAGAGCAATTTTATGGAGGTGTTGCGTTGGCATTGGTAACTTCGTGGAGGCATTGCATTGGCATTGGAGGCGTTTTGTTGCTATTGGTAATTTTGTGGAGGTGTTGCGTTGGCATTGGTAACTTTGTGAAGGCATTGCATTGGCATTGGAGACGTTGTGTTTCTATTAGTAATTTTGTGGAGGCGTTGTGTTGGCATTGGTGACAGCGGTTTTTTGCATTTCAAAGGTTAGTTTTCCTTCTATTCTGTCCATTTAAAGACGATTTTGTTGAAAATCTGTTTTTCTATAGTTTTTGTGTTCAAAATGTTTTTTTAAAAGGATTTTAGGTTCGAAAACCATTATTTTTTTATATTTTTTTAGTGAAGAAAATGTAAAAAAAACTAATTTTTTTTGGGTTTTTAGGATAAAAATTTAGATTTTCTTTTTTCTTTTTTAGGGTTTATAGGTTCATCTAGATAGAAAAATCCGTAAAATGACCATCCACATTAAAAAAAAAAGTTATATTATTATTATATATATATATATATATATATATATATATATTTTATTATAAATATATTGGTGGTTTCATTATTTAAATTGTTTTTTTGTTTTTTATTTGACAATTTTTTTATTTTTAAATGTAGTTTATAATTTAAATTTGATTTTGTATATATAGATATATAGATATATATATATATATATATATATATATATTATTGTTGTTGTTGTTGTTAAATTTTATATGGTAGAGTATTATATTTTATATTAACCAACAATGGCTCTTTTTATTATAATTGTTTTTTATAAATAAAAATAATAAATAAAATTTTTAATTTATTACTTACTTTATGTTTTAAAACAAACTTTTTTTTTAATATTTTTTTATTTTTTAAATTATAATTATAAAATTTAAAATTTATATTTAATGTATTGTTGTATAGTTTTTTTTTAATTTTTTTTATTGTATTGTATTGTATTTTTATATATATTTTTTAATTTTGTTTTTATAATAGTTTAGCTTAAAAATAAATAAATAAATAAAATCATTGTTATTATAGTTATTTTTTTTTATTGGAAAAAAAAATTATTTTGTGTCTAGGTGGCTGCTCGGCCGGCCTCCACCCAGCAGGGGGCCAGAGGCCGACCTCAAGCCCTCGGATGGGAGGAGGCCGATTACGGCCTCTGCCCAGCAGAGGGCTTGGGGCCGGTTGCGCAACGCCTGGGGAATCGGCCTCCACCCAGCCGGGGGGCCTAAGGCCGGCCAAGCGGCTGCCCAGCTGGCCTCCAGCCTCTGCCCAACTGGGGGCCGGAGGCTAGCTGGGTAGCTTCTCGGCCGGCCTTCGGCCCCCGGTGGGCACGAAAAAATAAATTATTTTTTTTTATTTTTTTTTTAAATTTAAATATAGAAAAAATATTTTAAAAATTTGAATTTAAATTTTAATTATTTTTTAATTTGAACATAAAATAAAACTTAAATAAAATTAAATTTGCTTTTTTAATTTTGTTTTAAATATAAGTGTTTTGTATTAAATATTTAATATAAATTTTTAAAATTTTTAAAATAATTATAATTTTTTATATTATATTATTTATTTTGTTTCTTAAGTATATAATTATATATTAATATGATATAAAGTTTAAAATTTAAAATTTATTTTATATTTAAAATTTTTAAACTTTAATCAATTTTAATGTTGTAAAATAAAATTTTAAAATATAATAACAAATTATAAGTTTTTTACAAAAATTTTAATTTTAACATATATGCTTTAATTTTATTCAATATATTTAAAATTTTATAATATTATTTATTAGGTGTAAATTTAATAAAAAAACACAATTAAAATTAAAACAAAAAATTAACATTATTTTGTTTTTTTAATAAAATCTTTAGCTTAAAAAAATAAAATTTAATTTTAACATTTGTAATAAATAGTAAGTATTTTTTTTGTTTTTTTTAATATTAAACAAAAACTTAAGTTTGAAAATAATGTTTATTTTTTTTAAATTGTTTTATACAATTTAAAACAAATTTTTATTTTTTTATAAAATGTATTCAAAACATATTATATAGATATATATACATATATCTAAATATAATTTATAATATTTTGTTTTTAAATGAAAATTTTCTATAGTTAATTTCACTGGTTTAATTTCAATTTATTTAGTTTTACAAATAAATTTTGTTTTTTAAATTTATTTTATCGACATTATTTTCTCATTAACTAATATATATATTTCTTTTTATCAGGAAAATGGCATCAAAAAAAATTTCTTTGAATGTTTCTGCACCTAAGGCAGCAAATCCCAAATCTAAAGTTGCAGCTCGACGCACTATGGATACAACTCCCAAATCTAAAGTTGCAGCTGGACGCACTATGGACACTGTTGGACGCAGTAAGGACGTTGTTGCACACACTAATAAAAGTCAAGCAAGTGGGGCGCTAGGTTATTTAAAGCTTATTTCTGATTGGAAGAACGCCGAGGAAATAGATAAAATTGATTTCTTATGATATCTTGAAGACAGTGAAATGGAGGCTGATATACATATCTATCTCGTTTGTGGTATGATTGACTTAAATAAGCCATATGACGTGATGGGCAGAGTACAAGACATATGTATGGTCCTGAATACAAACACTATATATGTTCTTGCAAGGAAGACTAATAAACGTGAGAAGGTTAGATATCGTCTATCAAAGGTCAAGTATGACACAGATGAAATATCTACAAAGTTTTCTGAAGAAATCTCAAGCAACATTGCAAGTAACATTGTAAGTATGCTTATTTTTATTTCCGCTATGCATTATTGTAAGGATGATTCAATTTTTTATAAATTATTGATAATTGACATGTTTTATTTTGTTTCATAGGATTTTGTTCCAAGTCTTTCAAACATGTTTGAAGGTCTTTATTATTTGGAGCCAAATGTTATGCATGTGATCAACACTTTCCACACAGACAAAGCAGAGGAAAGGAGATTGAAGCAAAGATCAATAGCTCATGACATTGCAATAGTACAAAGAGGGGATCAACCAAGAGTCACTAAGATGGGTCAATCTAGTAAACTTAAACATGTTTCTTTTGAAGATGTCGAACATGAAACTGAAAATTATGATAGAATTAGTGAAGAGGAGATTAGAACCGTTGTGAAAAAGGAGAAAACAAATCAGACACCAAAAAGAAAAATCGCCAAAGATGTCTCTGTTTTACCTGTTGATGAAGAGCTTGTTTATAAAAGAACTGATATGTTAACCAATAAGACTAGGAAATCAAATATTGGTGAACCTGTAAAGGTCGTGAGCAACAGTGAAGAACAAACTGAAAGCTCTAACGGAAGCAGATAAATCATAACACCAGGTGCTAAGTTAGAGGATGGCATTATTAAAACAAAACAAAATTCTATTCGATATGAGTTGAGGAAGAATAAATTAATTCTTGTTGGCCAAACATTTGAGCTTAATGTCAGCCAATTTTATAGGCCAGATGAAGGACAATCTCAATATCAAATTAGAAAGGCCCATCACCTACATGTACATAATCTGAAAACATTGTTCAAGTTCAATCCATATGCACATGTGGTGGATTATGTGGTTCTTGTCGATCCATGTCAGGTTCCCAACAAAAAAGCATTTGACAAGACAAAATGTTTTGATTATAAATATTATGTAATTGGAGGGAACCATTCGATAGAGGCTAAGAGACAATTGATTGCAGAATATCCCAATAACTATATTTTTCAAATAATGAAATGCATCATTTACGCTGGCTTAACAGAAATAGAATCAAAGTTATTGGCATGGGATCATAATGCAGATAATGAGTACAGAATGAAAATGAATTTCATCCAAAGGGTCAGATTTATTCATAATGAATTCATATAAAAATGTGGTGGGGATAAGACACAAGTTAGTGTAACATTTCGAAAGGAATGTTTAATGGAAACAGGTTATCAAATTGATGAAAAAAAACAAAAGATGGAAAATTGAATACAAATTTCTTTAGAGGCACAGATAACATTTTTCAGTTGGCATTTAGAACTGGAGAGGTATGGGATTTGATTGATGATATTTTTGATCGGTGGGAGAATATTTCCATAAAAAGTCAGAAGGTTAGAAAGAGTAAACCCATAATATGTACCAACAGTAAGGCGGGTCCTGAAATGAAGCAGCTTCCAGAGGATATGACTATCACACCTTGGAGAACAATGCAAGGTGTGAAGGATGATAAATTAGTCAAATCAGTATTAGCCCGTGTGAAGTTGGGTGAATTATCAATGGAAGAAATGTGTGCAGAATTTCAAAAGTAAGTTTCTTGAATTATTTCTTTCATTATAATTTTCTTTTAAATAAAACATAATGATGTTGGTAGAATTTGTTATACATGTCAATATATTAACGTTTTTAACTTGATTTATTCAGTCAATTTTTTTTTATGAAAATACAAGAACACATGGTTAAAATGTTGAATGAAGACAGTTGGGATGATGTTGTACGCAACTACCCAAAAGCAAGTTCTACATCAACACTAAAATATTTTTATATTGCATTCAATAAGGTATGTTGATTTATACATTCATTTTATTCATATTTAAACTATTTTTATTTTATTACTTATATATATATATATGTGTGTGTGTGTGTGTGTGTGTGTGTCATTAAAGATGTCGAAGAAGGATGGAAATGGAGTACCAGATACTTTCAAAAGCTTTATTGAAAAAATTAAGTTGGAAAACATAAGAAAGAAGCGTCTTATGAATGTTGAACTTGATCCTACTCTTAATCATTACATTTGGAATGGGCTCAACAGTATCCAATATCAAATAATACAAGGTGACTGTGAAGACTTTGCATCACTAATACCTAAAAGGGAATATGCCCTAGTTATTGCAAATATTCCTCATGGTTTCAATTTCCCAGACATTGAATATTATATAGAACTATATACTTATCAAGCTTTTAGTAAAGTGGTTACGGGTTTTCAAGAAGTGACAACATCACCACTTTGGCAATTTGTGACATTTCATTAAAACACACAATTTCCAATGTTATTAACAAGCTTTAAGGGTAAAGCAAACTCAAGGATGCAACTTACATGGTAAGACTTTGAAATTGTATGTTTGATTAATCCTAAATTTTTTTATTCATGTAAAATTTAATTGAACTTTTACTATGTTATGTTATAGACATAAGTCAAATGTTGTTTCTTTCGAAGATCAACCTATTATAAATGATTGTGAGTTCATCCATGTTGAATGTTGGACAAAAGAGGATAGATATAAGTGTATTCTTATGAATCGAGTAGATGGGAAGAGTCGTAGTCAAGTATTGGTTCATGATGTAGTTGTAAGAAAACTAACATATGAGGATAAAGATGCAAAAGGATATATAGTTAAAATTTATCAAAAACCACACACATTGATTAACTATCTTATAGATCTAAGTTCAAATGAAGGAGAATGGTTTTGGATTTATTATCAAGTTCAGGTAAGTTGTATTATACAAATTTAAATTTAAATATTTTATTTTTTACTTTTTATGTCTTCATACTAATTTTCTTAATTATTTATTTTGTGCTTGTTGATTAGGTACAACACTAACATGTTGCCTACTAAAATGAATAAATTGCATTGCCATTAAGAAAGACCCAGTGCAATGCGAATTTATTCAACAAGAATTAACACTCTTGAATTTCTTCCAGATGCGAAGCAAGAAGTTGGTTTGAGGAAAGGGGATTTTAATGAATCATGTGTGGAAAAAAAAGCAAAGGAACCTCAATCACCATTATATGGATTAATTGGAAAGGGACACTTTGGAAGATTTGCAGACATGAAAGATCCATTAGAAGATGAAAATGACCAAAATGAAGAAGAAAATGTTGCAGAAGAAGCCATTAATGATGTTCTAGATGACATTGAACATGTATTAGTTGATATTGTTGATGATGTTTAAGTTATGCTTGCAAACATAGCTCATTCTTGAGATCTATTAATCATTTTTACTTGTAATGTTTAGACTTTGATATTTTATGAGAAGAACCCTTATTTTTTGCAAAAAACATGTGATTACTATTATGTTTTGACATAAAATTCAATAAAAATGTTATTTTCTTAAGTTTTTTTGTTTAATATTCTCCCAAAAAAATAGTTTATTTAACATGTTTTTTTGAACAAAAAGTCTCTAAAAGTGTATTTTTTGCATTCTATTTATATTTTAAATTTTCATTTTTTTGTCATATGGTTCAAAATATTGGTTTTTTAGCAACAATTATTTTGTGTGCATTGAAAAATTAATTAACAATACATAAACATGTAGAAAATATAAACTTTAGAATATTGACCCTTTTTCCATTTTTTATCTATGTGAAAAGGTGATGATATCATTACAAATTTTTATTTAAAAAAAAAAAATATATATTTTTTTTATTTTTAAAACACAAGTACATAAATGCACTTAAAAATAAACATCTCATGGAAGAAGAAGACATTAGAAAATATATAGTGTCAAAATCAATCCTATAAAAAAACGTTGGTTATGATACACCACCACTATTCAAAATAGACATAAAAAACATCACATAAAAAATAAATAAATAAACTTAAAGTGCCAAAAACATGCTCCATTTTTTTTTTTTGATTCTGCATCACCAATTTTCAAAATCGGGTGTTTTTCTTGCTACCTCAAAAAGTAGGTACCAGTGCAGTTACCTATTTCATCGGTAACAATGTTCAAATATCTATACTTCTTAAAATCATAAAACACATCAACTTTTCTTTTCAATAAGTAGATCCACATATTTCTAGAGTAATCATCTATAAATGTTACAAAATATGAAGATCCTCCAAAAGAGACTTTAGAAGATGGTCCCCAAAAATATGAATGGATGTAATCTAGGATATCTTTACTAACCTGTTTTCTTGTTTTAATTTTTTTCCTAGACTTTTTTCCATGAATATAAAGCTTTTAGAAATTCAAATTCAAATTCAAATATTTCAAGCTTGGAAGTAACTTACGATCAACTAGTACCTTCAACCTTTTCTCGCTCATATGACCCAATCGATGATGCCATAAACAATTAGGGTCACTTGCACCTTCAAATGCTACTATTGCATGATCTATTTTTTTCCTTCCTTCAATATTATAAAGGTTCCCAAACCTCCTAGCCTTCATGACTACCAAGATGCATTTCGATACCTTCATAACTCCACCTTGAATTTTACATTTATAACCAATACAATATAGCACTTCCAAAGATATTATTTTTTTTCTAAGCTCAGGCACATGCCTCACATCTATTAGTGTTCTAATAGTACCATCGTACATTTTTAATTCCGATACTACCAATCCCAAAAAAAATTCATGTAACATCATTAATCATAAAAAACACACCATCACCAATATATTGGCATGAAAAGAAATATTCCCTATGAAGATACAGATGATGGGAAGCACCTGAATCTAGCAATCAATTATGATTATGTTGAGAATTAGTAGAAGTGGAAAATACCTCACCAAAAATAATTGCAATTGTTTTAGCTAAATTAACATCCTTTATAGAGTCCTTTTTAGTAGCTTGTTCCTTTCTTTTCCAACAATCCTTCTTAAACTACTCTGATTTGTTACAGTGTTAACACTTTAACTTAATCTTCTTGCCTCTTGACTTCGATATTTACGTGTCTCTCAAATATTCATATTTTTCATTTGATCGACCTCTAGCCTCCATTGTTTCTGATGTTTAGGTTCGAAAGCTAGATTTATATCGAACTTCCTTAGACAACAAAGCTCACACAAAAACATCAAAATCAATGGTATCAATAGAGCTAAAACTCATAAAGGTTACATAATGATCCCATGGCTCAGGTAGAGAACACAATGGTGTAATTTCCTTGTCTTCCCCTTTGATTTTTACATCTATACTAGACAACTGATCAGGTGCTCAGTATTTAGCTCAAAAATCAAAGTTTTCATAATTGCGCGAAACTAGGACGACATCGTAGAGCTCGTCACCAAGATTCCAATGCAATTCATTTTTATCAAAATCCGAATTCGTATGAGTAAGTATGGTCTATTGTCCATTTTTTCAAATAGCTAAAACAATTACAAAATTGGACAGGTTGTTGACATGGTAGTTCAATCAGCAAAAAATAACATCCTGGGAATATTCTTCATGTTTTTTCCAATGAGGATGTGACAAGTGGCACTTTTGAATTCGCCAGTTTGGTCTATGTGGGTGAAATTTTCCTAATGATATCTAAGGTGGAAATTGTGTTTTTTTTTATTATTTATTTACGATTTAATATATATATATATATATATATATATGTATATATATATATATATATATATATATATATATATATATATATATATATATTATAATATATTATTTGTTTAAACATATTATATATATTATACCTATACAACATCTATTTTCTCTGTTAATTCTCATTTAACTTTTAATTAAACACAGTTAATGAGTAAATATAATTATTAAAAAAGTTGATTTTATTCAAATACCAAGGGGTCCATTGCAAATTTATGTTAAAATCTATGTAATGGGAGTGGGGTCAGGTTCAAACCTCAGACCTCTGCCCCAACTAGGTCGCGCCCTACCAATGGGCCACGGGTGGTAATTATTAAATTGTCCACAACAATTTAATAACTACCACCCGTGGCCCATTGGTAGGGCGCGAGCTAGTTGGGGCAGAGGTCTGAGGTTTGAACCTGACCCCACTCCCATTACATAGCTTTTAACATAAATTTTCAATGGACCCCTTGGCATTTGAATAACTTGAACCTTGGCCTTGATATTTAATTCGTCAACCATGGTTTAATTTAAAATTTAAATATAATTAATATATAATATGTATTGTATAATATAATATATATAATATGTTTAAACATATTATATATATTATATTATACAATACATATTTATAATATGTATTGTATAATATAATATATATAATATGTTTAAACATATTATATATATTATATTATACAATACATATTATATATTAATTATATTTAAATTTTAAATTAAACCATGGTTGACGAATTAAATATCAAGGACAAGGTTTGGGTTATTCAAATGCCAAGGGGTCCATTGCAAATTTATGTTAAAAGCTATGTAATGGGAGTGGGGTCAGGTTCAAACCTCAGACCTCTGCCCCAACTAGCTCACGCCCTACCAATGGGCCACGGGTGGTAATTATTAAATTGTCCACAACAACATGTATTTACCCTTATGCAGTGGGACCAAAAAAGCACGTAGAGGCCAACACGTGGGCCAGCCTCTCCTACCATGTGACCTTGCACCATAACCAGCGCCGAGAGACAAGCGATAAACCCGCTTATGTGCTAATGATAGCACTTAATAACATGCTTATCACTAATTAAATGCACAGTTAAGTGCATTTAGTATACCTACCACTCTTAACCATCGCTCCACTCCATGAATATATATCCACTCACTAAATGCTTTATTTCACCAATGTGATTAGCTTAGCTAAATCCTCACACAAGGCCTCTCCTCTCATATCCTCCTCCACCTCACCACTTCATTCACTTCATGACACCATCCCTAGCATCCCTGCATCACTTTCTTCATTCCTCGGCTTAGTGGAGCTCCAAAACTACAATAAGGGGACTGTTACAGGAAGATGATCAATTCATGTAGCAATTTTTCACATGTGAAAAACACATAAAATAAGCAGGAGGTAGTTGATGAATATGGCTCAAGATGATCAGCAGAGGACTCCAGAAGGGAAGCTACACCATCAGCGGCACCTGAGGGTCTCCAAGAGGCACCTGCAAAATAATAAATAAGGAAAGGAAATAAGAAACTCACTCAGAGACATAAGATGCTCAACAAAGGAAACATATCATTGATCGTCATCACCATGCTCCAACTCCTTGCATCAAAGGATCTTTCCACTCATCAGCATTAGGTAGGCTCAATTATGGCTCCCTCACACTCTTTCTATGCACCACTTGGATAAAGTGAGTTAATGTCGAGAATAGAGAGTTTAATAGGAAAAAAGGTGGCCAGTTAACTTGGCCATCGCTCGAGGAGTTAAAGTAAAGAGTTAGTGGGGTTTTCATGCCACATGGGATTGTCACATAAATTAAGAGAAATATCATGAGGAGTTGGAGGTGATTCTGAGGCATATGGGAATCATTGGCTTGAGTGGACCAACGGTCCAAATGAGGAAACCTTGTGCCAAATCCACATGACCACTACGCTCCAAGTCCACTCAATTTCTAATAAAAGGTGTACTTTGGCTCATTCTCCCTCATTCTATTTTGTATTCCAATATTATTTGGATCATTAAAGAGACAAGAGCCACCAAGGAGCTTCAATCCATGGTCGATTTGTTCATGCATGCCTGTGTTATAGGAAAGTCTTTTGGTTCTACAGGAAGTTTCCAGGAAGGCCACAAAGTGCTATAAAGTGTCACGAAAACCACCCTCAGAGTGTACTGACACCCCAACACCATCCTTTAAGTAATAAAACATCAAAGTTGTAGAGGTAAGTGAACATCACCCCACCAAGTTGTAAAAAACATTCATGGAAGTTTACACACAGTGAAGCCATAATTCAGAAATTTAAGAGGTTGTTAAGAGATGTAGGGGTAAGAAAATCATAGTTTTTGTTAATTTGAAATCTTTGGAGTCCCATATAACAATTTTTTTTGGAAACATTCCAAAAAACCATCTCTCTAACACAGTCACAAGATGGGGGGAGCTTTTAATAGAAGGGAGCCCACAAACATAAAAATAATTAGACTACACCCTCCCGTGGTTGACATATTTAGAAATCACCAGTGGCTGGGGTTCTTCTAGCTCCTTAAAGTCTTTAATGATGAAGTGGCTTGAGAATTTACAGTAGCCTTGCACTCCCATGCAGATGATAGGGCCATCATAGTGGTTAGAGAGCTATTCATTACCATAACCCCTGAGCTTATCAGCAGAGTCACAACCTTACCTCTAGGATTTAAGTGGAATAGAGAGGAAAGAGTCTTTAGCACTGCCTTCAAGAATAATTTCTTCTTTCTTGATGAATAATACATTGAAGATAAGAATGGGGTAACAAGGGAAATTCTCCCTTACCCACGGGATGAGGTAGCATATCATATCATGAAATATATTTCTTGTGAGGGAAGACTAAGTGTGGTCTATGGATACCATTTCATATTATTGAATGATCTTAGATTCAAAGGAGATATGCCCCTAGAATGGATACTAAAAATCCCATACTTCCTCCTGCATTCAATCAAATATATGAGCCAAAGGGTAATGGATACAAAGTATCAACACATAGCTCACCATGGTATCATTAAACTCATAGTAGGATATGCTCTCAACATACTCCACATCCTTGTAGCTTGGTCCACCTTCAAAAACATGGAAAAATAAGCATTCATTGGGACACAAGCTATACACTCCTTGACATACCCCTACCTCTATCCTTGGAGAAATGGCTATCAAAAAAGAAGAAGAAGAGACAGAGAGGACAAAGAAATAAGAGGAAGAAGAGGAAGTGCAAACAAAAGCATAACCCACAGAAAATGTAGAAATAGATGAAGGAGAGGAGGAGGAAAAGAAATATGAAAAAGGAGAAGAATATGAAAAGGAGAAGGAAGATAAAGAAGAAAAAAAGAAATGAAAGACAAAAGAGGAGGAGATACTAGACCCCAAGATGAGCATTGATATCTCTCCACAAAAAAATAGCCTTTCACTAGGGACAACTGAAAAGGAAGTGGCTTCCACCTTAGCCACTCTAAGTACCCATGTGAAGGAAAAGATAAAAATACAGACCCCCATTTACTTCATAACCATGAAGATTTCCAAGGTGAAACAAGGGAGACCTAGAACTCCAACCAATAGCTCAATCACAATTGAAGAATCACCCAATAAGAAAGAATAAATAAGGCCAAAGGAGGGAAATATTCAAGATTTCATTTCACCTAAAAGGGCACCTGTGACCTATATAAGAAGACACTCCTCAAGGCTAGCATCCCTCAAAAAAGTACCAACCCCCACAGATATTCAAGAGGAAGAAAAGAAGGGGTAGAAAGGAAAGGAGGGTTTTGCCACATGAAAAACAAAGTTTGCTACAGGAAACTCAAACAATGCTACAAGAAACACAAAATGTGCTATAGGAAAAGCTGAAATTCATGGGGGTAGAGAACAAGGCACCCTTGGAAGGGAAAGAGGCCCAAGGTGAAGAAAAATAGGCTGACATTGAGGGGCAGTATGCTAAAGGGCATAAAGAGGAGGAACCAAAGTAAGATCCCACCTCTCAAAAAACTACCCCAAAAGACATTGCAACAGTTCCACATACTATCCCACAATGAAACCTGAGCTCCTATTACACATTCATTGAAGGAGGAAGGATGATCCCTCAAAATCTCTCAGTTCCCCTATTCTATGGGCTAGAGAAAGAGAGAGCACACACACACCACTGGATGAAAATTTCTAAAACTAAGAATGTGAAAGATGTTTGGGGTTCTTCTAGCTCCTTAAAGTCTTTAATGATGAAGTGGCTTGAGAATTTGCAGTAGACTTGCACTCCCATGCAGATGATAGGGCCATCATAGTGTTTAGAGAGCTATCCATTACCATAACCCCTGAGCTTATCAGCAGAGTCACAACCTTACCTCTAGGATTTAAGTGGAATAGAGAGGAAAGAGTCTCTAGCACTGCCTTCAAGAAGAATTTCTTCTTTCTTGATGAAGAATACATTGAAGATAAGAATGGGGTAACAAGGGAAATTCTCCCTTACCCACGGGATGAGGTAGCATATCATATCATGAAATATATTTCTTGTGAGGGAAGACTAAGTGTGGTCTATGGATACCATTTCATATTATTGAATGAGCTTAGATTCAAAGGAGACATGCCCCTAGAATGGAGACTAAACATCCCATAATTCCTCCTGCATTCAATCAGATATATGAGCCAAAGGGTAATGGATACAAAGTATCAACACATAGCTCACCATGGTATCATTAAACTCATAGTAGGATATGCTCTCAACATACTCCACATCCTTGTACCTTCGTCCACCTTCATAGACATGGAAAAATAAGCATTCATTTGGACACAAGCTATACACTCCTTGACATACCCCTACCTCTATCCTTGGAGAAATGGCTATCAAAAAAGAAGAAGAAGAGACTGAGAGGACAAAGAAATAAGAGGAAGAAGAGGAAGTGCAAACAAAAGCATAACCCACAGAAAATGTAGAAATAGATGAAGGAGAGGAGGAGAAAGAGGCTTGAAAAGGAGAAAGAATATGAAAGGAGAAGGAAGATAAAAGAAAGAAAAAAAGAAAGAAGAAAAGACAAAAGAGGAGGAGATACTAGACCCCAAGATGAGCATTGATATCTCTCCACAAAAAAATAGCCTTTCACTAGGGACAACTGAAAAGGAAGTGCTTCCACCTTAGCCACTCTAAGTACCCATGTGAAGGAAAAGAGAAAAAGATAGACCCCCATTTACTTCATAACCATGAAGAGTTCCAAGGTGAAACAAGGGAGACCTAGAACTCCAACCAATAGCTCAATCACAATTGAAGAATCACCCAATAAGAAAGAATAAATAAGGCCAAAGGAGGAAAATATTCAAGATGTCATTTCACCTAAAAGGGCACCTGTGCCCTATATAAGAAGACACTCCTCAAGGCTAGCATCCCTCAAACAAGTACCAACCCCCACAGATATTCAAGAGGAAGAAAAGAAGGGGTAGAAAGGAAATGAGGGTTTTGCTACATGAAAAACAAAGTTTGCTATAGGAAACTCAGACAATGCTACAAGAAACACAAAATGTGCTATAGGAAAAGCTGAAATTCATGGGGGTAGATAACAAGGCACCCTTGGAAGGGAAAGAGGCCCAAGGTGAAGAAAAATAGGCTGACATTGAGGGGCAGTATGCTAAAGGGCATAAAGAGGAGGAACCAAAGGAAGATCCCACCTCTCAAAAAACTACCCCAAAAGACATTGCAACAGTTCCACATACTATCCCACAATGAAACCTGAGCTCTTATTACACAGTCATTGAAGGAGGAAGGATGATCCCTCAAAATCTCTCAGTTCCCCTATTCTATGGGCTAGAGAAAGAGAGAGCACACACACACCACTGGATGAAAATTTCTAAAACTAAGAATGTGAAAGATGTAGGGTTCATGGAAGAAAACACACTGAGATGGGGAGAGATTTGGATTATGTCGGAATTAGGGAGGAAGTATTAAAGGAGCAGCTACAAGAGGCACAAGCAGAGAATGCAATATTAAATAGGCAACAAAAGCAGAAGAACGCGAGGATTTCCACCATGGTATATCTGTGCATGGAGGAAATAATCCATAGGCATCCATCCAACTCTTATTCCATCTACCTGAAGGAACAATGGTTGCAGTTTTAAATCAAAACACTAGCATCATATGGTTCATTACCTTTCCAAAAATATAGGAAATTTATTTATTTTTGCAATCGGTCCAACGTAGAGGATAAGACCAGAATGGCATAATTATATATGCATAATCTTGTCTTGGCTGATCTAAACATTTGGGACCCTAAATCTAGGTTAGGGGATATGAAACTGATGGCCCTAGCCTCTTGTATGACCAATGAAGAGGCTAGGGCATAAGACGTCAAAAAAGTGATGAGGAGGGTAGGAAAAGAGCTTCTCCATTCAGGGCAAAGATATTCAGCCCTAGGGGTGTCATAAAAAATCACCTAATGATAGCAAATGATTCCAACCTTGCAGATAAATACCTCAACACCCAAGCACATGCAATTGCACACTATGATGACATTTGTAGAATGTTGGGAGAGGAGTGTGTGATGGCACATCAGAGAAGATGGAATGTCATCACACTTAGCCTAAGAAACATGGAGTATCATACTCCAGAAAGATTGAGAGATGCCATAGAAAGGGAACCTTTGTACAAGAAGGCCATGTAGACAATGAATATCAAATGGCTTGGCTTAAAACATAGCCCACCTTTGCTACTAGGACTGGGTGAAGGAAAAGATCAAGCTGAAGAGAAAAAGAAATGGGAGGAAGCAGAAAAGAATATAGGATTCTACCCTCGTGAGGGAACTCCTTCCATGATTCCTTGGGATTTCAGAGAGGCTATAAGGGCACTAAAACAAATGAATAAAGAGGAATAAGTTTCTTATAGGATGAGCAACCATTTGGTAGGGGGTTGATAATGAGCACCATCATTAGGTACATTTTAAGGGGTTAATTGTCAACTTTTCAACCTAATTGTTCTCCCTTTCTCACATTTAATTTCATTATTGTCATATGTTTCTTAGTGAAGATGGTGTATTAAGGGTTGTCATACTTCGAAGCCTAATGTGGTTTAAATGTAGGAAAATTAGGAGAATATGCCATTTTTTAGGAAGATTGCACAATCAGGGCTCAGAGTAGACAACAAGGAGTGATTGTAGGAGGGTTTACCACCTCCTTAACTTCTAAAGGCATCCAATATCTCCTTGAGATTATTCTCCAACAACTTGAAATCAGAGACAACCAAGCAAGTGGAAGATCAAGGGGAGCCAAGCTCCACTTCTCTCAAGTCCCAAGGGGAAAACACCTAATTTTTAAGGATCTTTTGGTAGCTGTCCTCTAGGATAAATAGGCCAGAGAAAGGGATAACTAGGATTCAATTTTTGAATGTAGCTAGAGCACTCTTAGCTCTTATATTAGACATTTATGAATTTTATATGTTATGTACAAGAATAGTTATGAAATAAAATGAGCATTTGGTTTCTTCTCCACTGAGTTGGTTTCAGGGAGTTGAGCTTGTGGGTTAGGGACCATTCCATTGGCCTCAGACTCTCTTATGTAATTTTGTTTTCTTTCATGTTGCAGTAGTTAATATTTTTCCATTTTATGTTAAGTAGCTTATAAAATCTCAAAACTGTGTGCTAAAGCCTCCCTCTCCCATATCTTCCATTGGAGCTTGAGGAGGGAATATCTTCAACACAAACAACACTTTTTAGTTTATGATTTCTTAGAAAATTCAGATAGGTTTCTTTTCTTATCATGGACATGTTGTAGATGGAGAGGAATATTTTTATTTCTAATGCATAGGTAGGTTTATTTAAATTAAACTCATCTTTTCCACCATTGTTATGATATATTTGTTAATGATGAATGCATGAACATGTAGTTTTCTTGCAGTTTTGAATAGAGAAGTAGAGGAGGAGTTCCCCAACACCATTAGCTTCAGTATCCACCCTTCATCAACCAACTTCCATCCAAGTCACATTCAACCATGTTTTTGGAAATCTCCACCATAACACCAAGAGACACCTTAATGGTGCAAGATAGGATTTGTGAAGATTTTTGAGCTTAACCAAGGGGTTGTAAACCATTAATATACTTAGATCCACCTTCATTCCAACTCTTCTAACCCTTTCCTCACCATTTCTTGCCTCAAACTACCCTCATCCTGTTTCCTGTAATGTTTCAGGACATCCTGTAGTAGATGCTGTAGCAGCGCCAACCACTCACTCCTTCGGCCCAAAATCACTATTTCACCTCATCTAGGCCTAGCCTAGCCTCCAACACACCTTCAACTTTGAAACCTTGAGTCGGGGACCCTCTTAAGTCACCTCAGTGCCTCATTATTTTGTTGCAAAACAGAGTCATTTAAAAGTGTGATTAGCTCATTGATAGATGCATTATTAAGCACAATAGCTAAGCATAAGATAAATAAGATTCAATTAGTCATTTGGTTCAACATGTGTCCCTAGATTATTTTACCTTTATGCAAGTTCAATTAAACAATATAAATTATGAATGCCACTTAGTTTAATTTCCTTTCTTTCATTAGCTTAAGTGTGAATTTCTCTTTCTTGTAGATAGCTAGATGAGTCATTATGATATAGAATAGGTTATTTCCCTGTTGCTGGAGTAATTTTCATGATTTACTTTGAGTCTTATATTTCACTCAGAAGTGTGATAGGCTTCCTTTCCTACTGGGAGTTGCAGCACTCTTGGTGCAATACCAAGGCTCACCAGACTTACCAGGAGCGGAATTGGGGGATGGGTTTAAGGGTTTAAACAAAAGGGTTGGGGAGGAAGATGAAGGATTTATTTTCTTCCTAATCGTAGTGGCCAGGTTGGAGCAAAACGGAAGAAAGGGAAGGTGATTAAAAATAATTCAGAGTGTCTGAATATGGTTTTGGGAGTGGATATCCAAGTGAACAGGGAAATGGTGGCCTCGAAGTCTTTTTCTGTGGGTAGAGCTCGTGGTATGTTTTTCTTGGCACAATTAATCTTTGAGTGGATTGAGAGTTCATGGGGAGCAGCTCCGAACAAGGAAGTGAAGGTTTTAACCCTGTGCAAGGGTTGGTTCATGATTAAGTTTGCAATCTCAGTTACTTTGGACTATGTTCTCACCCAGAATTCAGGGTTCTTCATTGCACCAATTATTTTTAAACATTGATCATCGACTTTTGATGCTAAGAAGGAAAGGGTGGATGAGATCCTAGTCTGGGTTCGATTACCGACACTGCCTCCTCATTTATGGGCCTTGGATGTCTTTAAGGCAATTGGTAATAGTCTGGGTATTTTCTTGGAAGCAGATATTTATTTCGTGGAGACAAAGGCACTGAATGTGGCTCATTTGCTAGTCCGTCTGGTTCCTCATTATGGTTTAGTGGAGAAAAACCATTTTTATTTTGAAGGAAATTCCTTCTATAAAATTATTGACTATGAGGACCTCCCCTTTCGGTGCGATAGATTCCATAAGTATGGGAATTTATACCAATAATGCCTTCTAGACATTAGTAGGAGGAGGCGACATAGGGGGTCCATTAGGTTTGTATTTAGGACTCAGGAAGCCAAACCAGATGTTGAAGTTGTGGCCTAGGCAGAGGAAGTGGGGTAGGTTCAGGACAAGTGGCTAAGCCCAATGGAAGGGATGGAAGACTACGAAGCACAGATGGAAATCCCTCTTGTTGAAGCTTTGATCGAGGCTCCTTAACAAACGGACTATGGTGGATACTGTTAGAGATTCGGCGGTTACTGTCCCTCACTCCTCTCCCTCTATTATTGATACTCTTGATACTTTATTGAATAACATAAAATTTCTTGGTCCTTCCAGGCTTAAAGACATAGAGCCTCAATTTATCAATAACTTTTCTATGGTCATGGAAAGTATCATTACTACTATTATTAAGCTAAAAATTGACACATATCACTATAACCTAAGACCGAGGGAGAAAAAATATTTCCCGTGGAGATTTTTTGGGGGTTTGGGAGGTTCACCTATGACAAAAAAACATAGGAAACCTAGAGGTAGGAAAATGAAGATCTCAAAAGCCCAACTAAAAGTTATGTTATATATAACCACTACAAGGAAAAGTCCCTCTAGCGGAGGTTATAAAGGAAGTTCTTAGTGTTATAAAATTGGCCAAAATTGTCAAAAACACATTTGCTACAACATCTGTTTATGGTTACGGAGGTTTTGGCGAAGCTTTTAACGGAAATTCAACACAACTAAAAAATTGGGCAATCAAAAGTTATTATGGATGTTTTTTTTCATTGGTGCACTACTAAGGTTTTAACGCACTCGTGCATGAAATCTATAATGTGGCCCCGGGGTGGTCGAAGGTTCCTGCACCAGGCCATCAAGGTATAAAACCGCACTGGGCATAGTGTTTGTGATACAATGCATGGGGTCGCACCAATTGGTGTTGGGATTTTTGCGGTGCCCATAGGTCATCTCAACGCATCAGTACGTAGACTTATAGAAACGCACCGGTGTGATGTATCAGACAAAAACAATGATATTTATAATTGGTATTGGCATTTGTGCGGTACCCATATGTTGTACAAATGCACCGGTATGTAGTCTCACATAAAATCACCAGTGCGCAGTATCGAACAAACGCACTGAGGTTTTTAATTGGTTTTGGTATTTGTGTGGTGCCCATAGGTCGTAGAAACACACTGATGCGCTTCAACATACAAATTCACCAGTGTTCATTTTGTATTTTTTAGAAACATCGACCTGTGAAAGTGCAATTACTGTGATTTTTCTAATTCATTATTCATCAAAATTTGACACATCTTATAACAATATTCATATTAATTAATTTTTTATTAATGCATTTGAATGTGATGTTTGGATTAATTTTTCATATCATATCATAATTATTGTGATTTTTTAAAATTCATTATTCATCAAAAGTCGACACATATATATCTTATAACAATATTCATATGAATCAAATTTTTATTAGTGCATTTGAGAATGCCAATGGAGAACACAATAGCAACAATGGAGAACGCAATAGAATATATATATATATAAGATAGTCTTTTTCATAAAAAAATGGGATAGTTATTGGTATCCCTTTGTCCTTCAATTGGGACCTATGTTCATTACATTAAACAAAATGTTTGATTTCACAGAAAAATATTTCAAAAAATACAACGCCTTGCTTTGATATCCAAACATAATGATCATCATTCTTCGTCTGAACTGTTGTCACTGCTAGAGCTACTTCCATGACTTGGGTTATTTTCAGGAATTTTTTGTTCACGGTATTGATTGTTTTCTTCTTCTTCACCTTCCATCTACAAACATAAAAATAAACTGAAATGAGTGTATAGAAATTGGTGAGAATAATGAAAATTGCAATATTAAATATTATACATCAATGTAAATTGAAAATAAAAATGACGTACTGTAGCCACAATTGACTCATAAACTATACACATTCTTTCAAAGCCATGTACCATGCCATCTTTCAAAATTTCATCTCTTGACGCAGTTCCATTCTTTGTTTCCTGCAACTTTTATACCCCATAAAAAAACATATATTTAATATATATTTTTTTTTGTTCTATTAATTATATATGGAGCTAAGTAAAACAATATCGATAGATGCTTACAAATTCCACAATTAATTTCTGATATGCCAACATATACTCACAACCCATATTTAACCCAATTTCAATCAATTCATCTCGTGGTTCTTATTTGTATGTTAGCACCTGTTTGGAGAAAATCAATGATGATTTTTGTAAAACAACTTGAAAAATAAAAAATGAAATCTATTTAAGTTGTTATAAGGAAGTAACAATTACTCACAAACACAGATGTTAACCCTTTTCTTCCTTGTCGTCTTGTTTTATGTGCTGAATGGGTTTCCATTTTCTTTTTCTTTTCTGAAAGAAAGTACTTGGAAATTAATATTTAATGCTAAATTGTTTATTTATTGTACCTAATGATAAAAAAATTCAATTATTACATATTACATTTTAAGCACATTGTCGTTGAGATGGCTCCTCCTACGATGCAATTTTGTCAATTTCTTTAACCATATCCTTGTACACCTTTTTGGACATTCCTACTGGCATATTTGTGATATCAGCTCGTTCATCTTTTGAGATTTTCATAATCTTCCTGAAAATGTAACATGACAATAAACTATTTAATTTTTATATTGATATATGAAAAGTAAATATAACAAAATTGATATTTATAAATAATTCTAGACAAAAATTTAAAGGAATATTACTTTTTTATTCCTTGTTTTTTGTTGTTGTACTTTTTTGCTATTAAAATTCTGACATGTCTCATTGGCTAATTCTCTGGAAACTCTTCCTGTAGTTTAGATAAAATTTGGTTCTTGGAATCATTGGATTGGTTTTTTTATTGTAAGTGGAAAGAACGTCTATACATTCGTTCCACTAGATCCCTCAAATTTTTCTAAAAGTTTCCCCCCCTTTCGTTAACCTCCAACACCACTCCAAATAAGCTAAGGAGCAATTCATTTTCATTTGCATGTTCTATTTTTTTCTTTTCTTAGAACAACATTTCTTTTTTGAGTTGTTGGTCCATGGAGAACATTAAATAGATGTGAATTAATAGACTGTTTGACATATGTTATATGACAATTTTAATTATATTATTAATGAAAATTAAAAAAAGAAACTCATATTGGATCGATAGTATTTTTTCATTCACCCAATTCATCCTTTTGCAATTTCCATCAATCTTTTACACTCTTTTGGTCCTAGATCATAAATAACCTTATCGAGCTTCGTCATTTTTTGGCTCTGCATGATACATAGTAAACAATAAATATTAGTTAAACTTACATATAGTTCAAAAATAATTATTTTTGTAAATAATTTACAAAGAACTTGCCTTTTTTGCTTTTCTTGATGTGTTATCAGTATTTTGTTACTTTATCTCTTGTCAGTCATTCCTTTATAAATCTGAAACTTGTACCATACCATTCATTAATATATTATAGATAAATTGTCAACTTTTCAGGTGAAAAATAAATCTCAAGAAACCGGTGTGCCTTTCATGATGTACGCACCGACATCGGTGTGTGGGGGTATTATAAACACATCGCACAAAAAGTATAACAGACCGTACGGTGCTATCCTCATAACATAGTGCACTGGTGCCCTATATTAGATATGACGCACTGATTAAAAAAAAATGTTTTTAACTATTTTATTACATAGTACTTGCTTGGTGCGATATGTTACACAGGGCGCACCGATTAAAAAAAATCCCTTTTTCTCAAAAATTCATGCAAGGGCCGACATAGATTGGGATCCGACTATGAAATTCATCCCGTGGGTTGGAATTCAATATAAAATGAAAATCGCTAAATCATAAATCACAGAAACAGGGAAAATAAAGGGCAGAAACAAAAAAAAATGAAGGGTTTAGGGTAAAAATGGATAAAACTGCAGAAAAAGTAAAAAAAAATAATCAAATTTAATCACGAGATCGTTTGAAATTCTATGCTACAGGGTTTGAATCACTAGAGTTTTGAATTCTAATTGTCTGAATACTTCTGTTCGAACGTATTTTTCTACTCTAGAGTGCTCTCATGCTTTCTTGCTCCAGTTATGTCTCCTGCAAATATTTGGCTAGAAATTTTAGCAAAAATAGTGAAATAATGAAAAGTGTTTAGTATTTAAGGAATTTTTTTATGAAGTTAGATTTTCGAAAATAGTTTGCTACCCATTTTTTAATTTTCCACTTTTTTCACTTAAAGAAAATAGAGTTGCGCTTTTTTTATTTGTGGTTATTCGTTACCAGTGCGTCACTTCATAGCACTGCACCAGTGCATCCATTGGTAACACAGCACCGGTGCATCCATTGGTAACACATCACTGGTGTGTAGTAACTAAAATGCACCGGTGCAGAGTAACTAGAATGCACTGGTGTGTTTATCTGTACATTAGCACCGATTTGCGGTTGAGGCACCGAAATTAATTTTACATGTGTACACCAAAATTAGACATGTTGGAAATGTACATTTTGCTGTGAAAATATTTGGGCCATTTTTTTCAAAACTAAACCTCTTCTTCTTTCAGAAAAAGAAACTTGAACCTTTACATAACCTGCAACAAGAAAATATGCCCCATGATCTGCTTGCTGACCCATGATCTTCTTGCTCATTTGTAAGTTCCTCCTCCATCTTGGCATCTAATTTCCTCTTTTCTCCTTTGTGCTTTCTATCTTGATCTTAAAAAAATTTATACAATCTCTTTTTTACGAGAAACTGACCTTGAATGTTCTGGGAGCAATGACAACGAGTCCTTCATTCTGCATTTTTTAGCAGAAGAAGACTGATTTTCAACTAGACGATGTAGTTATTACATGTGGAGGCAATGGTTTGCTGTAGAAAATGAGTATAGGGTTGAGCAGAGGAAAGACATTGCAGAATGGGCTATTACATTAGATTTTCCAATGGGAAACTGATTTGCAAGTGGAAATATGCTAGCTACAGGTATCTATGCTTTTCTTCCCATAGAAATGGTCACTGGATTTCCATTTATACTACAAGTGGAATTTTTACTGGTTTCATATAGAGAGAGCATCATTTTCATTAAAGAATGGAACCATGGGATCCTTAAGTGTATCCCGTTTGCATTTTTTTCGGCATTTCATTCTTTGATAAGTGATAATTTACCTATACTTTCAAAAATTTGGATTTTTGGGTACCTTCCATGTGATATTCCTCATTATCCACAGGACCACAGCTCAAATAAGGTAGAGATGTCATTCAGGTTCAATTGAAAGCCACGGATGTGATTTTATCACACATCAGCTTTGTTGACAAAATTTTATGTAAGTCAATCGAAGCTCGGACAATACTCCCAGCTGCTTTTAAATGCATTCTGGAGAATCATTCCCTTCATGGGACCTACCAGCCCAATCAAAAATTTCAATTGATCTTTCTCTACTGTCATCCCTTAGCGAATAGGACTCCTTGCTTTCAAAGGACCGTTTCACCTTGCTAGTTGCCAGAGCGTCGACAGGTATTTCTCTACGATCAACTCTGCTCCCCCTTTCTCCATCATGGGA
This sequence comes from Pinus albicaulis, assembly GCA_034641835.2. Lineage (NCBI taxonomy): Eukaryota > Viridiplantae > Streptophyta > Pinopsida > Pinales > Pinaceae > Pinus > Pinus albicaulis. The sequence goes on along the minus strand of CM076572.1, from coordinate 821,914,153 downwards.
CGTCTTAACCCTATCGTCGGCCTCAACCAAATACTGTCTACCATGATCAAGAAAATACTTACCCTCGTGACCAGTCCTCTTAACCCTATCATTGGTCTCAATCGAGCTTTCTTGACCACCCTTCACATATTTTTCATAAATATTTTCTCCTTTTTTACTCTGTCGAGCTCAGTAGTCGTCTACATCCCTGTAAGCATCTTTTTCCATCTTTCTGTTTGAATCACCCATTTTCTCTGCTATAAAATTCTCATCCGAAATTCGAACTCTCGTCTTTTCAAACCCTTATCTCCTTAGAAAAATTCTTGCTCGCAATTCGAACCCTCCACTCCTCCAATACTGCACTTTACAGAATAAATTTTCCTTCCTAGAAAAGATATTTCAATGACATACCTGGTTCATGTGAGGTTTTACTTAACCCTATTCCAGTGCGCGGGGTTTTATAGGCACACCGATGTGGTTTCATAAGATCGAGGTTTATGTTTTGGCGCAATGTTTTATGAAGCACCGGTGTGGAAGAGTTGTGAAGAAATGATGCGCTACAATACTAAGATGCATCGATGCGGGTTATGATGATAAGCGCACTAGACAAAAAACCAGGAACCTCGGCTAGAAATGGCGTACTTTATAAAGTTATTTTTTTTGGTATGTAAGATCATAATAAAATAATGATAATTGTAAATTACATGAATTTATTTGCATTATTTTCTAAACTTTATTATGTTAAAAAATTTCATATTATTCTAGATTTATTATTTTACAATTATTTACAAATTTACAACTTTAAAAATTAAAAAAATTCAATAAAATCACTTCACATTAATACAATTAAAATTTTCATATTAATATAATTAAAATTTTACAAATATTTTACATACAATTAGAATTAGAATTAGAATTAGAATTTTATAATTTTACATACAATTACAATTACAATTAAAATTTTACAATTACAATCATTTCACATTAATACAATTAAAATTTTACAAATATTTTACATACAATTAGAATTAGAATTAGAATTACATTTATAATTATAATTACAATTTCACAAATTTTTTACATACAATTACAATTAAAATTACAAATACAAATACAATTGCAATTTTATAAGTTTACATACAATTACAATTATAATTACAATCATTTCACAATAAAATATATAATACAATTACAATGAAAATTTTACAAATATTTTACATACAATTATAGTTAAAATTACAATTACAAATTCAAATACAATTTTACAATTTTAGATAAAATTAAAATTTCAATTTCAATTACAATCACGACATAATATTTAATAAATATCATGGTCATTTAATATTAAATTAATTAATAAACATCGCGATCATGATAACCATCATACAAACATCATATTCGACTAAAAAACACATTCAAATTCGCTAACATCATCATGATCATGATCATCTAACAAAACACAATTAGCATTGTATAACATCATCACAACACAAACACCAAATATACATCTCATGTCAAATAACTCATGCTATCACATACACATCTATATGCAAGCTACACATTAAATGAACATATTTAACATGACCTAACAATACACACACCATGATGATCACCAACATGTAAATTAAGTACAACTGCAACATGAACATAAAATACATGGACCATATATATATATATATATATATATATATATATATATATATAACTGAATAATGTTAAAAATATACAACTGTAATATACATGTCATGGATCAGCTGGCGGTACAACACCAATAGCAGTACTAGTCGAGGCCTGCTCAGTTAATGGTGCAGCCTCGACGGTCGATGATCCAGCCTGCTCATGATCATGAGTATTGTTGGATGTTTCAGGCTGATGACTGGACATGGCCGATAATCGGGCCTCATCTCCATGATGACTAATGTTAGATGCTAGTGGAGGCTGCTCATCTGGCACGACACGAGGTGAACGATCATGAGATGATGAGTCACTACTCGAGGACTGTCAATCAAGTGTTGCGTCTCGACAATGCCTATAACATGCAATAGTCCTCCTCAGTTGCGTAACTAAGGTTGTAGCTCCTACGACATGCCACATTAGGCTATACATGTCACGTGGCATGCCTCTCCACATCTGTAACAGCTTACCATCGACCTGTATGTCTCTCATATGAGCGGGTCTGATTCCCGCCTCAAAAATTAATGAAGTGAGTTGGTTGCCCAAATCCATTCTGTATCTAGTATCAAGCCAATAGCGCCTAGAAAAAGTCGGTACTCGCACACCAGCAGGAGCAGGTCTCTCTGCACTGGCCTCCTGATGATCCTCAACATCTAGCATGCCCTGATCGTCATCAGGATCCACACTTAGATCATGTGGTGGTGCCAACATGTACTTGCCATTAAAAGACCCAATGTATGCAAAATATATACAAGTACACAACAATAATTAGACAATTTCATTACGCAATTTAATAAAAACAAGTTAAATACATGTTAGAATAAATTTAAATAAAACACTAATATTACCTCTCTCATCTAGCAGCTCATCGTCTATGAAGAGGATGTTGGTACAACCTCACTAATCCAATCTAGCATAAGGATAGGGGACCATAATGAAGGTATGTAGCTCATAAACACTGGCTAGCAACTCCAGTGCATCATGAGATATCCTCACAGCTGGAAACACAATCTCGCCCCTCTTAGGCATCATCTGCCCCCACATGTGCATCCATGCCTTGAACATCGGCCTACGAGGCTAGCGAACAAAATTAGGCCTCGTCTCTAGAAACCTCTTAAAAAAATAAACAAAACATCTCTAAAGCAAAAGGGAATTTGTCCCTCCCTTATGCATGAATGCAACATCTATCTAAGGCTGTATAGAACTACTGCAGAAAAATGGCAGACCACTTAACAAGTTGTGGCTCATGTACTAAAGAATCAGCATAATATAGAAGCGAGAAACTAATGTGTTTCCCATCATTGGTGTTGTGTGAAATGGTCGAAATAAGAAGTGAGAGGCACCGCACCTCCTCACTACCAAATGCACCAATACGTAGCTGACATCCTGTGACCTGAAAATCTAAAGGAGACAGTACATATGCTCCAATGTATCTCTGGGAGTACACTAACTGACTCCTTGCTACATAGCCAGCTAGAACCTCTTGGAACGAGGGAAAATCCAACCCTCTCCTCGATAGCCCTGTAATGAAATATATTTCCTCCTCAGTGGGCATGTACCACTGGTTAGGACCAACCTAGAAAGCCTCTCGGTGGGCATTCCACCTGTGGATAAGATGTCTCAAAAACACACCATGGCCTTTTAGGGAAGTAGCCTCCTCATAGAACTTGAGGAGGCCTACCTGTCGTAGAAACCCCTGGGTAGCTGTTGCAATAGGGTGAGGGTATGCATCTCTCTCCCTCTCTCATGCCTCCCACAGGCGAAACATGTCATACTGCTCCGCCTATTTTTTTGTTATTGTTCCCCCTTTTCTCTCTGAATAATCGACATATTAAATAATTTTTTTTTATTAAATGAGACATGTATTTAGGAATATACATATATAATTTTTTTTGGAAAAAAAATACAAAATAGTCGGTGCGCCACAAAAAAAAAGCCATGCACGGGTACCAGTGCTTCTTTTTTTTTGTCGTGCACCGGTGGTGGTGCCCCAGATGACATTAAACACACCATCGGTGGTGCACCTGAAAATTTTGAAAGCACCGTTTACTATGTACGCTGTTAGGAGTGCGGTACAGTGACTAAAATCTATGCCCCGATGCGTATAGTTGGGTCTGCTCACCAACCTCTTGACTTCATTACATAGTCAATGGTACGGTCTTCTACCAGGCCACACTGTTGACCCTATCGACATGTCGAATGCGGTGCGATGACAAACATACCCACCCCGAGGCAGATATTTCCGTCAACGCACTGCATTACATCTATTCCACATGGTCAATGGTGCAGCCGGCTAAATGACCGCACTGCACTCTTTTTTTTAATTTTAAAATAGTGGGGTGCACCTTTTGGTACTGCTTCGAACACGGTGTGGATATCATTAGCACTAGTTGTGGTGTGGCCTGTAAATTTTACGGACAGCACCGCTTACCGATGAGAGCCGAACGGATCGAGCGCACCGTGCGACAATTTTATTTTATTTCTTTTAAATGGTTAATTTTAAGGTTATTTGAAATTCTAATTTGCTAAAAAGCTTAATTATGAAAAAAAGGAAAAGAAAAATACCTGTACATTTGGCTCTCGATGAGGCATATTGGCTGTAGAATTTGCAAAAGAAAATTTTCCCACCGTTTTGCAAAATGCAAGTTGGAGATTGGTGGGAAATGCACAGCAGCAGTCCATGCAATGGGTGCAATGGGAGCACCGATGTTAGGGTGGCTCAGACAAGGATAAATTTCACTAGTTCTTGAGAGCTTTGGAGCACTGAGAAAAGTGAAAAATGTAGTTTTTTTACCGTAATTTTTTTTTTATTTAACCGTGTTCCGTTGTGTGGGGTTTTATAGGTGCACCGGTGTGGTTTCTTAATACCGCACTGGGCAATTTCTATTTTGGCACGGTGTTTCATGATGCACTAGTCCAGAATTATTTTAAAGCACTGTGTTGTACAATAATACGATGCATCGGCGGGTGTGTACGGAGCGCACAGTGTCTAGTGTGCCTTTGTTTTGTGTGCACCAGTGCTTTCTATTGTTCATCACACCAATGCAATTTTGGATGATAAGCGCATCGAACAAAAAACATCCGCAAAAACCTCTACCTTCCAACCTCCTCTAGTAAGATTTGCTAGAAACGGATGTCTGGGGTATTTTTATAAGGGGTTCCTCAAAAACACCTGCCAGAGGGTCTTTTCCTTCTAGTGAACTGATGGGAAAAAATTGTCTATTACTGGGGTGCTTAGAGCAGCATAAACCCCGACCCAGGTTTAAAAATGATATTTCTATTCTTTAACTGTAGGGGATTTTATAAGAAACTAACCCTAAAATCTCTTTTTTTCCACTATAATCCCAATGTGGTTATGCTCCAGGAGACGTTGGGACAAGGGGATTTCGTTTTGGATTCTCTTTCAAAATTTCTATCGGGTTAGTCTTTTGTTTTCCTCGACGTCAAAGGAAGATCTGGCAGATTAGCACCTGGGTTCAGGGACTGTTCCATCAATTTTATCAATTCCTAGGGATCAGATCGGGTTATTGAAGCTAAGGTTTTCTCGTCTAGATTGACCATGGATCTCACAATTGTTAATTTATATGGTCCCTCCCTAGAGAGGGTAGGTTTTTGGAACAAAATTTTGTCGAAGTCCTTTATGAAAGCCAAGCATTTGATTGTGGGAGGTGACCTTAATTTCTCCCTTGGGTTGGCGGAAACTTTGGGTCCTCTGGCCCAACGTAACCCACTTATTGTTTTCTTCCTTAACAAAATCAAAGATGGGAGACTAATTGATCCAAATTTAATTAAAGTTTCTCCTACTTGGAGGAATGAGAGAGTGGGGGATGCTCGGTTGTCCAAGAGGCTGGAAAGATCCCTCACGCATGAATATTTTGTTAATCTATTATCGAGGTTTAGAAAATGGGCACTACAAGGAAAAGACCCTCTTGCGGAGGTTATAAAGGAGGTTTTTAATGTTATAAAATTGGCCAAAATTGTCAAAAAAACATTTTCTACAACATCTATTTATAGTTACAGAGGTTTTTGCGGAGCTTTTAATGCAAATTCAACAGAAATAAAAAAATGGGTGGGCGAAAGATATTACGGATGTTTTTTTCATCGGTGCGCTACTCTGGCTTTAACGCATTGGTGCTTTTGCATCGAAGGTGCCACAGGCGATCAAAGGATCAATACATCCTTTGGAGTTAAGGTAGAAAACTGCACCGAGCGTAGTGTTGGTGATACAACGCATGGGGGCGTTCTAATTGGTCTTAGGATTTGTGCGGTGCCATTCTAATTGGTGTTGGAATTTCTTCTTTGTCGTCATGTGTTATGTGCTGAATGGGTTCCATTTTCTTTCTTTTAAAGAAAAATTCTTGAAAATTAAGATTTAACGCTAAATTATTTATTTATTGTACCTAATGATCGAAAAATTCAATGATTATATATTACATTTGAAGCACGTTGTTGTTGAGATGGCTCCTCCTACGATGCAATTTTTTCCATTTCTTTGGCCATCTCCTTGTACACCTTTTTAGACATTCCTACTGGCATATTTTTGATATCAGCTCGTTCATCTTTTGAGATTTTGATAATCTTCTTGAAAATGTAACATGACAATAAAATATTTATTTTTTGTATTGATATATGAAAAGTAGATATAACGAAAGTGATATTTATAAATAATTCTAGACAAGCATTTAAAGGAATATTACTTTTTCATTCCTTCTTCTTTGAAGTTGTACGTTTTTGCTATTAAAAGTATAACCTGTCTCATTGACCACTTCTCTAGAAACTCTTCCTATAGTTTAGATAAAATTTTGTTCTCGGAATCATTGGATTGATTTTTGTATTGTAAGTGGAAAGAAAGTCTATACATTCGTTCCACTAGAGCCCTCAAAGTTTTGTGAAAGTTTTCCCCTCTTTCGTTAACATCCAGCACCACTCCAGATGAGCTAAGGATAAATTTATTTTCATTTGCATGTTCTATTTTTTCTTTTCTTAGAACAACATTCATTTTCTGAGTTGTTGGTCCCTGTAGAACATTAAACAGATGTGAATTAATATATTCTTTAACACATTTTATCTAATAATTTTAATTATATTTTTAATTCTAATTAAAAAAAGGAACTCATATTGGATCGATAGTATTTTTTCATTCACCTAATTCATCCTTTTGCAATTTTTTCATCAATATTTTACACTCTACTAGTCCTAGATCAGAAATAATATTATCGAGCTTCGTCATTTTCTGGCTCTGCATGATACACAGTAAAAAATACATATTAGTTAAACTTACATATAGTTCAAAAATAATATTTTTTATAAAGAATTTACAAAGAACTTGCCTTTTTTGCTTTTTCTGATGTGTTATCAGTATTTTTGTTACTTGATCTCTTGTCAGTAATTTCTTTATCAATATGAAACCTCTACCATATCATTCATTAATTTATTTATAAATAAATTGTCAACTTTTCAGGTAAAAAATAAATCTCAAGAAATTGGTGCACCTTTCATGATGTACGCACCCCCGTCGATGCGCGGGGTTATTAAAAATGCACCGCAAAAATAGTACAATAGACCATACGGTGCTATCCTCGTAACATATAGCACCGGTGCCCTATTTCAAATATGGCGCATTGATTTTTAAAAAAAGTTTTCAGTTTTTTTATTATAGTACTTGCACGGTGCACTGTATAATATAGCACATCGATGCACTAGGTTACGCAGGGCGCACCGATAAAAAAATATATTTTTTCCAAAAATTCACGCAATGGCCGAATGGATTAGGATCCAACTATGCAACTCGTCCCGTCGGTTGGATGTCAATTTAAAATGAAAAAACCTAATTCTAAAATCATAGAAACAGGGAGAAAGAAAGGGAAAAAAAAATGAAGGGTTTACGGTAAAAATGGATAAAACTGCAAAAAAAAAAGTAAAAAAAAAATAGTCAAATTTAATCATGTGATGATTTGAAATTTTATGATACAGGGTTTGAATCACCAGAGGTTTTGTTTTTTATTGTCTAAATACTTCTGTTCGAACGTATTTCGCTGCTCCACAATGCTCTCGTGCTCTCTTGCTCCATGTATGTCTCCTGCAAATCTCTGGCTAAACATTTTAACAAAAATAGTGAAATAATGAAAAGTGTTTAGTATTTAAAGATTTTTTTTATTAAATTAGATTTTCGAAAATATTTTTCCACCCATTTTTTAATTTGTCGCTTCTTTTCACTTAAAGAAAATAGAGTTGCGTTTATTTTATTTGCGTTTATTTGTAATTGGTGTGTCACTTAATAGAACTGCACCGGTGCGTCCTTAGGTAACACCAACATAGGCGCGCAGTAACTAAAACACATTGGTTCGGTTATATGTACAGTAGCACCGATTTACGGTTAAGGCACCGAAATTACTTTTAGGTGTGTACACCAAAATTTAGTGAACTCCAACCATAGAAATTGAGAATTATAATTTTGTTTATTCTTGAGAATTAGAATTAGAATTAGAATTGAGAATTGGAATTGGATAAGTTATTGATGGAAATAATTATTCTTCCAATGAATTTTGTTTATTGCAGGAGGTCCCCACTGATTATGTGGAGAGAATGCAATGTGGGGCGTGTGAAAATGCAATACTACAGGGCCCAAGTGGGCAATTGTGGCATGTGAACTTGTGATATGCTAAGACATGGACATTTTTCACAAATGGTTGGGAATGTTTTGTTTCTGAGTAGTTTATTGAAGTTGGAGATATTTTAGTTTTACACATGTTGGAAATGTACATTTTACTGTGAAAATATTTGGGCCATTTCATTTCAGAACTACACTTCTTCTTCTTTCAGAAAAAAAAATTGAACCTTTCCATAACCTACAACAAGAAAAGGTACCCCATGATCTGCTTGCTCATTTGTAAGTTCCTCCTCCATCTTGGCATCAAATTTCCTCTTTTCTCCTTTGTGCTTTCTATCTTGATCTTAACAAAATTTATACAATCTCTGTTTTACGAGAAATTGACCTTGAATGTTCTGGGAGAAATGACATAGAGTCCTTCATTTTGCATTTGTTAGTAGAAGAAGACCGATTTTCGACTAGACGATGCATTTATTACATGTGGAGGCAATGGTTTCCCATAGAAAATGAGTATAGGGTTGAGCAGAGGAAAGACATTGCAAAATGGGCTATTACATTAGCTTTTCCAATGTGAAACCGATTTGCAGGTGGAAATATGGTAGGTATAGGTATCTAAGCGTACCAGACTATATAAATTTCATTTTTTTGGTATGTAAGCTCATAATAAAATAATGATAATTCTAAATTAGATGAATTTATTTGCATTATTTTCTAAACTTTATTATGTTACAAAAATTCATATTATTCTAGATTTATTATTGTACAATTATTTACAAATCTACGAATTTAAATATTTTAATAAAATCATTTCACATTAATACAATTAAAATTAGAATTGGAATTACAATTACAATTTTACAATTTCACATACAATTACGATTAGAATTAGAATTAGAATTTTAATTTTACATACAATTACATTTACAATTAAAATCATTTCATAGTAATACAATTAAAATTTTACGAATATTTTACATACAATTAGAATTAGAATTAGAATTACATTTACAATTACAATTACAATTTTACAAATATTTCACATACAATTACAATTACAAATACAATTACAATTTTAGAATTTTACATACAATTACAATTTTACAATTTGTCATATATATAATTACAATTACAATCATTTTACAATAAATTTAAAAATTATAATTATAATCATTTCACAATAAATTAAATATTACAATTATAATTCTAATTTTACATTAATAAATATTTTACATACAATTACAGTTAAAATAACAATTACAATTACAAATACAATTACAATTTTATATACAATTAGAATTACAATTACAATTTTAGAATTTGTCATATATACAATTACAATCATTTCACAATACATTAAATATTACAATTACAGTTAAAATTTTACTTTAAATATTTTACATACAATTAGAGTTAAAATTACAATTACAAATACAAATACAATTTTACAATTTTACATACAATTAAAATTTAAATTTCAATTACAATCACGACATAATATTTAATAAATATCGGGGTCATTTAATATTAATTAATTAATAAACATCACGATCATGATAATCATCATACTAACATCATATTCGAGTAAAAAACACATTCAAACATCAGATTAACATTATATATTAACATCATCACAACACAAACATCAAATATACATCTCATGTCAAATACCTCATGCTATCACATACACATCTATCTGCAAGTTGCAGGTTAAATGAACATATCTAACATGACCTAACAATATACACATCATGATGATTAGCAACATGTAAATTAAGTACAACTACAACATGAAGATAAAATGCATGGACTATATATATATATATATATATATATATATAACTGAATAATGTTAAAAATATACAACTATAATATAAATGTCATGGATTATCTAGTGGTAGTACATCATCAATAGCAGTACTAGTGGAGGCCTGCTCAGTCAGTGGTGCAGCCTCGACAGTCGATGGTCCAGCTTGCTCATGATCATGACTAGTACTGATGGATGCTATAGGCTGCTGACTGGACGTGACCAATGGTCTAGCCTCATCTCCATGATGACTGCTAGATGTTAGTGGAGCCTCATGCTCATTAGGCGCAGCGTGAGGTGAACGATCATGAGATGGTGAGTCGCTACTCGCAGACTCTCCATCATGTGCTGTGGCTCAACCACGCCTGTAACATGCAATAGTCCTCCTTAGTCACGTAACAACTGTCATAGCTCCTACGACATGCCACATTAGGCTATACATGTCCTACGAATTGTATGTCTCTGTAATGAGCAGACCCGATGTCCACCCCTATAATCAATGCACTGAGTTGATCATCCAACTCCATCCTGTATCTAGTATGAGGTCTACCACGCCTAGCAAAAGGCAGTACCGGTGCATCAGCAGGAGCATGTGTCTCTACACTGGCCTCCTGATCATGATCCTCAGCATCTGCCATGCCTTAATCGTCATCAAGATCCACACCTGGATCATGTGGTGGTTTCGACATCTCGTCGCCATCAAAATAGCCAATGTCTGCAAAATATATACAAGTACACAACAATAATTAGACAATTTCATTACACAATTTAATAAAAGAAAGTTAAATAACATGTTAGAATAAATATAAATAAAACAATAATATTACCTCTATCATCTGGTGGCTCATTATCTATGAAGAGGATGTTGGCACACCCTCCCCAATCCAATCGAGCATAAGGACAGGGGACCATAATGAAGGGATGCATCTCGTCAACACTGGCTAGTAAGTCCAGTGTATCATGCGATATCCTGGCTGGAAACATAGTCTCTCCCCTCTTGGGCATCATCTGCCCCCACATGTTGATCCAAGCCTCCAACATCGGCCTACGAGGATGCCGAACAAAAGTAGGCCTCATCTCTGGAAACCTCTCAAAAAATAACCAAAAAATATTTGAAGCAAAAGGGAAGTTGACCCTCCCTTGTGCATGAGCATGACATCTATCTAAGGTTGTACAAAACTGCCGCAAAAAAAATGGCAGACCACTTGACAAGTCGTGGCTCCTGTACTAAAGAATCAACATAATATAGAAGCGAGTAAATAATTTGTTGCCCATCACTGGTGTTGTGTCAAATGGTCGAAATGAGAAGTGAGAGGCACTGCATGTCCTGTCTACCAAATGCACCAATATGTAATTGACCTCCTATGACCTGAAGCTCTGAAGGAGACAGTACATCTACTCCAATGTATCTCTGGGAGTAAACTAACTGACTCCCTGCTACACAACCAGCTGTAACCTCTGGGAACGAGGGAAAATCCACCCCTCTCCTCGATAGCCCTGTAATGAAATATATATCCTCCTTAGTGGGTGTGTACCACTGGTCAGGACCAACCTGAAAACCTTGTTGTTGGGCATTCCACCTGGAGAAAAGATGTCTCAAAAACACACCATGGGCCTTTAGGGAAGTAGCCTCCTCATAGAACTTGAGGAGGCCTACCTGCCTTAGGAGCCCCTGGGTATCTGTTGTAATAGGGCAAGGGTACGCATCTCTCTCCCTCTCTCATGCCTACCTCTAGTGAACCATGTCATACTGCTCTGCCTGTTGTTGTTGTTGCTCCTCATCTTCTCTCTAAAACATTGACATATTAAATAATTTTTTTTATTAAATCAGACATGTATTTAAGAATATAAATATATAATTTTTTTTGGAAAAAAAAACAGACCTATCGGTGCACCACAAAAATAGTCATGCACCAGTTCCGGTGTGGCTTTTGTTTGCAGCGCACCGGAGGCAGTGCCCCAGATGATATAAAATGCATTGTATGCGGTACACCTAAAATTTTTTCAGGCACCATTGACTATATATGGTGTCAGAAGAATGGTGCACTGACTAAAATATACACCCCGACACGTATAGTCATCTCAATGTACCTACTTCCTGAAAAATTAAATAGTTAATGGTGCGGTCTTTTACTCAGCCACACCATTGACCCTGTCATAATGTTGAATGCGGTGCACTGACAGACACCGAGGCAGATATTTCCATCAACACACCGTGTTGCTATTACCAGGGTCAATGGCACGACCAGCTAAATGACCGCATCGCACTTTTTTTAAAATTTTAAAATAATGCGGGGCGCCTTTCTGTGCCGCTCCGGACACAGTGTGGATATCGTTAGCACCGGTTGCGGTGCGGCCTGTAAATTTTATAGGAAGCAACACTTATCGGTGCGAGCCAAATGACTCATGCACACCATGCGACAAAAAAAAAATTCTTTTTAAATGGTTAATTTTAAGGTTATTTCAAATTCTAATTCGCTAAAAAGCTTAATGATGGAAAAATAAGAAAAATACCTGTACATTTCGCCGTCGAGGAGGCATATTGGCTGTAGAATTTGCAAAAGAAAAATTTCCCACCATTTTGCAAAATGCAAGCCGGAGATTGGTGACCAATCCACAGCAACAGTGCAAGTTGGATATTGGTGGCCAATCCACAACAACAGTGCATGCAATGGGTGCAATGGGAGCACCAATGTTAGGGCGGCTTAGAGAAGGAGAAATTGCACCAGTGCTTAAGAGCTTTGGAGCACTGAGAAAAGTGAAAAATGCGGTTTTTTTGCCGTAATTTTTTTTTTTATTTAACCTTGTTCCTGTGTGTGGGGTTTTATAGGTGTACTAGTGGCGTTTCTTAAGACTGAACCAGATGGTTTCATATTTTCCGCAGTGTTTTATGATGCACCGAGGCAGTTTCGTAACACCACACTGGGTTGTTTATGTTTTGGCATGATGTTTTACAATGCACCGAGGCAGAATAGTTGTGAAGCACCAGTACTTTACAGTAATAGGACGCACCGGGCGGGTGTGTACGGAGTGTACGGTGTCTGGTGTGCCAATGTTTTGTGTGACCAGTGCTTTTTCTTGTAGAGTGCACTGGTGATTGAGAGCAGAAAAGTGAAAAATGTAGTTTTTTGGCCATAATTTTTTTTTTTTATTTAACCCTGTTCCGGTTTGCACGTTTTCTAGGCACACCGATGTTATTTCATACGAACGCACCAGTCCATTTCTATTTTGGCACGGTGTTTTATGATGCACTGGTGTGGTTTCTTAACACTACGCCGAGCGGTTTCTATTTTGGCACAATGTTTTATGATGCACCAGCGCAAAAGAGTTGTGAAGCACCGGTGTGTTACAGTAATAGGACGCATTGGGCGGGTGTGTATGGAGTGTAGGGTTTCCGGTGTTCCAATGTTTTGTGTGCACCAATGCTTTCTCTTGTAGAGCGCACCAGTAATTGAGAGCTCTATAGCACTGAAAAAAGTGAAAAATCTGGTTTTTTTGTCATAATTTATTTTTTTATTTAACCCTTTTCAAGTGTGCATGGTTTATAGGCACACTGGTGCTGATTCTTACGAATGCACCGGTCAATTTCTGTTTTGGCGCATTGTTTTATGATGCACCAGTGTGGATTCTTACTACCACACCGAGCCGTTTTGGTTTTGCCGTAGTGTTTTATGATGCACTGACGTAGAAGAGTTGTGAAGCACCAGTTCTCTATAGTAATACGACGCCCTGGGTGGGTGTGTACGGAGCACACAGTGTCTGGTGTGCCAATTTTTTGTGCGCATTGGTGCTTTCTCTTGTAAGGAGCACGAGTGCGATGTTGGATGATAAGCGCACCGAGTGGAAAACATCCGCAAAACCCTCTGCCCGCCAACCTCCTCTAGTAACCTCCAATAGAAACAGATGTATGGGGTATTTTTATAAGGGGTTCCTCAAAAACATCCGCTAGAGGGTCTTTTCCTTGTAGTGGGGTTGGGTCAGGTGAGGATTCAGACCACCTTCCTATCTTGATGGAGTTGGTTAGGCATTTTAGAAAACCTGGTGCACCTTTCAAGTTTAATGCAAGTTGGCTAAAGGATCCTGAATATATAAGACTAGTAAATGAAACCCGGTGCTCTAGGGAGAGAAGTGATCATATATCCCTTGATAAACCCTTTATGAGAAATATAAATCGATTAAATATGGTGGTTGTTGTGGTGGATTTGGTGCATGGATGTATGAAATTGTACCAGTTTAAGTTGTGTGGTTTACCCCTTTAAACTATAGGTAACAGGCAGAAAGTGGTGGAGTTCAAAAGCATACAATATAGAGGAAAAATCATGCAAATGTATACTCAAATTAAACTAAAACTAAAACACAAATATACAGAATCTATTGAATATATTCAAACGATAATAATGCAAACAGTGGCTCTAGGCCCTTCTTATTAAGCACTTGATACGAAGAAGAAATTTTACCCACTTGCCAAAGGGCCCCTAGACAATGGTTCTAGGTCTCGATGCAAGGATGTTGTTTTCCAAGTTCGCCTCGGTACAGTCTCCCTCTCTCTCTGCAGTGATGGACTGAGAATGTTTTATGGCCAACAATCGATTCCCCTCTATCTCCAGCTCTGGGTCACACACTGCTGGTATTTCTTGGGAAATTCTGGCCAGCATAACAATGTGATCACCCATTCTTCATCTCATGGTGGCTTTATATAGGGGATTTCAAATCCTCCTTCCCTCCCTTGTTACATGGTGGATGGTGACCCAAGGGAGAGGTATGATTCCATTGTGTGCTCCAAATATTCCATTGTATGCTCACATAATGTCTAAGGAGGCACTGGTGGCTGTCCTCAGGCGACTTCATGTAAGGAGTAATTTGTCCTTTGCTTTTATGTGGTTCCGAATAGTGACATTTTTCCACTCTCAGGAATGCGCGCTTGTCGGGAAAAAAGGCGTGCAGAAGGCACTCTTCTCGAAGGATAATGTGCGCAAATAACATTTTATGACTAGTTAAAATTTTATTTCCTTAAAACCTTTGAGATTTTAAATACTTTCTTGAATATTCCATAATGTCTTCCTGCCTTGTAAATCCTTTTCCTTGACATTAATTAGTGTCATATTTTGTTGTACGATTTTCTAGTGTTAACAGTTTCCCCCTAATGTGTGAGGTCAAGGAAGGACCGCATAGCCAAAATATATTATAGTTTATTTTCTGTATCGTGCGTAGAGAGAGAGGGAGACATGCATGAAGGTTTGGAGGTGAAAACAACCTGCACCGGTTCCAAGAATGACCACATCTAAGGGATCCCTGGAACCAAATACAATTTACAATATATGTACAAAATTTCAATGAGGCAGGCATGTCCCATGCTCGTGATGCTATGGCTAGTTAAACAAAATTGACAGATAAATGTTATGTTTGTGTCACTACTATGGTAGTGATGCTGGCATTTTTTGACGACAACTGTTGATGCCCTCAGGAGAATTTTTTATTTGACGATAGGTGGAATGTGGTACCCATATGCGTAAACTTGGTATGGCATATAGCTACGCAATGTATGCATGGGTGTTGGCTCGGACCTTCCTGTGCAAGCATTATTGATAGAGATGCTTATGGAGGCATGGGTCTTCGACGAATCTGATCAAAGTGAAATGGTTGTACGGTACGATACCATCTTGACATGAAAGATTTTATCACAGTCGAATTTCAGGAGGATGGATGACATCTGTGGACAATGATTTCACCCACAGTGCCACTCGAGGATGCCCCTTTGCATGGAGATGGGTAGTCCAAGGTACCACTTCCTTTTTGGAATATGGGTGTTGAAGTTGACAAAAAGGAAGCCTAAAACGACCAAGGGGTCGCAGATATGAGGGATCGGGGACCTGGATGTGGTGGGTTTATCAAAGGCATGTTGGTGAGAAGTGACTGAAAACTAATGATGGGGATTCAGTGACCCGAGGTTAGAGCATACTTAAGTAGCTTGGTGGTAGTCACAGTCATTTCTAAAGGGAAAGTCCCTAGAGTTTATAGGACTTCCAGGGCAGGTGTAAACCGGTTATGAATGTCATGATGGTGGGTGCGTGGGGGTGAAATACTCTGACCAAGGGAGATCAAGGACTACTGCCATGGGATAAAAAGATGAAATGAGAGGGTGAGGGGGAAAAGTGAACCGTTTGCGGTCTTTGTACACTTACCAAAAGAATAAAAATAATGGAGTTTGGTTTGTACAAAACACAGAGACGAGCACCCCAAAACATGAAAATGTTCGCTCACTGATGTTGTGAGGAAGTCTTTTTGCTGAGGGTGGGGTCCCAGTGATTGGTCTCATGTGCGGGGTTGATGAAGCGGATGAAAAAGTGTTGTAGATGGGATTATGCTAGTGGAGGTATGGTGGGCCAAATGCGATGCGCGGTGGTGCATGCTTTATCTGCTTGTACAACCTGGTCGTCCAGGAAGGGGGCTTCAGCTTGTATGGTAAACGATCTTATGCATGATGAATGGATAGGCATGAGGTTCTTCTCAGACTGAAGTGTTATGGCCATGGCATCACTTATGTTGTGATATATAGTCTACTGTGGTGACGGGCGCCATGGAGGGGAGGCTCTACCGACCAACGCAGATGTTTATCATGTGAAGGGTGAGGTGATGATAAACACAATTGGATATGAGGACCCTATGGTTTATTTCTAATGGAGAAATGATGTCAGGATATGCAAAGTTTTATGGAAATCTATCATGCTGGGGGTAGAATGATACCTACTCTGGAACTTTCAGGAGATAACGTTGTGGATGGTTTGCAGGTTTTTCCTGCAAAAACAACTAACTCAAGGGAAAGCATATTATTTTTATCAAATATTATTGAAAGGCATGAAATTTTAAAAACTAAGATGAGAGAGGGCATACCTTCCAGCGCTGAAAAAATATTTTTTTTTGGAAAGCGAATGTGTGGCATCGCTTTTGTTCAGCATGGAGTGTTGATTACGATGCAACTTACGGTCTGGTGATTAGATACTCTAAGCTCCAGTTTTCCCTTGGGATTTTTTACTTGGTTCCTAGCTTTGATTTCAGTTGGGATTGCCCACAGACTGAGATCAGGGGGGCGTTGCCGGTTACTGCCCCCTGTCTAGGATCTCCCTTTTGGATTATTCCTCGGCTTCTTTTTGCAGCATTTGGAGGGTTGTCATAATTCTCCTGGTTGTATGGTTGTTGATGAGCCTAGGAAGCGTTGCACTAGATTGAACGATGTATTACATTGTGCCATCAGTCCATTCTGTGCGGGGAATGGGGGACATTGGTTTCCTTGTCCCTGGTTGGTATATGAGTGCTCGGGTGAATTTCATGATATCTAGGCTGTGATATGTTCTAATTAGAATCATATGAGTATCCAGGGTATTGATTATTGCTACCTAGGTGTCCTTGGGCCAAATACCCAATCAAATCATCTGCAGAATCAGCGTGCATGGTGCTACTGCTACCTAGGAGATCTTGGGTCAAATACGCGATCAAGCCGTCTGTAGAATCGATGCACATGGTACTACTGCTGCTTAGGTGATCTTGGGTCAAAGACCTGATCAAGCTATATGCAGAATCTACCTAACTAGTAACTCTCTAAGTATCATGGGTGTTACTGCTGCCTAGGAGATCTTGGGTCAAATACCCACCAAGCCATCTGTAGAATTGATGCACATGGTCACTTCCCGGATACAAATTATTGTTGCCTATGTGACCTTGGGTCAAAGACTCGATCAAGCCATTTGCAGTAATCGATGTGCTTGATAACTCAAGAGGATGAGGCGACCAGGTTCCCCTATCCCTGGTTTGTGTATGGTGGCTTGGGGGAAGAGGGAAAAATGGATGTCTTTCTGGTGCCCTTTGTTGTTCCTCCTGTAGGTACAGGAGGGTATGAGGTTCATTTCCAAATTTTTGGGTGGAGGGACCCTCTTGATAGGATCACTCGATGGCATGTAATGTATCCCTATATCATGGGATATTTTGGAAATGGTGGGTATAATTCCCATAGTTGCTGCAGAGAGCGCATGCATGATTGGTATGTCGCGCTTTGCCTTTACCTTTGGTGGTAGGTTCCTTTTTACAGGAATGGGGCGTCACAATGTTTGTTTCGAAGCCAAGGAGTGGTTTTAATTCATCCAACTTTAGACAGATATGGGTAGGGTGACTGATTACATCACATATGGCGTAGACTATTGATTCCCTTTGTATACCGGGGGTCACCATCTTTTTTCCTCTCTTCTTGGTTTTCGTAGCTGTGATCACCGATTTTGAAATGGGAACTTCCTTTGCGGGGGTGGTCTCGACCATTTCTTAGATGGGTGGGGTCTCTTCAGGAATGAGGGGCTTCAACCCTGTGGCAGTAACATGGGTGGCTCCTATTCTGGAAGGAGGAACGAGGTACCACGCTGGGAATGCCAATGATATGTTGGGTAATACCAGTGTTTCCAAAACCTGCTGGGAAAAGAAGACATATGAGGGGTAGAGGAAAGCGGTTTGGGAGGTGGCGGAGGCTAGAGAGGCTATCGTGGCCGATGCCTCGGTGTCATCACTACTAGAGTCTGTGTCCTGAAAAACCTCAGTGCTTGATGTGGACATCATGCATACCGGAGCTCCTGTGACATTGGGTGATGCCTCAGGAATTATGGGAGGATTTCCTAGGAATGACCCTAGAACGGACAATGGTTTGAATTTGCTGGGGCCATATTATTGGTATTGTGAGAGAGCATCTGAGGATGTATCTAAATAGGGTAGAATTACATCGGTGTTGGTTAGGGGTCGCTTCTCGCTGTGCGTAAATTGACCTATAGTAATGATGCGATCCTCGTGGGGGAACATCATGATGCAGAAAACTGAGGAGGCCATGGAATACATGGCGTACATATAACTTTTTCCAAGGATTATATTGTAATCCAAGTGAGCGTCCAAGACTTCAATGTCTATGTGGACTGTCTTTCCGGCTAAGCAGACCGAGACGTTTTGGTAGAGGCTGATGGGGGTCGAAGGATGACCATTGTATGCTCGAAGTGTGATGACTGAGGGTTTTATTTCGAGAGAACCTAACTTCTGCGAATTTTTTTTGGATATGATGCACATGGATGCACCCTCACCTATGACACATCGGTGGATAGTGATATTTTGCACCAACACTAGTATCTGGAAGGCAACCATGGAAGGAAGCTGGGGGGTGGCTTTGTCTAAGTCAAAAGCCATCAGCCGTGTATCGACAGGGTTGATAGCGCATAATGCGGAAAGTAGGGCTTTCCGTTGTTTTGGGCATGACTACAAAACTTCCAAAGATGATATGGCCATGGGAGATTGTGCTAAATCGTCCACGGTGCTATAATTATGGGTTGCTTTGGAGTAGTTTCCTGCTCGCCTATTGGGTCCCTTTTCCATCTTTGGAAATGGTTCTATAGGCATATTTTAAATGGTCAAAGGTGAATTTGGCACACTGGTACTTGCCCCTGACGTATTAGTGTCTGGTTGGGTGTCGTAGTTGGGATTTCGTGTTTGGAAAAACATCTTTTCCCCAGTCATGTAGATTTCATATCTGCTTTTCTCGGAATCGTCTGGTTTTTTCTAGTGAGCGCTTACCGTCCCTTGGTTAGGGAAAGTTTCTTGCATCATGGTGGGTTGCTAGGAAGATCCTCCTTGTCCTCAGTTACTATGTAGTTTTTTTAGCTCAGGGAGATAGGGACAGTGGTGAGTATAATTCCGGTACTCTCCACATATCGAACAAGAATGGTTTGTTCGAAGAGGTGGCCTTTTGCTCTACGATTGGGCATTTCTTGTCTCTTGGTTCTGATTCCGGTTGGAGTTACCTCCAGCCTAGGATCGTGGTGGGAATTTCTGGTTACTGCCCCCCTATCCAGGGTTCCATTTTGGCTTGTTTTTGGATTTTTTATTTACCACGTTAGGAGGGTAGTTCTCCTGGTTATACTGGTTTGGTTGGTTTTGGGATGGCTGCACAAAATTCACCTGTGCGTTGGTTTGCATAGGTGGGTTGTGTGCTGGGGACTGAGCATAACGTTGTCCTGGGTTTGCACATGGTCGTTGGAGGGGAGCTCTTATGTCAGTGTTTCTTTCTGCGTACTGGGTCCCCTCAGCCGAAGGATAAGGTCCTCCCTGGTGATACGCTTACGCCCTATTAGTCAAATTCTGCTAGGGCATATGATGACTTTGAAATCCAAGTTGAGACATGTTCTGGGTAGAATTACATGTGTAATCGGGGTTTTGACTGCTGCTGCCTAGGTAACCTTGGGTCATTGACCCAATTATCCCGTTTGTAGAGTTCGACGCACCTATCAATTCTTGATAAGTTTGTAGGTGCAGGGCATTAGGCAGGATGTTGTAAATGTATCATGACTACGTATAAATTAGTTCAAGATTTTGGGCTTTAATAATTACATCCTCTTTAGATGTGGGGTTTTGTTGCACCACATCCTTTGAAATCTCCGCCATCAGAGTTTTCAAGAATAAATCTAAGAGGACCTAATCGTCGAGTTTATCTTTACATAAACTGCAACGCCGCCTCCATTCATGAAGATGGTCCGAGATATGGATGGCGAGGGTTTGTCTAAAATGAGTGAGTAACTCCATTCTCGAATCATGGTGAATGGGTAATTGAAAATATGTGAGGAACGTACTAGCAAGGGCGCTAAAGGTTCTATGTGAAGTTTAGGGTTGCTCCATGTACCATTTCACGGCTACTCCTGTAAGAGTGCATTGAAATAGCCTCAATCGAATATTGTCATCAATGATATTATTCGATGAGCACCATAGGTGAAAGGTCATTACATGGTTATGTGGGTCTTCTGCTTGCTTGCCTTTGAATTTTGGTATATCTGAAGGGAGCTTCGTGGGCATGGGAGGCCATGTAGCATTGTGTGCGATGGGGTCATTCGTTAGCTTGGTTAAATCGGGTAGATTCAACAAAGCTAAGAAAGGTGACTGGGAGATTGACACCATTGCAATGCATGAAGACACGATGTTCTGGTTAGAACGAGCATTATTCTGCAACATACCCTGTTGTGTATTCAGTTGGCTTCCCAAATGGGATGCACTCCTCTACCCCCTAGGGGTCAAGGGAGGAGTGGTGTGTGGTGTGGTGTTGGGAGACTGACTAGGGTTCCCAACTATGGCTGCTCCAATTAAGGATGAACCAATAATGGTGGCAGTGTTCTGTCTTTGACACCTAAATGATGAAATACCTGGAACCCTTCCTGGTAATGGGAGGAGGTAAAAAAGATGCCTGGATCGATGAGGTTCCGTTGGGACCATTCGGGTGTCAACCAGGTTAGGTTTTGGAAAAATTTGAGAGGATAGAGTCTATGATCAAAGAAAAATTATGGCCACATACATAAAACAAAGCGAAAATAAAATAAATTTTCCCTTTAAATTAATCTATGTGATCAATCAAGCAAAAAAGTGGTTTTTTTGTTTATTTGTGTATGATACTCAAAATCCTAGAAAACCTATTATGTCCTCACACACTCAAAAGTAACTGGGCCTTGAGAATATTTCTTGCGAGTTCTGGCACAACGTCCCGTAAGAGTTGGCGACTCCCCCAGTCAGCCGAAGAGAATCCACCAAGGTAAGGGTAGAGGTTCTGGCGCTTGCCTTGACAGTCACCTATAGGGTAAAGGATGCCCTAGTTTTGGCCACTAAGAACCACCGTCCCACATGAGTGTTTGAGTCTTGGGCTTCTTGGTAGTCAGCTAATAGTACCGAGTATTAGCCAGGTCAGGTAGCCCCAACTGATACCGCACACACTCCACCTAATCCTAACCCGCTCTGAATCGGGTCTCTGCTGCTCTCGGGTTTTGTTTGTCGTAGGTTGATAGGTGGATTTGAAGCTCCCTAAATACACAACTTCTATGTTTCAATATGAAGTATGATCAAGGCGTCTTATTATATTCCTACCCCCTTGATCCTAACTTAAGCTATAAATTCTTTTGTGGCCCCTATGGGGAGAATTTAGTGAGTTTGGTTAAGTTAGTTTTAGGTGTCTTACTTTACTTAGTGGGTGAGTGCGTGTGAGAATAAGGTGAACAAGCACATAGTTTGAACGTGTGGATATCATTGATACTTTACAAAATCCCCTATTTAAACTATGTTATATTGTTCCTAGCTCAAATGGAAAACATGGGCATATAATGGGCCGCTTCAAATTTTCCTAGTTAATCTATGTGACTAACTATAGGGAGATGGTGAATTATGAATATGGAGCATTCATATGCTTACCTAGGATCACCGGAGGGTGCAAAGGTAGCAAAGATTACTTTCTCTTCTATAAACAATTCAGTCCTAGTCCTGCAATTCCTAATGCAAAAATTGAACTAAACTAAAAAAATTCTACACTAGAAAAAAGAAAACTAGCTATGCATGTGTGGTCTTGGGCCACTTACTTGGACTAGTTATCTAGTTATGAATACCAAAATTTTCAAAACATAAATTGTTCGGAACGCAAGTTAATTTGTCCCCTACTTAAGCCATGTCAATATTTTTCAAAAGCCAACTTGAAGCAAAACTGACTCTAAGCCTACAGAAAGCAGCTAAAAGTGAGTTCTACCAAGCTGTGGGGTATCACAACAAGTGCTGGTATATGAATTAGAGGTTTCTAAGCACCTTACAAGCAGAAAAAGAAAGAATCTTGGGAGAAATTTATCATTCTATGAATTGCACGCAAAAGGTCATGACAGGTGCGCTTCTTGTGCACAGGTCACTGAATGTGTGCCCTGCGCGTTTGTGAGGAACAAATGTGTGCAAATTCCTGCAGGTAAAAATTATTAGGAGCAACTCTTCTTTAGTCTGTCACTCAAAGTGAATCTAGGGACTAGAATATAGATAAGAGGACTATCAGCTCCACTCTCCAGTATATACAAAGGTCTCCTAAAAAGAAGGCACAACCACATAAACTTGGTAAAATGTTAGTGGGGTTGCCAATCCTGTTGTGGTGGATTTGGTGCACCGATGTAAAAAATTGTACCAGTTTAAGGGGTGTGTTTTACCCCTTTAAACTATAGGTAACACGCAGAAAATGGTGGAGCTCAAAAGCATACAATCTAGAGGAAAAATCATGCAAATGTATACTCAAATTAAACTAAAACTAAAACACAAATATACAGAATCTATTGAAGGGATTCAAATAATAATAATGCAAATGGTGGCTCTAGGCCCCTTCTTATTAAGCGTTTGATACAAAGAATATTTTTTACACACTTGCCACATGGCCCATAGACAGTGGTTCTAGGTCCCGATGCAAGGATGTTTTTTTCCAAGCTCACCTCGATGTAGTCTCCCTCTCTCTCTACTGTGATGGGCTAAGACTGTTAGATGGCCAACAATCGAGTCCCCTCTATCTCCAGCTCCGAGTTACACACTGCTGGTATTGCTTGGGAAATTCTGGCAAGCATGACAATGTGATCACCCATTCTTCATCTCATGGTGGCTTTATATAGGGGATTTCAAATCCTCCTTCCCTCCCTTGTTACATGGTGGATGGTGACCCAAGGGAGAGGTATGATTCCATTATGTGCTCCAAATATTCCATTGTGTTCTCACATAATGTCTAAGGAGGTGTTGGTGGTTGTCCATATGCGGCTTCATGGAAGGAGTAACTTGTCCTTTGATTTTATGTGGTTTGGATAGTAAAATTTTTCCACTCTCAGGAATGCGCGCTTATCAGGAAAAAATGCACACAAAAGGCACTCTTCTCGAAGGATAATGCATGAAAGTAGAATTTTATGACTAGTTCAAATTTTATTTCCTTTAAACCTTCAATATTTTAAATACTGTCTTGATTCCATAATGTCTTCTTGCCCTGTAAATCCTTTGGCTTGACATTAATTAATGTCATCCTATTTTGTACGATTTTCCAGTGTTAATAGTGGTTGTGGCATGGTCCAGAAAAAGATCCAAAATGGATGAGCATACTCTAACCAACGTTGGGGAAGAACTCAGGATATTGGAGAGTTTGGAAGCAGATGGTTATGATAATGAGGCAAAGAGGGATATAATAAAGGAACTCGAGTCCAAGAGAAGAGAGATTTTATCTGATAAAGAGGAAGAGTGGAGGCTAAAAATTTGGGTTAGATGGCTTTCTGTGGGGGACGAAAATACTAAATTCTTTCAAAAATATGCAAAAGGAAGGAAAAAATCTAACAATATATGGGATTTGGACAAACCTGGAGGTGGCAAGGTAAAATATTTCAATGGTTTAGCTCTAATAGGTAAAGAAATTTTTAAAGCTCTCTTTAGGGCACCTGAGCGTGCCACTATTACTAAAGTAATTAGGGTTTCCTAACAATTTCGAAGATATGCTAATGAATAATTTAATGGGGATATTATGGCCTCTGTGTTGAGGTTGGAAGTGGAAAATGTGCTTAAATCCATGCAAAAATATAAGAGTCTTGGGCCATATGGCTGGACTATGGAATCTTTTCAAGAATTCTTTTAGTTTTTGGGGATAAGTTGGTGGGAGTGGTGGAGGATTCCAGAAATAGTGGTTATGTTTATGGACCTTTCAACTCTACTTTTATAGCACTTATTGCTATATTGAATTCTCCCTCCTCCTTTGATGAATTCCGACTTATTTCCTTGTGCAACTGTATATATAAAATCATTGAAAAATTTATTACTCTGAGGCTGAAACTGTATCCTATCTCGAAACATCTCTAAAGAAAATTTTGGATTTTTGAATGGCAAGAAGATCCATGAAGCAATTGGTGTGGCCCAAGAAATAATGAATAACATCAAACAAGCTAGGGAAAAATAGTTGATTGTAAAAATTGACATATCAAAAGCCTATGATAGGATCAACTGGGTTTATCTGAGATTATTGTTGACTCATCTATTTTTTGGAATTATTTTGTTAATTGGATAATGGGTTGTATTTCAAATTTGTCTTTTGTTTTCCTTATCAATGGAGATTCTTCATCCTTTTTTCATAGTCAGAAAGGGCTCAGACAAGGGTACCCTTTATCTCCTCTTTTATTTCTACTAGCAGTTGAAGGTCTTAGTCAACTCCTTATTTAATATAAGATAAGAGGATACCTAAAAGGTAATGATTTTTCCACAAACATGTTTATCACACACTTAGTTTTTGTGGATGACATTCTCCTTTTTAGTAGTGGGAAGAGTTAGGATGTCAGCCAGTTAAAAGCATCTTTGGATCTTTTCCTGAAATCAACTGGCATGATTATAAATGTGCAAGAATATTTTTTAGTGTTTGCTAATGGGTTAAGGTCGGAGTTGGGAAGGATAAAATATTTTTTTCCCTTTGATTTTCAACCTCTGGGGGCTTATCTCAAGTATCTGGGATTTTATTTGAATCTAGACTCTTATAGAAATCAAGGTTGGTTATGGTTGGTGTCAAAAATATAGAAAATGTTAAATATTTGGAGTTATAAGTGGCTCTTTAGAGCTGGATTATTGGTTCTCATTAAGTCTATTTTAATGACCATTCCAGTGTATTGGATTTCATTGTCCAGGGTTCCGAAAGGCACCCTTCTCAAGATAGGGAAGATATGAAATCATTTATTATGGGCTAGAAAAAATAGGAACATGTCATCCCATGGGTGGCTTGGGAAAAAATTGCTAGACCAAAGGAATAGGGGGGATGGGTTATTAAGGATCTTAATTTGTTTGCTTCCTCCCTTCCAACAAAGTTGGGTTGGAGGCTCTTGATAGAAGACAACCTCTATATTGTTGTTGTCAAACAGATATATATAGACCCGACCTCTCTGGATGACTGGATTAGGATACAAAGTAAAACCTCTACAAATACTTCAGTTATATGGAAGGCTACTGTAATCTCATTAAGTCTGGTTGAAGAAGGTTTGGCATGACAGGTTGGCAATGGGGAAAAGTGCATAATTGGCATGGATCAATGGGTTGGGTGCAATGAAAATTAATCTCTCTCAAGGGAACTAGTGGAGGAGCTGAACTCAAAAGGGTTCTACTATCTACCTCAGATTGGAAATCTAGCGGCTACCACCATTTGGCAACAAGGGTGGAAACTAGGTGGGGAGATCCAGATTTCTAAACAATGGTGACAGGAATTTCATGTTTATATACAAGGGCTTCTTCGTTCAAATTAGGTTAAAATAATTCCCAGATGCGCTCCAATGGATTCATGCACAGTGTGGCTCATACTCTCCAAAGGTCGGTTATCATTATTTTATGAAGGGTCAGGGTTGGGATGAACATGTTTGGTGGTATAAACCAATATGGAAGATGAGCTGTCTGGCCAAATCAAGACTCTTTTTTTGGTGCATCCTTAAAAATAAATTGCTTACATGGGATTTTTTACAAAATCAAAATATTCATGGGCCAGGTCGGTGTACGCTCTGCAAGGACACTGAAGAAACTATTGAGTAGTTGTTCCTAAAATGTAGATTCTCAAAAAAAAATTGGGATCATACATTATCTCTGCTAAGAATTCATTATAGATGAAAAAGGAATAATCATGTGGATGCTTGGCATGGCTAGTGGCATTTTGGCTCTGATGAAAATGTCAAGAATATCCCTTTAATTATTTCTTGGGGAGTTTGGTTGGCTAGGAACATGGTTAATTTTAATGAATCACTTATCTCTCCCTCGGTGGTTGCTGTTGAATCTGCTTCGATTTTCTCTCTAATCCCCACAACATATCATGTCATACATCCTCGAAACATCTCCAAAGAACAAATTAATCACAACATTCCTTGGGCCTACTTTGACGATACCTCGAATGATTGAAACATATGTGGTACAAGAATGGTGGTCCATCTAAATCAAAATTGGAACACTAAAGCTTCTGTGGGTATTGGGTCTATAAAAATAACTTTGCAAAACTTACCACTCTAAAAATCCTCTTATGCTGGCTCATCCATTTGGGTGTTGGTTCTATACAGATTTTTAGAGACTCTATGAATGCTATTAATTGGTTCAACAACTTTCAGAGATGTCAAAAGTATATTTTGGTTCTGATTATTGAAGAAATACATTTTTTAAAGTTATATTTTGATTTTATTATTGTATGCCACATTTACATGGAACACAACTCCTCGGCTGACAAACTTTCGAAAGATGGCACTTAATAGGTTTTGGACTCATGGAGTATAACAAAAGAGAAGGATGGAGTAGCATGTGTGTCAGACAGTCGGCCTTACTAAACAAAGGCCTATGTTTTCAAGTTTTCTGATCGTTTTTTATTATTGTATATAAAGCCTGTATATATAAAATATTTTACTGGTTCCACTGGACAACAATTTTTTGGGTCTGGTTATATTTTGTGGTTATTCTGGTTTGTTTTCCCTTATGGGGAGACCATTACTTTAGATTTGTATCTAGTTACTATTTATAGTGATGCTTGTTTAGATTGTTCAGAGTTTTATGGTCAGTTTGATCTGCTACCTTAAATGGTGATCAACCTGTCATATGGAATGCTTAAATGCATATACGATGTAACTTATCATTATTAATGGAAAGTTTTTTTTTTTTCAGAGGAAAAGAAAACTATACACTTTATTATTAAAATATAATTATGATTTATGTAAAATTTTATAAATATATTATTTTTTAATATATATATATATATATATATAATATATATATATATATATATATATATATATATATATATAGAGAGAGAGAGAGAGAGAGAGAGAGAGAGAGAGAGAGAGAGAGAGAGAACCATGTGGTGACAATGTCCAAAAAGTAAATGATTAATGGTGACACGTATTTAAATTTTAAATATATATTTTTTCAATGAAGTCTTTTTATTTTGAATAATTTTATGTTTATATATATCATTTCAAGCAAATAAACTAAATACATACCACTCATGTATGCAAATAAATAGTGACATGTCATTACATGACTCTTGTTTAATATGAACATTGAAATATTTTACAAAATATTTTTTATTATTAATATATATTTGTTTTAAATATCACATGTAAAATGAATGTAGAATGAATTACACATCATGTAATATCAATAATGCTATTTCCTATCATCTC
Organism: Pinus albicaulis; assembly: GCA_034641835.2. Taxonomy (NCBI): domain Eukaryota; kingdom Viridiplantae; phylum Streptophyta; class Pinopsida; order Pinales; family Pinaceae; genus Pinus; species Pinus albicaulis. Next base: position 821,886,081 of record CM076572.1, on the reverse strand, counting down.
CATATTAAGTATTGGAGAAGTTATATTTATTTTTTTCAATTTGGGTTACTTTACATTTTTATATGCAAAATTAAGGTGCAAATTGATGTATTATAATTATGGGGGACAATCATTTTCTTGTTATTACTATTTATGCAAAATGAAGGTGCAAATTGATGTATTTTTACTATGGGAGACATTAATTTCACTTGTTATCACTATTTTTAATTTGTTAATTTAAATTATTAATTTAATATTTCTAAATGTAACGTTACGTGACAACATCTCTCCCATAATCAGTACTAAAATACCTCTCAACATAATTATACAACTTAAGTGAACATAATAGTTAAGAGCATGTGTTTCCTCCTAAAAAATCACATATTCAAATAATAATAATAATAATAATTTGATTCAAATTATTTTCACTTTATGTATTTACCAAATGATAAACTGTTCATACCAAAAGGATTTTATCCATTAATAAGTTGTGAAGAATTTAACCATAGATAATCTCTTGACCATCCCATTAAATAAGTGGAAGACTCATTAAATTGTGCTACATTACCCTGCCATAATGTTATATGCTTCCAATGCCAATAGAAAGTAACCCATCCAATAGTATTCAACATCCAGAAAACTACTAAATAAAAAGCATCACAGGCCGAGATATCACAAGTACCACCCCGTCCCGGACCATCACAAGGAAAACTATAACCAAAATCTTTTTTATTTGGCATTAACCTGGAACCACACACATCCAAAGCACCTTTAACTAGGATCAATGTAGTTGTATGCAAACCTAGAGCAATAGCATGATGAACCAAAAAGTCTCTAGGACCAATTGTTGATAACAATGAATTATTATTATCATTAATAGAATTTAACCAACCGGGTAACCATATGCTCTTACCTGCATCGAATGCTGGACCACTTGTTGAAGATAGGAGTATATCAAAACCATATAACGTCTTACCATGAGCAGATTGTATCCACTGAGCCAATATGGGCTCGAACAATATTTATTTTTCTGGAGTACCAAAAGCAAGCATAACATCATTATGAACATAAAGTCCCAAGGTATGGAAACCTAGTAATAAACTAACCCAACTAAGATGAGATATTATAGCTTCCTTATGTTCCAACATTCTCGCCAATACATTATCCTTATTCTGTTTCGGATTATAATCCCTAATGAGGAATATAGCTCCATGAGCAAAGGCTCCTCTCATAATGAACCCGGCAATGTATTGATGATGAGTATATAATGCAGCTTGGGTGGTGAAGTCTTGTGCTATGAATGCATAAGAGGGTAAAGAATACATGTGTTGAGCTACCAAGGAAGTTATAACCCCCAAAGAAGCTAAAGCAAGACCCAATTGAAAATGAAGAGAATTACTAATTGTGTTATAAAGACCCTTATGTCCGCGTCCTAATAGGCCTCCTAGAGGAATATGTGCCTCCAAAATATCTTCCATACTATGACCAATCCCAAATTTGGTTATATACATATGACCAGCAATTGAAAAAACAAATGCAATAGCTAAATGATGATGAGCCATATCAGTCAGCCATAAAATTTGAGTTTGTGGATGGAATCCTCCGAGAAGAGTTAGAATAGCAATTCCCGCCCCTTGGGAGGTACCGAATAAGTGACTACTAGAATCAAGATTTTGAGCATAAAGATTCCACTGACCTGTGAAAAATGGTTCTAACCCTTCGGGATGCGGTAATTCATCCAAAAAATTGTCCCATATGACGTGCACTCCCCTTGATTCAAGAATAGCGACATGAACTAAATGCCCTATCCAAGCTAGAGAACTGACTCTGAAGAATCCTGACAAATGATGATTGAGACGGGATTCGGCATTTTTGAACCATGAAACACTTGGTCTCCATTTAGGTTGTAAATGTAACCTACCCGCTATTAAAAATATCAAAAAAATAAATAGCAAGAAAAGAGCTCCAGCATAAGGATCTTCGTTAGTGCGTAAGCCAATTGTATACCACCACTGATAAACACTAGAATAAGCAATATTGACCAGACCGGGAGAACCTCCTCGGGTAAAAGCTTCTATAGTTGGTTGACCAAAATGAGGATCCCAAATTGCATGAGCAATGGGTCTTACATGTAAGGAATTGCATACCCATGCTTCAAAATTGCTTTGCCAAGCCACATGGAAAAATTTACCGGAGGGCCACAGAAAGATTATTGTCAACTGACCAAAGTGGGAAGCAAAAATTTTATGATAAAGGCATTCTTCGATAATATCATCATGACTCTCAAAGTCATGTGCAGTCGCAATACCGAACCAAATACGAGGAGTTGTTGGGTCCTGGGCCAAGCCTTGGCTGAAATTTGGAAATATTGATGCCATAATGCTTTTCAAATCCTCCTAGCCATTATCCTACTGCAATAATTCTTGCCAGGAAGAATGGCCATGTTGTGACGATTCCACCTATAAGGTAATGAGCTACTCCTACAGCACGTCCCTGTACAATGCTCAAGGCTCTGGGCTAGATAGCAGGAGCAACCTTCAATTTGTCATGGGCCCAAAAAATAGATTCAATGAGTTCTTGCCAATACCCATGGCCGCTGAATCAGAACATTAAACTAAAGGCCCAAACAAAATGAGCACCTAAAAAAAAATGACCATATGCAGATAATGAAGAACCATAAGATTGGATCACTTGCGAGGCTTGTGCCCATAGAAAGTCACAGAGCCACTCGTTAATCGTAATGGAACTTTGTGCAAAGTTCCCTCCCATAATATGAGTTATCACTCCCTGATCACTTATACTACCCCAAACATCGGACTGCATTTTCCAGCTGAAATGGAATATTACTACCGAAATTGCATTGTACATCCAGAATAAACCAAGGAAAACATGATCCCAGGCAGATACTTGACATGTTCCTCCTCTCCCAGGTCCATCAAAAGGAAAGAGAAAACCAAGATTTGCTTTATCGGGTATTAAATGGGAGCTACGGGCAAATAGAACACCTTTAAGTAGGATTAAAACAATCACATGGATAGTAAATGCATGAATGTGATGTACCAAAAAATCTGCGGTTCCTAATGGAATTGGAAACAAGGCCACTTTGGAACCTACTGTCACCAAATCATCACCCTCCCGAGTTAAGTTGGTACTTGTTTTTACCCCAGAAACATTTGTGAACAGGAGACGTTGAACCAGTCTTGAAGCATGAGTATTTTGTATCCATTGGGCAAAGATAGGTTGTAATTGTATAGCAGTATCTGAGAACATATCTTGAGGACATCCTAGAGTCCTCATAGTATCATTATGAATATACAGACCAAAACTATGGAAGCCTAAGAATATACATACCTATTTGATGTGTGATACAATTGCATCACAATGTCTAAGAACACGATCTAATAAATTTTTGTATTGAGTAGTTGGGTCATATTCTCTTACCGTAAAAATCACTGCATGTGCAGCAGCGCCAACTATAATAAACCCACCAATCCACATATGATGTGTGAACAGAGAGAGTTGGGTACCATAGTCAATAGCTAGGTACAGATAGGGGGGCATCGAATACATGTGGTGAGCTACAACAATAGTTAAAGATCCTAACATAGCTAGGTTAATAGCTAATTAAGCATGCCATGAGGTAGTTAAGATCTCGTAAATACCTTTATGTCCCTCTCCCGTAAATGGACCTTTATGAGCTTCTAAAATGTCCTTGAGGTTATGGCCAATGCGCCAATTGGTCTTATACATATGACCGGCTATCAGAAAAAGAACTGTAATAGCCAAATGATGATGTGCAGTATCGGTCAACCATAGACCCCCTGTTACTGGATTTAATCCTCCACTAAAAGTCAAAAAGTATGAATATTCCGACCAAGTAAGGGTGAAAAATGGGGTCAATCCCTTAGCAAAACTGGGATAAAGTTGAGCCAAAAGATCGCGATTCAAAATAAATTCATGAGGAAGTGGTATCTATTTAGGATCCACTCCAGCGTCTAGAAGTTGGTTAATGGGTAGAGAGACGTGTATTTGGTGTCCTGCCCAAGATAGAGACCCAAGTCCTAGTAACCCTGCTAAATGATGGTTCAACATGGATTCTACATCCTAGAACCAAGCCAATTCTGGGGCAGCTTTGTGATAATGAAACCAACTAGAAAAAATCATTAACGCCGCAAATATCAATGCACCAATTGTAGTGCAGTAAAGTTGTAATTCACTGGTTATTCCAGATGCTCGCCAAATCTGGAAGAAACTAGAGGTTATTTGTATCCCTCGAAAACCTCCACCTACATCCCCATTCAATATTTATTGGCCTACTATTGGCCAAACTACTTGGGCACTGGGTTTGATGTGAGTGGGATCAGCCAGCCATGCTTCATAATTGGAGAAACGAGCGCCGTGAAAATACATCCCACTTAGCCAAATAAAGATGATGGCTAGTTGACCAAAATGAGCGCTAAAGACTTTACGAGAAATATCTTCCAAATCCTTAGTATGACTATCAAAATCGTGAGCATCAGCATGTAAGTTCCAGATCCAAGTGGTAGTATCAGGGCCTTTAGCTAGCGTCTTTGAGAAATGACCGGGTTTGGCCCATTTTTCAAAAGAGGTTTTTACAGGATCTCTCTCCACTACGATCTTTACTTCTGGTTTCGGTGAACGAATGATCATTTAATTCTCCCCTTTTCGGATGGGACATAAATAAGAAGAACCCTGCCAATAGCAATTAGTGAACTTCCGCGAGATATATCTCAACTCGTTTCTCCCCTTATTTTCTAGTTTATGACTGGAGCGACTATGATACGGGAGTCGATCTGAGGCAGGTGTTCAGTTTTATTATGACATATCTTCGAGGTGCTCAATGGACCGTGGGCTGTTACCATAAAGAAAAAGGCTTTTTAGTGTAATGGAAAAAGCAACGGTGCTTATTACACCGTTTCTAGATGGATAAATATATATATATCTGTCTGTATATATGGATATATATATTTATATATATATATATATATATATAAATATATATATATCTGTCTGTATATATGGATATATATATTTATCCATCTATTGATACTCCTCCATATGTCCCATATCAAAGCCATCCATTATAAATCGTTATTCATGGATCATTAATGAAAGATGTCTCCGGATGGATTTTACCCCTATTAAGAATATCCATCAACAATCCAGAATCAAAAAAGGTATTCTTTTTTTTATATTATAAATCAATTTCTATAAGATGTCGATAGAATCTCATTTTTGGTACTATTCTGGAAGAATCCCATTGATTTCGAGTCATATATTAAATAATGAAAACGATTTCCCAATAATAGAAATTCTCATTCTCCAAAGCGTCCTGTAATCTTTAACCAATTTTGTGCTTCGATGTAATTGCCCGGAGCAAGTGCTACAGCTTGTTCCCAATACTCAGCAGCTTGATCGAACCAAGCCTCCGCAGTTTCAGGATCTCCCTGTCGAATGGCCTGTTCTCCTCGGTCGGGATAGGTCAACTTGGAAAAGTTTTCTTCCCTCAGAACCGTACTTGAGAGTTTCCTACCTCATACGGCTCAATCCACTATTCTTTAGTCCTCTACCGAAATTTCCAAAATATTATTGAATTGGAGATGATTCATTGGGAGTTCATATTAACCAAAGGACCAAAAAAAGTCAATGACATGAGTTTCTGATTTCACTTCCAATCAATTCAATGATCAGGTTCTATCTTTTCTCCTACCCTAAAAATGATGAAGTATAGAAAGAGATATACTTCAGATTGATTGTCCAAACCAAAGTCTTTTTGCAAGGTAACTATCTCAGTTCCATATAGAATTTTTGGAGAGTACTCTCTGAGTACTCCACATCTTTAGGATCTAATGCTACACCATTGCTCAATAGCTTAGTATATCAACTCTATTACATAAGTTGATTCCTGATTCTTGTCAATGAGCAGATTTGACCGTATCAGCCCGAACCTTCTTTCAATAATTGATCTTTATGGTGCTTCCATCATCAATTGAATTTTTTATCCATGGAATATTTAGGCTCTATCTATTCATATTCTGGCTCCTATGAGAGATGATTTTTTTTTCGCTACAGCTGATAAAAATCGTTACTTAGGACGGTGCATATGTAGGAAGCCTTTTATTTTGTCCTTGTTCGTACTATTTATTAACTAAGTTATTCTATGCTACAGATAGCCGCACGTAATGACAGATCAAGGCCGTATTATTAAGAGCTTGTGGTAAGGATGGGTTTCGTTCTAATGCTTGGAAATAATATTCCAAAGCCTTCGTATGTTATACATTACTTGTATGCACAAGACCTATATTATATAGTATATAACTTCGATCATAAGGATCAATTTCCAGTCACATAGCTTCATGATAATTTTGTAAAGCTTCTGCATATTCCCCTTCCGATTGAGATAACATCCATTACGGTCATTCATTCCATTGAAATGATCTCCGCTTCAAAACTGTACATGAGGTTTTGACCTCATACGGCTCCTCCTTTCTTTACAGTAGGTAATATGGGGAGTAATCCGTGGAATTGAAAAAAAAAAAAAAGATTCTGACCCAATATTATGAATTAACAGGGGCTAGTGTATTTCCAATAAATATCTAACCATCCTTCTTGCAAAGATTCTTTTCCAAAGACCAAGGATCTTAGTACTAGGAATGGAACCTCTAACAATTTCTTTGTTCTTAACGCCCTGTATTCTCTGGGGATTAATCACTTCAAAAATCTATGATGGTTCCGTTATAAGGGTATCCAAAGTACAAACGAGATGGATGTTTGTTGTCCCAACCATTCTCACTACCCTTCAGAAAATGGTAATGCATATGGGTTATAACGAAGCTTTTGTGTTGTCGATTTCCATACGTAGTGCTTTCTCCCCTCATGTGCGCCTATCAAATAGGTTCAACTATACAAGCAAGGCCTATTGCATAGGTGTAACCTTTCGCTCGGTACTAAAATCCTCGGGAGATGAGAGCATCTAAAGGTGCATTGACCGGGGATACACGACAGAAGGAATTGTTCTATCTCCAGAACTCACCTTCACTGAGCGTAAGTTTTATTTTACTCAATTTTTATTCCCGAATACCTTTTCTTTCCAAAAAAAAGAAGAACGGAAAACATATCTAATCACACCATCTCTGTAATAGGTAAATGCTTCTTTCTCCCCCGGAGCCATCGGGATTATTCGCAATAAGATATCTGCTATAATTGTGAAGGTCTTATCAATAAAATTGTCATTTCTCTGAGATCTAGGCATAGTCAATTACAGATTTGATAATTTACTTCATTCCCTTACGCAAATGATTCCATGAACGAAATTTTTTTTTTCTGGTGCACAATACCATAAAATGGATTTCCTTACAATCGTAAATATGTTCTCATTCTATCTATTCCAATCCAATTTCTTCCTTAAAATGGGAATAGATAGGGAATATTTTGAATAAATGTTCATTAGTAATATGAATAATAACGGAAAAAGATTCGTATTGAAAGAAGACTAGATTGGGTAAACTCGGAAAGTCCGGTTCGATTATGATCCGAACAAAGAAAGAGTTAAACGATCGAGCATTGCATAATGAGAATGCAATGCCCACCTAGCAATTGTGTGCTTTATCCATATAGATAAAGGAATATAGGGAAAATATAGTCATCATGACATAGGATCATTGCCAAAGAATTAGTTATTATACAATTGATAAGATGATCACTACAGATCCATATATGATCATAATATGGAATGGATCAGTCAATATGTCTTAAATTATTGATTAGGCGATCCGAATACATCGGATTAACAGGGATGATTGAGGATTTCCTAAAATAGAAGGAAGTTGGAGAAAATTTCCTTTCGTCTTTCCGAGGGGGGATAAAATCATTACCTTATTTATTATCTATTTATTTCCGAAAGATTGAACTGTTCGTACCTGAACAAAAATAATTTGTAAGGAAGTTGCTATTCTCTAATTTTTTTAATTAGAACCAAGAAATCTAATAGGAAAGATGGCCAAGTTGTTCAACGCATAGCATTGGAACTGCTATGTAGGCTTCTGCTTACTGAGGGTTCGAATCCCTCTCTTTCCGTATCTTCGCCCTACTATTTTCTTCTCATCCATTGTTTTTCCAATCTATTGAATCCCAATAGGACGATTTCCTAATTACAGGATCAATCTACCTCTATTTGTAATAGAGAAAATAAAACGAACATTGGTTCGTGGTATGGCAAGAGTAAAGACTATTTTAAGAAGCAATAAAAGTATCGTAGATAACAAGTAACGTACGGAAGGATTATAAAATGTCTCCTTCGGGGAGGGGAAAAATAAGGGAGAAGAACATAATTTCTAGATGCCCAGCAACCAACCCCTCCCTTTCATTTCATTCTCGATTCAAGCTTGACGGGAATAATACTCTACGACCAACAATTCATTAATCTTCAAACAGATCCATTTACTATCTATTATTTGATTGATGAATCCTTTATATTGTAAGGGATGAAAATTCAAATGATTTGGTAATTTATCCCTCTGGAACAGGTATATATTCTTCTTAATGATAGCTCTCAATCTTGGTTGATCTCTTATATAATGACATCTTGAGGTTTGCAAGGGTAACTTGGTATATCTACCATATGGTCATTGACTCGGATATGTCCATGATTCACTAATTGTCTAGCTCCAGGAATGGTGGGAGCCATACCCAATCGAAAAATAATATTATCCAAACGCATTTAAAGTAATTGCAATAGGACCTGGCCCGTTGAGCCTTTGGCTCTTCTAGAAACATGAACATATTTCAGCAATTGTCGCTCCGTTAGTCCGTAATGAAAACACAATTTTTGTTTTTCTTCTAGTCGGATGCGATATTGAGATATTTTCCTGGAAGAAGACCAATTCATATTCATAGAATCTTTTCTGTTTTTGGGTCTTTTACTAGTGAGCCCTGGTAAAGGTTCAGACGACGTATTATTTTTAAACGAGGTCCCCGATAATGGGACATAGAAACTCCTTTTTCAATTAATAGATAGTGCTAGAAAAAAAAAAGAATAGTATAACTCGTATGAGCACTACTGGAATTCTTTTATAATTATTTTATATGGAAAACAAAGATCTTTCTCCAATTTTTTATAGATCCTAATAGCTCCAATCACTTCATTCATCTCGTTCCTAGTTGGGAATAAGTGATCATGGCATGATGGACCTGACAAACAATCGTAAGAGTAATCTCCACTCCATCTTGATCCTAACAAAACTTTGTGGATTATGGAAATGAGAGGAACGGCAAAGAGCCAGCTATCAAGATCGAACCGATGACCATCACATTACAAGTGCGATGCTCTAACCTCTGAGCTAAGCAGGCTCGATGGAATATAACTCCTCATTTCATTGGTGTGAGATCCATAGATTCCTTTGGAATCCTAACAGTTATAGCATGAATCGGATTCAATGACGCAATCCAGATTACGATTACAAAGGAACATTGTTTGAATGTAGATTCTTTCAAGGGAAAGAAAGGGTCAATTGATATCGATCGTTTTACTCACTCTTCCAAATCGACTAGGGGAGGATAATAACATTGCATTTCAAATGGAGAAATAATATAATGATTCCCAGTCATATTCGATTGGGATAGAGATAGAGATGGCGAGAGAAGGGGAGTAGGGGAGGATATTTCTACCACCCAATATTGAGCAAATATCCAATGAATAATGCTGATGGATATTACATAATAGGATTAGAACAAGGTATGATCTTGTTCTTCGAGAAGGGGATATGGCGGAATTGGTAGACGCTACGGACTTAATCGAATTGAACCTTGGTATGGAAACCTACCAAGTGATAGCTTCCAGGATATCCCATGGCAATAAAATAAAAACAATTTTAATATAAACTACCCATCCCATTGAACCCTACATATACAACTTCAAGGTAACTCAATTATATAAATATATTTTGAAATAACCTACTTGCTAGATTCTTCGGGGAACCCTACATATACAACTTCAAAGTAACTCAATTATATAAATATATTTTGAAATAAGCTGCTTGCTGGATCCTTCACGGGATTATAGAACCCTCTAGGAACACTATCTAGTTTTTCCACCTCCATTTTTAGTGCTTGGCCGAGGTTGATATTTTGAATAAAAATCCACGTAAATTTAAGTCGCTAAATTACAAAGAAAAAAGTGGTCGGAAATGTACATTTTGGAATATATTTCGTCTTGGTGTGTGCCTTTTGAAAGAGAAAAGCACTAACCAGCCACAAAAGAGAAAAGCACTAACCAACCACACATTTTACAAAAAGAGAAAAGCACTAAACAACCACAAATTTTACAAAATGTTAAAACTTTAAGCAGGTGGATATGTGACTTTTGAGGTGAGGACACCAATTTTCTCATTGAATCCCTACCAAACTTTGACAACCACCATTCACAACTTATGATGTTATAGATATTTTGATTGAACTAGAACTTTCATTTCAAAATATATATATACATATATATATATATATATATAATCATTAATAAAACAAAATTACAGATTCTCTAAAAATCCATCAACAAATAGGGAAACCACGCAATAAAACAGCTTGTATACATGGAAAAATAACTAAGACCTACCACTGAAGACAACGTGTAGAGATGGCAAATTACAAAATAGCTAAGGCCCCCATGTGACCATCACTGAAGAAGACAAGACACTAAATATTTCCAAAGTAACCTAAGATCATCATTTGTTGTTAACCGTACATGTAGTTTCCATTTATGAATTAACATCTCGACACCTCTTATTGGTTAAGTGTAAATACATTTCGAATTTTACAATCAACAATTTAATAATTAAATTATTAAATAATAAAGGGAAAAAATATGACTATAAGATATATTATATTATTTAATTTTAATTTAATTTATTTAATTTTTAAAATAAATTCATTTATTTATTTGAAATTAAAACTTTTTAATTTATTTTTAAAAATAAAATTATTTTTATTTTTAAATATTTATATTATAATTCAATTTTATAATAAAAATAAATATCAATATTAAAAAAATTATTTTCTAAATAAAAAAAACAAAATTATAACATATTTGAATTAAATTGTAAATATCATATTTCAATTGTAAGTACTAATCATTACCATAAGCATTTTTAGTGATAATTAGTTTTGTTTAGAAGATCTCATTGTGGTTCATAGAGTAAAAGTGGAATTAGAGTAAAAGATTTTCTATTTAGAGTAAAAGGTATATTTAATAGATATGTTTTTTTGGAATATGTTTTTCAAAATTTTAATTTAATTATTATATTTATTAAATAGAGAGTAGAAATTTAATATTCATGGAATATTTTAAATTATTCATAGTAATGTACACAAATTAATGGTTAAGATTGATCTCCATAGTAGTTATGTTATTTTTACTTTTTAGTTAAATTGATTAATTAAAATAAATGTTGTATGAAAAAGTGTCATATTAAGTAAGTTATGGTTTTTTTGAGCATGTGATATTAATAAACGATAATATTGGCCCTTGGTATTGTAACACAATTCATTTACGTATTATGTATCTCCACAGTAAAGTGGAGGTAAATCTTGATGGTTAAGAATATTGTTTGATGTTTTTTTAAATTGTATATATATGTTTTACTTGTATATTAATTATTTTTATAATTAATATCAGTTTAAAACAAATTTATAATTTAGTTAGTTTTTATATTTTTTCTAAGTTCAACTATGTAAAATATACCATAAAGTAAATGTTTTGATGTTTATTGTGGATTGATTTCCATTGACATTTCTAGCCATCTAATTTATATGGCTATGCTAGTTTAATTATTAATAATTATTAGGTGTAGGGATTTAACCTCCATGGAGTATTCTAGAATATTATCAGTAGGATACACAAATCAAAGGCTAAAGTTTATCTCCATAGTAGTTATGCATTTTTTCTCTTTCAATTAAATTTATTAATTAAAAAATATCATATGAACAAGTGTAATATGAAATGAGATATGATTTTTGGGCATGAAGTTCATTTTTAGTTGAGAGTTGCTACATTAAGCTTGTATAAGAAAACTAATGCCAATTTTAAGGACATTGAGGATTTCTAAAAAAAAATTAATATTAGTGTAGTAGTTAAGTAAGGTTGTTCCATGCCCTCTATACTTTCTAGCATATACAATCACAAGTTAGAGGATTATTTGAAAGATGCAAGTTTCGTTGACCTAACTCTCACTCTCATGGTCATCATTCTTCTTCTTTATGCCAATGATATTGTTCTTATGTTGAGGAGTCCCTATAAATAAAGGTTATAATAATTTATTCAAAAACATTACCTGTGTTACTTTTGTGTGTGTAAAAAATAGCTTGGAGGGTGTTCCTTCATACAAATATCTCATAATTAATCTTCACCACAATCTCAATTGGTAATATAGATTCAAGAAAAGGATAAATGGAGGATGTAAAACTTCTTATAAGCTTGAAAAAAAACATAAGTTAGAAGGCCTTTAGCTATGGGAGACCCCTTCTTTGAGCCTCTTAACACTCTTATTATATTATAGGAGTGGGATACAATATCTATAGATAATCTTAGAGAAATATGTATTAGCTAAAAAATAATTTTATAACTTAAGTAACATCAAAAATAATGGAAATATACATTATCCCTTGCTTCTCATACAAGATAGAAGGGAATGTTTTCCCATTGAAAGCATTATTATGATTATGTACTTAATGCACTAGAACATGATAACAAAACATGAGAAACAAGAGACTTCCCCAAAATTGTTTCAAATTTTGACCAACGTCTCAAGCAAGATGGCATAAAGATGCCAAGATATGCCTAAATCATTGGAGAATACAAGAAGAATTCAATTTACAAAGTATCATTAATAATAAAGATGTTGTTGTACATCTAAATTTAAGGATAGTTTGTATTACAATAAAGAAATAGAGAATAAAACAAAATTGAGAAAAACATATTTCTTTTCTCATTTTTCAAAGAAATAAAATAAAAAATTTTAAAATAATAACAAACTCTCATGTGTTGTATAATGAGGCTCTATGTTCCAAAGCATGATGGTGCTAAAAAATATGTCATCCTTGTCTAAGAGGGTTGAAAATGAAAAACATTTTTTTCTTAAAATGACATGCATATACCCAAATTAGGTCACAATTTCACAATATTTATCACAATACCAACCTTACTAACCTTCTAAATCATCAAAACTATGATAATCTTAAAAAAATTCTCTTTGTGCTATTTTAAAGAACTTCAAACCCTTCTTAAAATCTAATAAACCAGTTTTAGTCGTAGTGGACATTAATCCTTTTCATCATTATAACCAATGGAGATAGTCTAAAACATGCACAAATTAACATGATGATGCTAAAAAATATGTCATCCTTGTCTAAGAGGGTTGAAAATGAAAAACATTTTTTTCTTAAAATGACATGCATATACCCAAATTAGGTCATAATTTCACAATATTTATCACAATACCAACCTTACTAACCTTCTAAATCATCAAAACTATGATAATCTTAAAAAAATTCTCTTTGTGCTATTTTAAAGAACTTCAAACCCTTCTTAAAATCTAATAAACCAGTTTTAGTCGTAGTGGACATTAATCATTTTCATCATTATAACCAACGGAGATAGTCTAAAACATACACAACTTAACTAGAGGCAACCTTATTGACGACCACAAGGAATATTGGTTTTCTTGAGGATACCATATAGGTTTAAATTGTCCTTTGGGTTAGAATAAGATCTAAAATTGCTTCTAATTAGCTAAGACTTCATCTTCCTTAAACATAAAGAAAAATTTTAATAACCCAACATTAAAAAAAAAAAAAAAAAAAAATGATTATCTATTTAGTGTGTTTTCCGGATCCATCGCTTCAGGTTATTTGTTATACCTACGTTTCGAACCTTTTACCGAGATTTATTATCAAGGTAGAAATGTGATAATGAATCTTAATAGACGATTTTGTCGTAACAAATAACATGATGTGATGAATCCAAAACACACACTAAAACAAATTATTAATCATAAAAATCTGAAATCTAAAAAATGATTATCAATGAATCTTTTAATAAATAAAATTTTATTGTTCCACATTTACACGTAAAAATTAATAATAATTATTATCATATCTAATTAAAAACTAAGTTTTGATAAATTTAATACTCTAAAAAAAATTACAACAAAAAAAATACCCAATTACAATAAAAATTCTACAATATCATTTCCTAAAGTGACTCTTGCCTTAATAATTAAAATTAAACTGATTGTATATAATTCTCATTTCCTTGAATACCATCCATAAAATCAGCGAAGGGAATTGTTGCATTCAAATTCAAACTATGTTTTTACTTTGGTTTTAACTATTAATTATAATAATATTATATATATATATATATATATATATATATATATATATATATATATATATATATATAAAATTTCGAAAGAACTGAATAAGTGATTTAATAATTTATTCAAAAATATAATATTATCATACATATATGAAATTAATAATTTTAAATTAAATTATAATAATCATTAAAATCTCTAAGATTATAAATTATTAATAAAACATATGAAACACAAACTTAAAAGGAAGTAGATTACATTGGCTGCTAGTATAAGTTCAGTTTCAAAAATTTAATTGGAAAAACTAATGATTTACTAAACTACTTGAACTAATTAAGATGTTTAGCATTTTTTATCACAAAATATTATTTAAAAATATATAATTTATTAATTTTATATTTTATATTTTTTAAATTTATGATTTAGTTGAAAATAAATATATTTAAAATTACACATCTAATTTTTTAATTTAGATTATTTTGATCTTTTAAAAAAAAATACATTCTATATACTTCTAATTCTCTTTAACATTTAAATATAATATATATATATATATATATATATATATATATATATATATATATATATATATATATATATATATATATATACATTTTTATCTCTCTCCCTATTTATATCCACGAAACCACTATGAAAATTATCAAAGCTAACACAAAATGCCCTGCCATCGAAATATACTTCGACAAATTCTGAAACACATACATGAAATTATGATGGACAATTTCAGAACACCATGTGCCAGTGCAGCTTTTTTCGAGAAATACGCTTCTCCAATTTCCATGCAACCAATTATCTTTGGCATTTCTCAACTTTGTCTTCTTTGCATACCTGCGTGTTCAACGTACATATCGTACAAATAAATTAGAAAATGATTGTACAAATAAAAGAGAATAATAATTAATAAAGAATGATAATAAATGAAAGGGACAACGATAGAATATATGATTATGGGATAACTTTGCTTCTCAGAATATTAATGAACATCTTTTAGTAGCAAGGTTTCACCAAAATTCTAGATCCACATCAAGATCCAAGATGGAAATGGAGCTATGCAAATTTTATATAAATTCCACATGAAACGTGATTGTAATGGATCTATACGAATTGTTTAAATTATATACGAAACATTGGGTGTAATGGATCTATGCGAATTGTTTAAATTATATAGGAAACATTGGGTCAAGGAATCTACATCTATGTGGTGGTGTTATGGTGGGAATACATTTTGAGATTATGAATGTTATTTTGGGAAGTAAGTATCTATGTGATTTTGTTTTAATTTTTCATATTTTTATGAGAGAAAAATGTGTATGTTTGAATATCTAAGTTGATAGAAAAATTGTAGTTTAACCGGCTATAATTTTTTTTTGGAAAATTATGGAAATAGTAGAAATTTTGGTAGGATTTTGAAAAATTCTAGTAGAAATTTTTGGAAATTCTGGTTACAGCTATCAAGCTTCAGGATTTTGGGTGCCTTAGAGGTTCTTGATGGTGTTAAATCCATTTTCCCCGTCCTAAAAATTATTTAGAGACTCCCATGATTGGATTTCCTTATTTTTTTTTCATGAAATTCTAGTGGGAATTTCGTTGCCTTGGCTAAATTTTGGCCTCCTATTGAGTTGAGTAGCCAAAGCATAACCTGCAAAGAGATTTAATTGCAGGAAAAAACCAAATAAACATGATAACAAAATAATCAAACACTAAAATGGACATAGTGTTTTACATGGCAAATCCCTCCTTCCGAGAAACATCCACGAGCAAAGATATTCAATATTTTTATTATTCAAGAGAGGTTTACAACAACCAACTCACATACATATATAATCCAACCAGTCAACACACTCTCCATTGTTTATGTGTTCTTATTGCCTCTACATGGCTACATGGATAAAAAACAAGAAGTTAGATTTTTTCTAAATTTTTCCACAACTTTTAAAACAATTACATAAGAAACATTCTATATAAAACAAAATTGTTCGTTTTATATGTTTTTTCCTAAAAAAAGCAATTTGAAACATAGGACCCATTTTTAGCTACTATCCCAAGAATATAGAGAAATAGTTGACAACTTCTAAAAATATCCATCTTGACAACAATTTACCAAATATATCATGCCCAAAATATCATCACCTCCCTTGCAAGCCAAGAGAAGTTAGGCACCATTTCAACTTCTCTAACAAAATTGGTTTTGTGAAAGTATGCACAATTTTTCTTTGTGTGGACCTTTTCCAGAGCCACCACTCCACCTTCTTTAATAAACTATATTACAAAATGGTATTTAATAGGCATATGTTTTGTCTTACTCTGATAGGATGGATTCTTAGCCAAATAAATAACACTTTGACTATCACAAAATACTTTCACCTTGTCCTACATCATTCCAAACTCACCCAACAAAGCTTTTAACCAAATCTTACTGTGATAAGCTAGATTCTTAGCAAAATAAATAACACTTTGACTATCACAAATACTTTCACCTTGTCCTGCATGGTTCCAAACTCACCCAACAAACCTTTTAACAAAAGTTGCCTCTTTCCAAGTAGGTGAGACAACTATGTATTCTGCCTTAGTACTGGATAAAACAACTATGTTATGAAGCTTTGACATCCAACTAATAGCTTGACCTACAAGAGTAAATACATATCCAGAAGTGGGTCTCCTCTTATCCAAGTCACCTGCAAAATATGAATCGACATAACCATAGACTGAATCATTACTACCATTATAAATTATACAATAATTACTTGTGTTGCTATGATATCGAAGCACCCATTTCATTGTTGCACAATTCTCTTTACCTGGATTTTACATGTATCTACTAACAACACCAGTTGTATATGAAATATCTAGCTTTGTACTAACCATTACATACATTGAGCACCATAATACATCAACATATGGTACAAGGATATTGTAATATTGCAAATTTTCCATCAGTTAATTGGAATATTAGAGTTCTTACTTTTCTTACTTAGTTAAGTAAGTAAAAAGGTGGAGGGACCCATAAACCCAATAGATGAATAAAATCGACTTCTGTTGTGTGAATGTGGGTTAGTAAGCTAGTGGATCAGCATTATGGAGTGGTGGAGCATCTTATTGATGAAGGAAGAGTGGAGATCATAGAGCAATAATGAGGGTGGTGGAGGAAGTGGTGCATTAAATGCACACATGGTGGAGGGAGTGGAGAGTAAATGTAGAGATGATGGAGATCATGCAGGACAACACAGTCTTTATGGAGGCTAGTGGCCACATGTGCAGCGCAGTAATGAGGTGGGCCAAGGCTACAATAGGCTCACAAGCATAAAACGAAGGTGAGGGCAGCCATAGAAGGAATTTGGATTTTGATATTGTATTGTCATTTACAACATTTATTTGCACGCTTCAGCTGCTTAGCTAAATCTGATGTATTTTTTAGCACACAGGTGTCTCTAAGCGAAGATCCCACCCTTATTCACGGGGGACTTCGAGTGCCTACTCTGGAAAGTTTTCTTTGAGTAGCCATTCATCACCCGACAACTATGCCACATTCGGCCCCTCCCTTCAGCACTTACATCTTCAGGAATTATGCATTCATGCCTTAGGGTTTGAGAGGAGGAAAGTAGTTCTCAGTATTTCCATTTGGAAACCTATGGAGGGATCAGACCTTCACATTATGCATCCATTTCAGTCTTCCGAGAGCAGTATTACTACATCCCGCATCAGGCCATAATTCTACTCCTGTATGCAGCAACATTTCTTGCAGGAATTATGCATTCCAGCAGTGTAGGTTCAGATGAGGAAGGAAGCTCCAAGTATTTAAGCTTGGAATCCTATGAGGGATCATCCCCTCACTTTGCTGAGATAATTTACATCCATTGTGAAAAATTTGGCCCCGTTTAGAATTAGGCTACAACTTCAGCTCTCTTGACAGCGCAGTCACATCCAACACTTATGCAATTCAGTAGTTGCACCTTGAGAGGAGGAGCTAGATCTCAAGCTTCTAGCTTGGGAATCAGGAGAAGGGGCCAACCCTTCATGCGTTGAGATGATTGTGTATTATTGCAACCATTTTATCTTTCATTTCATGCCATAGATCCACATGCCCAATAGTTATGTATTGCAAGCCCTAGGAGGGTGATTTTCTGAGGTGAGCCAATGTAGAAATCCTTTTTGGGTTATTTTTGGTTTTCATCAAAGAGTTTGGATTCCAAATCCTGAAATTTTATGAGTTATGGAACAGCCTTATCTACGCATCCATTTTCAGCTAGTAATTACATTTCCAGCATTTCTAGCAGGGAAAACGCAGTAGGATCTCCAGTAGAGCAATAGTTATGCAGTGTTCTAAATGAGAGGACTTGAGGGTCACTCTAGCCATATCTATTGGCTTGAGTGCTACTATTTTTTAACATTGTTGTACTTGTATTTCACCTCCTTATTAATAATATGACTCAATTGTTTTGTCTATTTTTATGGTGTTTTCAATTTATTTCCATATTGTTGTAGTTTCCAGTTATTGTGTTGTGTATTACCGCCTTTTCCTATTTTTGGATATTACAGTGGTATCAGAGCATGATCTTTTTCTCAACTTGTGGGCACTACATTTCATGACATCATAAGAAGAAGTAGAAAAATAAGAGATATAAAATGGTAGAGGGATTGAGTTTTGCCACACTTCTCTTCAGATCTATGTAGGATCTCTCCATAGAGATTAAAGTAATTAGAAGGGAAATGCAAATAGAAACCTCAAGATGGTTTTAGAATGAGGAAATTCCAAGCAGTTCCTATCTGCGGCATAAGCAACTGATAATGAAAAAAGCTCCACAACACTCTACTATGCCCACTTTCCTTACAGAAGGAAATGAATGGCATGGAGATTGAGGCTACTTGGAGCATGAGACTCTGAGTGATTATCTTGCAGAGTAAAAACCTCAATCTAGAGAATTCAAAGAGAATCTAAC
This sequence comes from Pinus albicaulis, assembly GCA_034641835.2. Lineage (NCBI taxonomy): Eukaryota > Viridiplantae > Streptophyta > Pinopsida > Pinales > Pinaceae > Pinus > Pinus albicaulis. The sequence goes on along the minus strand of CM076572.1, from coordinate 821,866,757 downwards.
TCTCCAACAATTTTTCAGATAAAAGAGAACCGAAGACCCAACAGTAGCAATAGAATAAGAGGGCACATACATAATAGGTTTTTCCTACCTACATTTGATGGGTCATCCACAAACATGGAAAAAGCTTGGATGAACGAGTTAGATGATTTATTCCAACTACACCCAGTAGCAGAAAGGGATGCCATTGAGATTGTAGTGCTACACTTTGAGGGTGAAGCAAATGATTGGTGGCTAAACCATATGGAGCATGCAAGAGTAGCTGCATATGCAGACTTCACTCAAAGGTTGGTAGAGAGGTATGACAGAAGAAAACCGGAGGCACTTCCCATTGAGACATTTTCCGACATTAATGAGGATGTATATGAGGAGCAAAAGGAATATGTCAGCACTATTACTCCGGGAGAAGAGCAACCACCACCACCACTAGCTGTAGTAGAAGTACTTGCATCAGTAGGAGGAGTAGTTGCATCTTTGCAAGATGTTCCTGAGAATTTGACATTGAGAGTTTCAAGCATGATTCATGAGGTGCATGAGGAAGAGGAAGTAGATACTAGTGATGGTGCAATAGTTGGAGAATAAATTACACTGGTTGGAAGAACTCTTGTAGCTTTTCAAGATGTTCCCAAGTATCAACTTATCCAAGGTTTGCAAACCTTTCCACCCCATTTTTTTCAGCACCTTAAATTGAGATTTGTGGGGTCTTTCCATCAGGGAAATTGCATAACCAAGGGTTAGAGCACCTTGCTTATTTGGAGTAGAAAAATATCATTGCACAGAGGACCCTTCACTTGTTCAAGGAGTAGATGTATAGCTATCCCAGTTTCACATGTTGAGTTTCACACAAAACTTTGTGTTGGAGTGTGGAGTTTCAGAGGATGGGATTAACATAGTCTTAATGCAAGGAAGATATAAAATAGCTTTTGAGAATCAGAGGTTACTACAAGATGAACTGTCATATTATATTTATGACAAAGAGATATTCGCCATTATGCATGCATTGGTCAAATTCCAACAGTTTTTTATGGGCAGTAGATTTTGGGTGAAAACCAACTACCATAGTCTCAGAAATCTTTTTGAGAAGGAGAAGAAGCTGCAGAAGAGGTAGCAACAGTGGATCAGTACAATGCGGGACTATGAGTTCAACATTGTGTATGGAGAGGGCAATGTGGCCGCAGATGCACTATCATGGAGATCTGAAGCGGTTGTCACTGAGGAGTAGTGATGAATTGGGGGCCCAATTATTCTTTGAGCATTCTTATGACTGCTTCACTTATGAAGCATTGGATAGGCAGATGGTAGATGGTAGACATCATGTGATGGATAACATCTTCCATGTTCTGGATAGAGCCTTCTTGATGAGTATCTCATAGATCAAAGAGAAGTTTCTGCATACAGCACATTCCGAACCTGATAGGTTCTACCGAGCCATCGGTGAGAGGTTCTCATGAAGAGACTTCAAGGAGGATGCACTTCGACATATCATGGAGTTCAAATATTATCACTAGATTAGGGAGGATGGTATTATTAACATTGATCCACTATTGAGTTTTTGGCAGGAGCTTCTCCATTGGATGGATACTAAGCAGGAGCATGATGTGAGTCATCACCCATAGTTGGATGGATGGATGGGGATGATGAGCAAGTGGTTGAAAAGCTACTTTCATATCTAGGACATAGGGCAACAAGAAGCATGGCTGCACTGACTACTTTTGGGTGAGTATGGTTACCATCTGACATTTTACATTTGTATGTTCCATGCCTTGCGTAGTATTGTTGTGATGCAGCAACAGGAAGCATGGCTACCCTGGTTAATTTTGAGAGAGTTTGGCCATTACATGACATATCACATGTCAATGGATGTATTATTTTTTGGGACATTGCATGGAACTCATATGATGTGGCAGCAAGAAGCCTGGTTATTTTGGTCTAGTGTGACATTCTACATGTCAATCAGTATATCATTGCTTCATGCTTTGCATTATGATGATGTGGGGTGGCAACAAGAGTCATTGTTGCTCTAGTTAATCTCGGGAGGATATGGGCTGACATTCTCCCATACCTTGCATGATGATGATGTAGGATGGCAACAAGAGGCCTTGTTGCGTTGGCTTCCATTAGGAGAGTATGGCCACCATACTTGGTATGATGCATTAGAGGAATTTTGAGGTTTAAAATGGGCCTCCTAAGGAAATAATAAAATAATAGTTAAACCAATAAAATAATATTTATGAATTTTCCATTCACTTTTTGCACAACAATCCATGTAATCATGGTTATTAAATTCAAAAGTTGTACCAAAATAAATTAATAAAAAAATTGTATTGATGTGACTATAAATAAGAATGAGCTTTTGAAGAAAAAAACATTATCATTGCACAACTAATGCATTTGTCATTTGTACTTAAATAACTTGAAATAAAATATAAATATAAATTCTTAAATTCTTAAATATATAATATGTTATTAATTAAAATTTGTATTATTTAAATTGTATAGTAACATGTAGTTAATGTACTATTTAAAAATAATATAATATAATATAATAAATATAATATATCGTTTTATGTGTGAATTTCATATTACATATTAAATTGATTTGATTTATAAAATAAGAAGAAATATTATATAATATAAAAAGGAATATAATATATATTCTATATCATTTAGATTATTTTTCATAATATTATATATAATAATATATAATATTAATATAATCATAATGAAATGAATTGAGTTATATTTAAAATTAAGAGAAAAAAGTATTGAAATAAATTTAATTTATATTTATAAGTATAATATAAGATTTATATACATTGGAATTTAGATTTTTTTTGCCCCAAACTATATTGAATTTAACATAACGTTTTTCAACGTACAAAACTAATATTCCTTTTTTTATCATACAAAATTAAGATGTTTTTTTTTTCTTTAATTTTAATATTTTTGTATTTTTATTAATATTTAATAATATTACTTATAGATTTGATTTATCTTAAACTTAAAAAGTTACATTTTTATTTATTTTGAGTTCATATATATATATATATATATATATATATATATATATATATATATATATATATATATATATATATATATATATATATATAATTTGAATTGTAATATTAAATAAAATGAGATGAAAATATAATTTAAAAATACATATAAGAAAATATACAAATATAATATTTATTCAAAAGTGTATAAAGACATGAAGATTGTATAGAGATATGCATTGTTTCTTTCAAAAAATATGAAATGATAATAATAATATTTTATTCAAAAAGTGTGAAATGACATTTATTATGAGTACTTACTTTATTAATTTAAAAACACTTAGAGCACTACAATGGTTAACCATGAGTTTTTATCCAGCATTGAGAATGTGACAAGCAAGTACCTTTAACTCAAACAATGCCACCTCAACCATTAGGGATGATGTCATCCCCTAAAGTATGATTGGTTCTCATAAAGTGAATTATTATTGTACATTTTCCTTAGGAGGCCCTTTTTAGACCTCAAAATTCCCCTAATGATGAGGTGTAATGGAAGCAAGAGGCATTACTGCAGTGGTTGCTATTGAGAGAGTATGGTTTGACATTTCACATGTCAACCCATGTGTCTCTATTTCCTATTTTGCACAGTTTTGAGATGATGCTTAGAGCAAGCAAGGCCAATAGGGCCAAGGATTGGAGCATGGAAAGACACCACTTGCTCCATGTAGCATGGGTTGGAGAGATATTTTATGAGTTGGGACTTTCCACTTGGGGAAGGAACCACTCCACTTCATATATCACATGTAGAGAGGAGGCTCTTGGACATCAGATGGGTGCCACTTGGCAGCTCATTGATGAGGAGAGTCATATAGTGACACAACTGGAGGCTATTATAAACATTCAAGAGAGGCATCTATGGAACTGGGAATACATAACACATTGGAGCAAATGGGGAAACTTTCCATATGAGGATGCCACTTGGGAGGGAGATGGATTTCTGTTGCATCCACTTTAGGAGTTGCTTAAGGACAAGCAACATTTTGGCAGGGAGGACTGTAATATCCCAAATTTTCCATCTGTTAATTGGAATATTAGAGTTCTTACTTTTCTTAATTACTTAAGTAAATAAAAGGGTGGAGGGACCCATAAACACAATAGGTGAATAAAATCCACTTCTGTTGTGTGAGTGTGGGTTAGTTAGGTGGTGGATCAACATTATGGAGTAGTGGAGAAGCTTATTGATGAAGGAAGAGTAGATATCATGGAGCAATAATGAGGAAGATGATGGAGATAGTGGAGGAATAAAAGTAAGATCATGGAGAGATAATGATGAAGTGATGGAGGAAGTGGTGCATTAAATGCACACATGATGGAGGGAGTGGAGAGTAAATGCAGAGATCATGGAGATCATGGAGGACGTCACAGTCTTTATGAAGGCTATGGGCCACATGTGCAGTGCAGTAATGAGGTGGGCCAAGGATAGGGTAGGCTCACAAGCATAAAAGGAAGGTGAGGGAAGCCATATAAGGCATTCTGGATTTTGATATTGTATTGTCTTTTACGACATTTATTTTCACACTTCAGTTGTTTAGATATGTTTGTTGTGATGTTTAGCACAGTGGTGTCTCTGAGAGGAGATCCCACCCTTATCCACAGGGGACTTCGAGTGCCTACTCTGGAAAGGTTCCTTTGAGAATCCATTAATCATCTGACAACTGTGCCACATTCATCCCCTCTCTTCAGCACATACAACTTCAGGAATTATACAATCCTGCCTTAGGGTTTGAGAGGAGGAAGGTAGTTCTCAGTATTTCCATTGGGAAACCTATGGAGGGATTAGAACTTCACATTGTGCATCCATTTCAGTATTTTGAGAGAATCATTTCTACATCTAGAATTAGGCCATCATTCTAATCCTCTATGCAACAAAATTTCATGTAGGAATTACACATTCCAATAGTGTAGGTTGAGAGGAGGAAGGAAGTTCCAAGTATTTCAGCTTGGAATCCTATGAGGGATCATCCACTCACTTTGGTGAGATCATTTCCATCCATTGTGAGAAGTATTGCAACATCTAGAAACAGGATACATCTTCATATCTCTTGACAGCACAACCACTTCTAGTAATTTTGCAGTTCAACAGCTGCAACTTGACAGGAGGAGCTAGATCTCTAGCTTCCAACTTGGGAATCAGGAGAAGGGGCCAACCCTTCATGCATTGAGATGATTGTGTATTATTGCAATCATTTTATCATTTAGTTCATTACATATATCTTCATACACAATAGTTATTTATTGCAAGTCCTAGGAGGGTGATTTTTTGAGGTGATCCAATTTGAAAATCCTTTTTGGGTTATTCTGGGTTATTATGGCTTTTCATCATAAATTCCAAATATCGGCATTTTCTGAGCTCCATAATGGCCTTATCTATGCGTCCCTTTTCAGCCAACAGTTACATTTCCAACATTTCTAGCAAGGAAAACGTAGTAGGGTCTCCAACAGAGCAACAATTACACAATGTTCTGAGTGATAGGACTTGAGGGTCACTCTAACCATATTTTTCGACTTGAGTGACACTATTTTTTAGAACTGTTGTACTTGTATTCCACCTCCTGATTAATAAAATGACTCAGTTTTTCTGTCTATTTTTATGGTGTTTTCAATTTATTTACATATTGTTGTAGTTTCCAGTTATTGTGTTGTGTATTACTGTCTTTTCCTATTTTGGGATATAAAATATATATACTCCTTTTCTTCATCATTATTAGGACATAAACCTAAAGAAATATTGAAATGAGAAGCTAAGGGATTCGAGCATGTTTCACATTATTCATACTGAATCTCAAAAGAATTTTCTACACATACTTATGTTGTGATAACCACAACTTACCATTTTTCATGTCTTTATGCATCTCCATGACTAATATTTATTTTTCTACTCCATGATCCTTAATTTTGAAAGTCCTATCCAATTGAGCCTTTAACCTATTGATATCAACCATGTTTTTTCTTGCTAGAAGAATATCATCAACATATAACACCAAAATAATGAATATGTGATTTTCCAAAGTTTGAAAGTAAACAAAATGATCTACTCACTTCTAGAAAAATTTTAGCTCATCATGAAGGAATCATACTTCTTGTAACATTGTTTGGGAGACTACGTCATGCCATATAATGAGTTCTTGAGTTTTCAAGTAAGCCTCTTATTGTGGTTTTGAGAAAACCCTTCTGGTTGTTATATATATATATATATATATATATATATATATATATATATCCTCATCTAAATCTCCAAGTAAGAATGTTATTTTAACATCTAACTTACGCTAAGTACAGATCACGTAATGCAACTAATGGTAACACAACGCAAATTGAAACAAACTTAACAACTGGTGAAAAAATCTCATGGAAATCAATACCTTCCTTTTGAGAATATCCTTTTGCAAACCGTCTTTTATTTGTAGTTATGAATAATATCATCAACTCATTTCTTCAATTTTTAAACCCACTTGCAACAGACAACCATCTTGCCCTTAGGATTTTTCGCCAGATCTCATGTCTTATTTCTTTGTAAGGAATCCATTTCCTCTTTCATTGCTAATTTCCATTTATCACTATCAGATACCTCCATTTCTTCCTGATAACAACTAGGTTCTCCATCATTATAAATTAAAGCAACAAATGTAGCAAAATTATTTTAGGAAAATATCTGATCCGTGTAGATATTAGTACAAATTGTTGCAGTATTTCCTCAATTTGCTGATAAATTTATCCATCCTCGTCTGCTTTTGCAATATTTTCTTCATGAACATCTTCACGATTCTCCTGCCTTGAAGGTGATTGAGTTTCCATTTGAAATTTTTGAGTTCGTGGTGCTTTTTCTATTTCATTTCACCATATACATCTCATATTATAAGTGGTGACTCATCAAATATGAAATCTTTGTTAATGCTGATTTTGTGAGTAGTAGTATCCCACAATCTACATCCCTTAACTCCATCACCATATCCAAAAAAAAATAGTCTTTTTTATTTCGCATCTAACTCAGAATGAAAGTTATTTAGAATAAGAGCATAGACACCACAACCAAAAACTTTAAGATGTGAATAATCACAAGGTTTTACCTATCCGTACATCTTCCAAAATCTTTCACTTATTTGTAGTTAATGGTGACCGATTTACTAGATAACATGTTGTAATAATTGCTTCTACACACAATTCCTTCTACAACTTGGCATTATTGAGCATACTTCTCGCTCTCTCTAAAAGATTCATATTCATGTTGTTGGCCAGATAAATCGATCCTGCAGACAAGATCGATCTCCCTAGTATCATAAGATAGTCTAGCAACAAACAGACAATTAAATCTATCTTTCTCTGGATATATAACGATTTAGAGGTAAATGCTACAAAGGTGTTAAGATCCTACCTCGATCCAACGCTTGTTTGTAGTAGTCTTCTTTCAGTCGCCCGAAAGAGTTACGTTCGAAGACCTGCATTCACAAATAAGAAAACATAAAATAGCACCTGCATAGCATATATTCATAAATCATATCCATTATGGTGATCAAGGAATCCATAAAATAAACAATCAGATGATAGCTTATTGAGAAAAACAAACTTGTTTTTATTAAATTTGAAATAGTAGAAGAACCTTACAACCTTTTCAGCCTTGATGTTGAATAGGTCCTCCCGAGGTCCGAAGAAGGAATTTCCTCTACTCTGATAGGTTTTGCACTCTTCCAACCGAGATACATACATGTATGTAATCTTTCCTCATAAAATCTCAGCTAAAGGAGTTTAACTTCCAACAACACTTTACCTCAAATAACACTAAAGCTTGAACTCCCCTTGAGGCTGCCCAAGGCCTCTTTTTATAGTAAAAATAAGAGGTTATAGTTTCAACTATGAAAGGATAAAGTCCTTCTTCAAAGGGATAAGCTCCTCACATCAAGGGGTTAGCTCCTTAAGGCAAGGGATACATGAACTTGAAAAGAGCGGTTCTGCCACCGCAAGATTCCTTCCAGAGGCTTCTAGAAATTACTGAAAGTGAGCTTTTTGAGTTTACTTGCACCTTTTTAACCTTTTATAGGGGTCCACACCCTTAACACATAGGGAGTGCGGTCAGGTTCGCAGGAGACATGACCATTAGGTGTGGGACCGTAGGTAAGACAAAGAGAAAGTGCGATACTAGAGTTTTAGAGACTTTTGAGAGCTTTATATTATTTTTTAAGGCTTGACATGATGAAATGATGTTTTATACTTGCAAAGGAGGAAAATATGAGTGATAATGAGCTCATAAAGATAGCATAATGTCAAAGTGATAATTTTCAGTGCAACAGATTGCTCCCTAAAGTGCGAAATCTGTAATAGATGAAGATAGAGTCTGTTATGTATGAAGAGTGAAGTACTTTGTCATTTCAAGGATCATCCTATGGACACCACAGTCAGAACCTATAAAAACATTCAATGCAAAATATATATACGTAAACATATCATCGCTGAGGTAGGCATTCCCATGCTCAGATCAAAACTAACTAGAAAACTGACTTAAACTGTTCTGATACAGGAATGCTTTTTCAATGCATCAACAATATAGAAATGTGTAGACATAGTATGGATGCAACCATTTTTTTATGAATAGTCCACTTGTATAAATGAATAACAAAATTCCTCACAGACTGGATGGTAGAAACTAGATCTAGGGTCTTGATTTCTGCTTCTCGAACTAGCACGATTCTATCCATGTGAATGAATGTGTCGAAGTCGAACATGGTAGAAACCACTTGATTACCAGTCAATAATGTGAACTGTTAACAAGTGTGAGAGTAACCACCAGTAATGTCAATGGCCCTCAAAGTACTCAGTACAATCCATGAAATGTGAATGAATGTGCTGAAGTTGAACATGTCATGGAATCATTCGATCGAAGGTCAATGATGGAACCTGTCGTTGAAGGCGAGAAACCTACCATTGAGGCATGCATATTTCAAGGTACTGACTATTTCTAGATCAAATTCCTAGATAATGAGATATCGTCGATAGAAAGTGATCTGTTGTAGGCAAGCCCACAACACAAAATCATAGATCAAGTTTTGAAGAAATATATTGGCAAGGACTGACTCAGGGATGGTCAAAATGGAAGACAAATATCTTGCAGATGAATGGTTTATTTGAACTGACCTCTTGAACACATAATGACACTGCAGATGGTTTGGTGACAATTGACCCAAAGCTAATACCCAGAAACTGGCTGAAGACTTTCAATATGGTTTGATTAACTGTTAGGCAAAGGGTTTTCCCAACCCAGGTGAACAAAAGTGTCATGTTCAAGAGTGGTTAATGGTTTTCCAAATAGTCAAAACGTAACAAACAGGTTCATTTTTCTCTCTTTTCCCCCACCATTTCTGGCAAGTACCTCTTTATTTTTTAGAAGCTTGAGGAGGATAACATTTGCTTGTTTATAAGCTCATCCTTCGGATGAGTCCAACTTAGTTTAAGATTCGAACCCTAAGAAGGAGTGGTTCGTTCCTATTTAAAAATTCAACATGTCCTTTACTATTAAATTTTAATGAGTCCAGTATAGGAGAAACTCGGTGTTTTTCAATTTTAGGGAGTTAGAAGAAAAACTTAAGAAAACTTCGTGCATGTACTTTTTCGTAAATTTAGTCGCTCGAGCCTGAAAAAGGATAAAATAATGTGGGAGAGAACTCTATTGACCATAATTAGTCAACGCATACCTTTTTCGTAAATAGTCCATTTCAGTCCATAAAAGGGGTAAACTTATACTGAAAGGACGATCATTCATTTATTTTAACGAGTTCGAATAATCAAGTGCTCGACAATATTTTCAATTTTCGAGAGTCTGAAAAGGGCTTAAAAGAGGACTCCAGGTTTTCGCTTTTTGTAGATTTTTTAAAGAGTCCGAAAAAGTGATAAAAGTATGCTCTTCATTGAAAAATGATCAATTTTCCTTAAAAAATAGAATTTTCTGCACAAAAACTTGAAACATTACACATACCTATTTAAAATGTTTTCAAAAATTACCTTTTTAAATTGAAAAATAAACAAATCAAAAAATCCATTTATTCGAAAAAAATTATAAAAAGGGCTTTTCTAACATCATTTTTACCATTTGAGTTCAGAGTGAAAGACGAGAGATTTTGGGTAAAAAATTTCCTGTGAAGATTCTGGAAAATTTGTTTGTCGAAATAGAGAACCGTCAGCTCCAAGTAATCCACGTCCTCCTTAACTTGCATTTCATCCATTTACATTTTGTTTTTAGGCTTTAAATTTCATTTTTTAGGGAAATATAGGTTGAAAAAATTGCTTGCAGGGGTCCACAGGTGCAACTCATGAGCTCTGCAGACCCCGACTTTTTTCTACATAGAAAAAAGTCCTGGGTTCGCACTTATTTCATAGTTCCCGTTCATACCTATGCACTGTGTATGAGAAAAGTGTGCGGACCCTGCGCAATGAAATTTAAAACCTAAATTTCTCAATTTCTGCCCAAAATTTTTCAAACAAGTTTGTTCTAATATGTCTTTTTATGCATTGTAAGACATTAAAATTGCTTACTTGGAGAGAACGCGAGCACGAGGATGTAGATGATGCCGCAATGAATCATTTTCCCACAATGCAGGCATTGAGAGCATGCGGTTTATACAAGTTATGGGCCATACAAGGCATGAGGGCCCAAGTAGACCTCCTGGCATGAATGGTAAACAAATGGGACACTCAGGACCAGTGTTTTGTTATTGGCGTCCACCGGCTCGAAATTGAGCCAAAGGATATATATTTTTTAACTAGTTTGTCCAAAAGGGGCGAACAAATATCTCTGTTTGGGACTAGGCTAGGTGGTCAATCTATCGCTAGTCTTCAACTAGAGTTTTGTGATGATCGAGCAGACCCCAAGGATAAACAGATTGATATTAAAACTATCATCTGACCTAAGCTCAAAGTTATTGCATTCACTGTTACTAGACTGTGCAGGAGTGTAACTTTACATATGGCTACTGGGTCCCAAATGAGGATTGCAATAGATTGCTTCCGAGGCACAATATTCAATTGGTGCGAAGTAGTATTGGCCAATGTGAAAGGCTAACTGACCAGAGCAAAAAATGGCAAGTTAAACAACTTTGGTTATGGATCCATTGTGGTTAAATTTTCTCTGGAGAGGATTCCCGTACTAGCTCTGCAGCTCATTCCAGTTGATACAGGCAGAGTCCGGGAATCTCGGATTGTTCGATGGGTGGCTTTCATGGCCCGTCACACTGAGGGCATAGAGGTTGTTCAATTCACGCCTGCATATTTTCGTTGGTTGAACAACCAAATTTTTGTGATTAACGATTTTCCATACGCTGGGACGGACTTCCATGGCGACTGAGACATGGCTCTTCCAGTAGGAGAATAGTGGGATGATTCAGGTAAAAACCATTTTCAACATTTTCTAAGTTCTAATTTTTTTGTATTTTAATTGTCCAAAACTAATAATCAAAAGTTTAAATGTAGATGTGGGCCCATGATGACCAGCCACTCTCCAACCTTATGAGAGGGGACACCTAGCTGCAGTAGCACCAACCCCATAGGCCAATCAGCAGAGATCTTGACCGACTTGGAGCATCATCTAGAGCACTTGACACTAGATATTCCAAAGACCGATATAGATGATATTCCACTTAGGTTATAGAGATATGTGATTGGGGTCTCAGGACCTTTTAGGAGGTTCTTGTGTAGGGTGGCCCAAGAAATGGTTTCTTATCGTGATCATCATTAGGAATAGGATGATCGATTTGTAAACTCATAACATTTTTTACTTTTTTATTATTATTTTTGCTGATCATAAGGTGTTTTTCAACCTATGATCAAAGACAATGTATATTTTGAAACAAACTTCTATGCTATGACATATCATTATTACTGGCTATCTGTGTAACATGTTATCAAATGTTGTGTAATTTACTATTTTGATTATTTCAAATGTATATTTATCATACTAGAAGCAACTGCATCTGCTAATGTATTTAAATGTCTTGGAATATATTGATATTCAATGTAATCAAATTCACGTTCCAAGAGATGAACTCTCAAAAATAACCGTAATAATAGCGGATTTCTAATGGCATAAACCCTGTTAATCTGTAATACAACGAGTTTAGAATCCAACCTGACAATCAAACTCCAAATTCCAAACGATGTGGATTCAGATAATAACTCAATCACTACACTATACTTTGCAATGTTATTCGTTGTTTGACCAAGGCTTACCCCATGCATGGATACTAACTCATCAGAGGGTGAACAGATAACCCAAGCTGTGGAAGAAATGTTCCATGTACTACGACAAGCACCATTAGCAAAACCAATATATGTTTGAAGAGATGTCATCATCTGCAATATCAAGAGTAACACCCAGATAAGCAAGAATAGTGATAAGAGCACACTCTAAACTAGGCACACTTTTCTAATCTAAGACACACCAACTATAAAGGAACTAATCTAACAAAAATCTCCACTCAGAAATTTAAGCATAATATATCTTCAAATAAAGCCCATTTCTAGGTTTATCTAAGGAGACCTCGTCAAAATCTATCAGTTCATAGGCCCCTTTTGCCAGCTTTCGCTTAACAATGTAAGGACCATGCCACATAGGTAAAAAATTTCCAGCTCCTAGTTTATTGTTTGCTTGATCATATACTAAAACTAGGTCTCCTTCTGAAAAGTTGCGAGGTGTAACATTTCTGTCGTACTGAGCTTTTATTCACTTTGCATGAGCCTCGTTTGCTAATGCAGTAGTGCGTCGATTCTCATCTAGCTGAGCTAAGTACAAAAAATGTTTCTCCTCTTCAGAAGTAGCTGGGAGTAATTCTATGGCTAATTTTAATGACGAAATTTCACATTCAATAGGTAACACAGCTTCTAAACTATAAACTAGTTGAAAAGGAGTGAAAGCAGTTCATTTTTTTACTGAGGTTCGATATGCCCAAAGTGTTGAAAATAACATGGAATGCCAATTTTACTTATGAATACCAATGATTCGTTTGATCATAGTGAGTAAACTTTATTGATAGCTTCAACCAGACCATTAGCCTACGGGTAATATGGAGTAGAACTATCATGGCGCAGGCCAAGTTGATCTGTTAGTTCAGTCATCATGATATTTCGAAAATGACTTCCATGATCCGTAATGATAGCTTGAGGAACACCGAATCTAGAAATTATATGATTGAATACGAAAGTTTCAGTAGTCTTTCAGTCTACCGAAAATGTAGGCTTCGCCTCGGCCCACTTAGTAAAATAATCTACCACTAGGATAATATACGCATGTCCCCCAACCGAGTGAGGGTTACATGTAATAAATTCAATACCCCACTTTGCGAAAGGACCGACAACAATTATAGGGTGAAGAGGAGCGGGTGGTGCACGCATTTTAAGATCAAAGACCTGACAATTGTGGCATTTCTGGACTGCATAAATACAATCTTTGAATAAGGATGACCAGAAATAACCAACGCACAATATTTTTTGGGCTGTGGCATACCTAGAAATATGAACGCCACATGCTCCAGAATGGCAGTCATTCAGAACCTTCTCAGCTTCTTCATGAGTAAGACAACATCGGAAAACAGAATCCGCTCCATGACGATAGAGTGTATCACCAATAATATTGTATTGTTGGGATTGGAAACGTATTTTCAATCGCTGAGATTGTGAGATTTCAGGCCGAAAAGATTGGGTTTGGAGATAAACAATAATATCTCCATACCAAGGATCAAAAGTACTGATAAGAAACAAGGATTTGTCCGCAATGGGCTGCTCCGCCACAATTTCGATATCAGTAGATGGGAAATCACACATCAGTTCAACAAAAACCAAAGACTTCTTTGCCTTGGATTTTTCAAATTCCTGTAGGATAACTATCCATTTGGAATACTTACCCCCTAGTAATTGTTTGGTCAAGATATACATCATGGGGTTATAGTCAGAAATCACTGTGGTTTTGCGTGGTAAAATGTCGTGACGAACTCTTTGGACAACTTGGACAGCTGCCAAGGCCAATTTCTCCACATGTGAATATTTTATCTCAGTCAGATGTATATTTTGACTAATATAGTAAATCACATGTTCATTGTTGAATTCATCTTCCTGAACTAGAACCATCCCAATGGTGGAATGAGAAGCGGCGAGGTACAAAAAATAATCTCGGTTGTAATTGGGAGGATGCAGTAACGGTGCATGGGTCAACGCGTGTTTGTGTGCATCAAAATATCGATTAGCGATCTCATCCCAAAATAATGGAAAGTCTTGTTTTAAAAACCTGGTAAAACCCCTTGTAAACTCGGCGTAATTAGGAATGAAACGACATAAAAAGTTTGCTTTCCCCTACAAATTTTGGTGTTGGCGCAGAGTCGAAGGAGGAGGCAGATTGACAATAGCTTCAACCTTTGATGGATCAACACGAATGCCTGCTTTGGAAATGACAAATCCCAGTAAGAAACCCGATTCTACACAGAAAACACATTTGTGTGGATTCAGCTGAATTCGATAATGCCTGCATCTCATAAATATAACTCGTATATGAGTGAGATGATCGGCCCTACGCGATGAATGGGCAAGTAAATCATCGAGATAAGTCTACACAATGTGCTTGATGTCATGAAATGCGTAAGACATAGCCCTTTGAAAATTTGCCCCAGCGTTTTTCAATCCAAAGGGTAGTTTGCAATAAGAAAATGTTCCCCACGGACAAATGAAAGTTGTTTTAGGTTGATCAGCAGCGAGTATGTTTATTTGATTGTAACCAGAAAAACCATCCATAAAGGAGAACATTTCGCTACTAGCACAATCATCGATAATTTGATCGATATAGGGGGTTGGGTAATTGTCTTTAGGACAAGCTCGATTAATATCCCTATAGTCGATACATACTCTTATCATTCCTTGTTTTTTATTGAAAAGAACAATATTCGATACCCAATCGGTTAAAGGAATTGGATAAATGAAACCTGCACGAAGTAGTTTCTCAACTTTGGCTTTGATAGCATCAGCTTTTATCAGATGTATTTGACGTAAGCGTTGTAGAACAGGTTTACCATCCGGGTAAGTCTTAATTTCATGGACAACAATTGACGGATCGATTCCTGGAATTTCTTCATATGACCAGGAAAACACGTCATGAAATTCTTGAAATAGGGCTTTATAAGTTTGGATTTCATCGTCCATACAGGAAGCACCTATATGAATGTTTTCAATAATTCCTGGCTTAACTGAAATGTCAAGAGGAAACGTTCTAGAGATATTTTCCAAATTTAACTCAGAATCAGGATGTTGTAATGGATTCTGTGGGTCTTTGACATAATCAGTAGAAAAAATAGAAGAGAAATCATTTTCAAAATGATCTAACTCAGGTAAAAATGAAGATCGGTGATGTAGATCTTCCCATGGTAAATCATCAACAGACAAGAGTTCACGAATCTGTTCATCAGTATGAACAAGATCAATAAATGTTGTTGTAGATGAGCTAGATATAGAAAGTCATTCCTCATGGATCACATTCATTGGATCAGTTTCGGTTGAAGAAGGATTAGAAAATGATTGTACAGCTTGATATGGAAGTTCAAATGGAATCAAATTCATCGCGCCATCAAATGAATCCACCTCGGAATTGGAAGGTACGATGCAAGGATCATCAAAAGTAAGAGTATTTGATGAAATCATATGAATATTGGCAATATGAGTTGATACGTTAGGAGGAGGAAAGGAAAAAGTTCCCAGTAAACCGAAATATTTAATCAAACCTACACCAACATCTTGGTAAGGGATAGCCATTTTACCGATGTGCTGAATACTATCTATAGAGGCTAGATCGGATGAGAAATAAGTTAACTGGTCTATTGTAATGATCTTTCCTTTATGTGGAAACTTGATAAGTCGAAAGACCAATGAAACAACAACAGTCATAGCATAAGACCAACTGCGACCCAGGAGAAGGTTGTAATCTAGAGGGGCATCAACCACTTCCACATCTAGATTTACAGTTTTTCCTTCTACCTCTATAGGTAAATTCTACAAAATACCAAAAGGATGGAACCATCGGCTGTCAAAATCTTTTAGAATCGTCGTATATTGATTGAGTGTGGGAGAACCAAGTGATTTCAAACACTGGATTGACATAATACATGTAGAAGCCCCTTCATCAATCACAGTCCGAAAGACTATTATGTTTTTGACTAATACTGGAATCTGGAAAGCCATTTGATGGGGTAGGTGGGGTGTACTATTCTCTAAATCGAAGATTATTAGGTTCGAATCCTGAATATCGATAGCTCCTATGGCAGGCAATAGTAATTTACGCTGTGCCATGAATGATTGCAGTACTTCCAAAGCTGACATTACTGAAGGGGAAATAGCTAAGTCCTTAACAATGTTGTAATTATAAGTAGCTCTCGCATGTGGTTTGAAAGCTGATTTACGAAGTACACCTTTAGCAGGCGGTTTGATTACTAAGTCTGAGTTTGGTTTCTCGATCTGTAGCATATCAGAAATGGGAGGAGGTGTAGTTGGTGTGTTTGAATTAGAAGATTATGCTTCTTTACCACCAATAGGATTTTTACTACCATAATCTTGCTATCGCGTCGCAATCCTAACATGAGACATCATCATAATGGGCTCTTCTGAGGCGTTCGAGGTAGAACCAATCATCTTACTATCTTGAGTAGGAAAATGATCCTTCAAGACAACAGGTGTTTGATAACCTTTAACGAATTTCGAAACCTCTACTCGATGTGGGCATTCTTTGGTAAAATGATCCTCGTCGCAAATGAAATAAGGATAGCGCGATTTGAATTTTTCGTTAGTAGATTCATTTTTATCTGTTTTATCTTTTGAATTCTGTTTGTTTTTATTCTTCCTCTTCTTTTTACCGCCAGACTTAGATTTGGTCGTAGTTGACTCTACGACATGGATGTCAGTGAAAACTTCAACGGAAGAATCTCCTTTCGAGGAATTAGGTAAAGTTAATATAGGAGAATAATTCTTTGAAGATTTTTTCTTGCTTTCAGTACTAACTAAACCAATCATACGATCAGTGGCATGAGACCCTGAAGGAGCTGTATTTATTTGGCCGTGTTTTGGAAGGTCAAGGATTTTTTCATGTAAAGTACCTAACTGCGTATAAACAAGGTCAAGGTACTGAGCCTGAGCAATGACTTTCTCCTCAGTAACAACTCCTCCCTTAGCTACATCTTCAGTGATTTTGGGTAACAATGATTTAATGAACCATTCCGCCAAAATTTGATTTGGAATGAAAACTTCCACTAAACGCCTTCTACGTCGCCATTCGTGAATATAATCGGAAATATATGTGGACGTGGATTGTTTTAGTGAAGTTAAAAGTTCTGTGCCATTTTCGTATCTGACAGGCAACTGAAAATGAGTTAAGAAAGAAGTTTCTAACTGATTGAAATTATTAAAAGAGCCTCGTGGTAACTCAATGTACCATTTGGCGGCAAGACCAATAAGAGTTCGTTGAAAAAGGCGTAAGAAAATTGAATCATCAATTATCGAATTAGACGCACACCAGAGGTGATAAGTCATAACGTGATTTGATGGATCCTCTCCTGACTTACCCTTGAAATTCGGTATATCACTCGGAAGCTTATGCGGCACTGGCGACCAATACAGAAGATAGTAAATCAAATCATTCATAAGGCGCGAAAAATCAGGTAAATCTAAAGTTGCAATAAATGGTAACTGACAGTTAGGGTCGCGAAAACCTTGAGTAATAAGAGCAGTTCCAGGAGGAGGACCTCCATGATAACTTGGAATCGGATTTTCTTTAGGAATGGTATAACCTCCTACGAAACCAGGATTAATCGGACCAAACTGCGTTTGTTGAGGCTGTTGATAAGTATAGCCAGGATACGGTTGATACTGATAAACTAGGTTTTGTGAAACGAGACTGAATTGATACTGTCCCTGGTATGGTTGATATGTGAATTGCGGTTGACTTGTGACAATCGTACTTGTACCAGCTTGTCCTGTAGGTATCTGGACCGAATTCTGAACTGTAGGTCCTAACTGGGGTACAGAGACTTGAGGAATTTGCATGGATCCAGGGATAGAAGAAAATGGAGCTACAGATACTCCAGAAACAGGTGTTATAGGTTGAACAGATGTTGTAGTAGTTGTAGCAGTTTGAGGTAGAGTCTGAGGTGTATTAGGCCCATGTTGCTGAACAGAACCAAGTGCAGGGATTTGAACAGTAGGCTGGACAGGTTGCTGGGTTGGACCAGAAACCAAAGGTTGTCCAGGTTGATTAGGCAACTGCACATTAGGTTGCATAGTCTATTGAATTTGGGATGGATCCCACACCATGTTCATTCTGGGGTATTGTCCCATAGAAGGTTGTGCATATGAAGGACCATAGTCTGGTTGAACGTAGGGTTGATAATTAAGTGGTAAATTTCAAACTCCTTGTACAAATGATTGACCAGAAGGTGGTTGAAAACCTTGAGTTGGGTACTGACCTTGAGGTTGATAACCCTGAGGCATGTACTGAATCTGGTGTTGATAAGGAACCTGATGAATATACTGAGTCTGGGGTTGACCTTGGGGTATGTACTGTCCTGAAGGTTGATAACCTTGAGGTATGTACTATCCTTGAGGTTGTTCTCCAAAATAATATTGTCCTACAATTTGTCCTGGGAAAAAATTACCCTAAAATTGCCCCCTAGGTGGTAACTGACTGCCTTGAGGTTGCCCCCCAGGCAGTAAGTAACCACCCTGAGGTTTTCCCCTAGGCGGTAACTGACCACCTTGAGGTTGAGGATTTTGAATATTACCATACATCATAAAGATTTATTTTGCGTTCGAATTTTTAGTTTTAATTCCATTAATACCAGATGATAACACTTGTTCAATCGGTCGAGGAGTTGCTCCTGAGAAAGTACCAGAGAGTTTGTGGTACCCCGAAGGAATAGAAGGACCACTGTATAAAAATGTTTTCGGTGTTTGGGAAAACATAGATGACTCTCCTGACATGATCGATGAAGGATAATAACCTCTGGGTGTAGGATGAAAAGGAATTCGAGGTGGTGAAAAAGCAAGACCCGGGTTTTCTAAAAAAATTGTCAAACATAAATACCAAGCATCACTCCTAATAGGGCTGTAGAAAATGGATTCACGCTCCCTAAGATTCAAAGACTATGGGGATTCAGGAAGAGTTACTTCTTCGTTTGTACAGACAAGTTCTTCAATAGAAATGAGGCCAGTAGGAATATCTTCAGTAACGATATTTCTTACACTAGGTGAACTAGGATCACTAGAATTTGGAGTAATAAATCCTTAGGATGGTTCCAAAACAGTAGGTTCAGTGTCAGGCTCAGAAATTTCAGGTTCTTCAACTAGTTCACTAGAAGGAGAAATACTACCTGTAATTTCGAAAACTGAAATTGGCTCTTGAATATGCTCTGTTGTGGGTATTTGATGATCAGGATGAACAACTATAGATGAGCTTCTGACTTTTGTTGATCTAATTCTATTGCTAATAGATGATACTAGAGCATGCAACCCTTCAAGTTGACTAGGTGTATACTCAAGGGGCTTCCCCTAAAGTCTTCAGGACTGTCTCGGCAATTCTGTCATGATTGAATATCAATTAATCACACGCAAACAAAGAAAATTTCAATAAAAAAACCTAAAGTCTCTAAAGGAACAAACAGCTAAATCACACGCCTAAAAATCTAAGAGTTCAAACCACGCACAAACAGTAACTTCCCGTACTAAAAAACACTATTCGGTGATGAAATCCAACTTAGTAGAAGTTTAATATAGAAAGGGCAGTTGGAACAGTTACCTCGACAACCTGCTTAATGAAACAGACTGGCACAATTTTCTTCACAAAACCATCTCGCGTGAAGAGAACCCCCTAGAGAGTCCAAGTGAGTCTAGTCTACGTCTGCTCCAGGTACAGTGAGATCTTTCCTTCACCACCACCTTAGGAAATAATATTAATTTTATGGACACTAAGGTTACCAAGAGTAACAAATACAACTAGGGGAACATTCTACGATCCGATTCTACACGCAAGGGTAGAGTAACAAAGCTTAATCCCCTTGAAGGCTCCTCGACATGGTCAATCCGAGGTTTACCAACAAGTGACCCCAGGCTCCTTGACAATGGTTAATCCAAGGTTTACCATTTGTAATGCGTGTAGATCTTCTATCTTTCCCAATGAAACAAAATTGATTATCTCAAAGGTTCGGACATGATCTCGTGATTAAATCCTTTAAGAGAAGCTTCCCAGATTATACCAATTACAATTGGATTTATTTCCTACCACAAGATTTATCTACTTGTTTGTTTTTTACTATCTTGGAGATTTAATTATTCCCTACTCCAAGATACTAGCCTAAGCTATATTGGTGATAAGAGCCATAGAAATAGAAAAAAAAATACTTGTTTAATTTTAATTAAGCATTGTTTTTATGGCTGTTCTTTAAGTCAATAGGTATGGGAATGAAACTTTGATGGTGTGAAGACTCAACTTCCAAACACACTAAAAAATGTACCTAAAATGATAAGCAATTCATTTTTCTTTCAATGAAGTCTAGCTAAAGAAAGAGTTCGAGAAATGCAATTTCTTAAGAGACAATTCTTTCTTTGAACATGAAGAATAAATGAAAGAAAACTTCTTCTTTTTTTAATAAGAAATCAAAAAGAGACAAATAATAAATGCTCACAATAAATCCCTTTCACTTTCAAGACTCAAAACTACAAAAAACAACTTTTCTTTCCAAAGAGATCTACAAGTTCTAACAAAGCAATCAAAACTATGAAAACTAATTTTGATATCTAAAAAAAACTTTGAAAATCTAATTGAATAAAAGCTTCAATATTTTATTTTTTTTGAGAATTTTTTGCTTAGTTGTTCACTATACTAAGGATTCATTTGCACAGAATAAGAAATAAATAAAAAAACATCCAGATATTTTTTCTTTTGTAAAAATGAAATTCAGAACTTATAAACAAAGTTTGTTCAAATATTTGCAAAGAGAACACTAGATGTATTCCTAAAAAAGGATGGATTTTGCAACCAAGTCAGACTCATTAAGAAGACAAAAAGACACTAGTGTGATCTAAGGTATTTCAAGCTTCTGATCTTTGAGTCACTACAGAGACAAAGTGAAAACCAATCCAAGTATGCAAAACTTCTAAAAAATCACCCAAAACAAAAATACTATTGGAACTCGCTCACAAGAGGTTTTTGACAGGAAAGATGTAGATCTGGGTAGAAACTAAGAGTCCTAAAACAATCTAAACTTAAACTAGAAGAAGAAATCTAAAGATTAAAAAAAAATTTAACAGGGTCTGCAGGCTCCAGAAATAACAGGTGCGGTTCCGCATTGGTTACTCAAGGAAAGTGTGGAAATACCTGCAATGTGTATGAAGATAAAGTGTGGTCCCTAGAAAAGTTCAAGAAAAACTCAAAATGCTTCCAAAATTTTCAAAGCAAAGTAAACCTAAGCTACCCAGGCAAGTATACATCAATCAAAAACCAGAAAAAATCATTTTCTCAAGTCAAAACAAAGGAAAACCAAAAATCCAAAATCTTTCCCCAGTGGAGTCGCCAATTTGTTGGCTGGATAAATCGATCTTGTGGACAAGATCGATATCCCTAGTATTAGAAGATATTCTAGCAACAAACAGACAATTAAATCTATCTTTCTCTAGATATATAATGATTTAGAAGTAAATGCTACAAAGGTGTTAAGATCCTACCTCGATCCAACGCTTGTTTGTAGTAGTCTTCTTTCAGTCACCCGAAAGAGCTACGTTCGAAGACCTGGATTCACAAACAAGAAAACATCAAATAGCACCTACATAGCATATATTCATAAATCATATCCATTATGGTGATCAAGGAATCCATAAAATAAACAGTCAGATGACAGCTTATTGAGAAAAACAAACTTATTTGTATTAACTTTGAAATAGTAGAAGAACCTTACAACCTTTTCAACCTTGATGTTGAACAGGTCCTCCTAGGGTTCGAAGCAGAAATTTCCTCTACTCTGACAGGTCTTGCACTCTTCCAACCGAGATACATATAGGTATGTAATCTTTCCTCATAAAATCTCAGCTAAAGGAGTCTAAGTTCCAACAACACTTTACCTCAAATAACACTAAAGCTTGAACTCCCCTTGAAGCTACCCAAGGCCTCTTTTTATAGTGAAAAATAAGAGGCTACAATTCCAACTATGAAGAGATAAAGTCCTTCTTCAAAGGGATAAGCTCCTCACATCAAGGGGTTAGCTCCTTAAGGCAAGGGATACATGAACTTGAAAAGAGCGGTTCTGCCACCGCAAGATTCCTTCCAGAGGCTTCTAGAAATTACTAAAAGTGAGATTTTTGAGTTTACTTGTACCTTTTTAATATTTTACAGGGGTCCACACCTTTAATACAGAGGGAGTGCGGTTAAGAGGTTAATAGGTTTGGGAAGTAACTTACGATCAAGTAGTACCTTCCCAAACCTCTTAACCTTCATGACTACCAAGATTCATTTCAACACTTTCATAACTACACCTTGAAATGTACATATATAACCAGTAGAATCGATTATATTATTTCTAAGCTCAGGAACATGCCTCAAATCTATTAGCATTCTAATAGTGCCATCACACATTTTAATCATGATACTAAAAATCCCAACAATTTTTCATATAACATCATTACCCATGAAAACCGCACCATCATCAATATATTGGTATGAAAAGAACCATTCCCTATGAAGAAACAGATGATGGGAAGCATCGGAATCTAGCAACCAATTATGATGTTGTTGAGAATTAGTAGAAGTGGAAAATACCTCATCAACAATACTTGCACTTGTTTTACCTAAATTAACATCCTTTATAGAGTCCTTTTTAGCAGCTTGTTCCTTTCTTTTCTAGCAATCCTTCTTAAAATGCCCTGATTTTTTACAATGTCAGCACTTTAACTTAATCTTCTTGCCTCTTGACTTCGATCTTGATGTGTCTCTTGAATTTTGATATTTTTCATTTGATCAACCTCTAGCCCCCATTTTTTATGATGTTAAGATTTCAAGGATAGATTTATACTGAGATTCCTTAGAAAAAAAAGCTCATATAACAACATAAAAATCAATGGTATCAGTAGAAATAAAACTTATAGAGGTTGCAAAATGATCCCGCGGCTTAGGAAAAGAACACAATAGTGTAATTTCCTTGTCTTCCCCTTCGATTTTTACGCATATACTAGACAACTGAGATAAAATATTATTGAAATAATTCAAATTATCAAAGATATTTGTACCTTCCTTCATCCTCAAACTATATAATCTAACTTCAAGTAGATTATGTTTTTCAAGGACTTTGCCAAATAAATACTTTGTAACTTGCTGCATAAGCATGCTATTTCTTTCTCTCCAATGATTTTAAACAACACATCATCTGCCAAACACATATGAATAACATTGATGGCTCTTGCATCCATCTCCTCCCACTGTTCTTCATCCATGTCCACAAGTTTCTTTGCTCTACCCAAAAATGCCTTTGCCACTCCTTGATCCACGTGCATTCCCACATCTTAACCTTCCATAGCTCAAAGCTGTTACTCCCATTGAACTTTTTGATTTCAAACTCCACACTCTGCATATGCTCGATTAACACAAATTTTTCCCAAAACATCTGATACCACTTGTTGAGTTGAGAAGCGAAATAATAAACTATAAATAGATTTTACTATAGAAAATAACGGCAAATGGAAAAGATAAAATAATAATAAATCACATAAATTGACACAATGTTATGTGGTAAATCCCTCCTTGTGATGGAAACATCCATGGGGAAATTGTAATCAATATTTTTATTATTCAAGGGATATTTACAACAACCAACTCACAGGCATACATGGTCCAACAATTCAACACACTCTCAATTCGTTTACGTGTTCTTATTGCCTCTATAAGCTTACATGGATAAATAACAACCTGTCATATTTTTTCTAAATTTGTCCATCGATTTTAAAGTAGCTATATAAGGAACATTCCACATCAAATAAATTTGTTTGTAATGTCACCATTTTCTATGATTTTATTAGACATTTGAATAAGTCCTAAAGGGTACAGTGGACCCAAAAGGACAACAATTGTGTGGATTTATTTTATTATTTTAATTTAATAAAATTAATTGAAAATTAATTGTGTAAAGACTAGATTATGATTAGAGATCCAGAAACCAAATCCATGAGGATGGATAACGTTCATAAGACTTTCCCACTTCTCCAAAAATCCTTGGAGGAAAAAAAAAAAAAAAAAAATTGGAAATAAAAATCTAAAAAGTTACCCCAGTAAAGAGGAAGTTATTGGGAAGAGGTGGAATAAAGCTAGAAAGAGGAAAATATAACTTTAAAGTACTTTTGTGGAAGAAACAAAAGGAAAGACTAGGCAAAAAGGATAACAACATCTTGATTTAACAGGAGGTAGTTAATGGAAACAAGATGATGGGAAAGTAGGGTTAAATGAGCAGATTTGGGATAGACAAGGGGTTGTCTATTGCTGGAGGATTTGATCTCTGCTCAGGGGGAGCTGTGGAGAAAGAGCTCAAAGGTTGGGTGGAACCTAGTCTACCTTAAGTGGTATGCACCAGTTAATTTAATTTTAACTTAGCATTTAGTATTTTTATGATTATGTTGGTGAAGTAAGATAGTATATCTAAATGAACTTGTTTAAATCTGGGCATGATTAGATGATTGTGCAATTAAGGCTGGGTATAAATCATGTGGGAGGTCTATACATTGAACATATTAAACTATAATAAATATAATCAGTTTACATATTGTTTCACAGACATTAATCTAATGAGTAGCAACTCTCATAATATCTAAACCTTGTTGAAGGTTTAGATCTGAGGTTAGGTGACTCTTAGAAAATTATTACTGCATACTATTAGTGTAATAGTATTATTTTGAAAATAAATAACTTCTGTTGGGAAACCAATAGAGAAAGGAATCACATATGTATGACAAATAGTATGTAAATAGTATAGTCAAGAAATCTCCTAAGTTGTACTATAAATGGAAAATATCATTCATGAATTGAGCATGTACTCAGTAGAAGGAAAATAAATATATAAAATAGGGCATATTAAACCTGGCCATTCAAGTAAATTGCAACAGTAATAAAAATGAAAAATAAAATACTAGCATTAGTTCTATCATTGTAACAGGTTGCAAGGAGGAACTTAGCAGTTATACCCTGAGGTATAATATTTAGGCAAATTATTACTTCAAAACTATAACATAACTTCATTAGAGATGAAATAATTTCTTTAAAAATATTATAGAGTTATAAATGTCAAGGATGTAAATCCCATTATATTACATATTTCGTAACCCATCTGGGTATAACTAAATTATACAAAGGGAGAACTCTATCTCATTCAACACAAATTGGACCATATCTCTGTAACTATACTGAAATAGTATATCTGAAAACTCCAAGGTAGGTTACTGGACCAACTTGAAGAGAAGAGAGTCTATCATTATGATTGAACAAAAGAATAATGGCAATAGTGGAAATATTGTGTAATAAAGAGGGTACATGTATAAGACAGAGACTATAATTTAGTAAAGAATACAATCACAACTGTAAATGAGATCTGATTATAAAGGAAGATCTATAATGGTAAATAATTACCTTATATATGAGGTAGGACATTCATGTGCAACAAATGAGAAAATATTTCCTTGTTAGGAATGGAGTGCAAAGCTTAAAATAGAAAAAAATTAATTTATAATTGTTAAGTCAAAAACTCAGAATATCATTATCATTAGACCTTCAATGTAAGAGTAATGGCAATGTCCCTATACGAGTTGATGGAAAATTAAACTGGCTGACTAAGTTAAAACAAAAGAAATGCATGGTTTAATGAATGAAATGATGAGGAGAAACCATCATAGAAAGCAAACCAAAGGAATTACAAATCTAAAGAGGGTTATGAAAAATATATTGGGTCCTGAGAGGGAAAAGGAGAATTCTCTGTAAGGAGAGAATGAAATCTCTAACCCATAAAATCTAAAAATGGATTTCAAAACAAAACCCTGCAAATCTAAAAATCAGTTAAGAGAAATCATTCTCTGGAGCCAACAAGGGAAAACTCAAATTTCTAACAAGACTAATAGAGACAGTTTACTGTAAAATAAATCAGTGACTTGAAAGAGAGAAAAACATAGTATGAAATTACTGGAGATGTGAATATGGTTCTCGGAGGACAAATCGAAGACACAATGTATTCTTTTCGATTGTCCATTTGTTTTTTCCAAAAACGTTGTTAGAACAGAGATGCTAAAGGGTTTCATGTATACTTAAACTGTCTACAAATACAAATTTGGGAAATACAGTAAGTATATTAAACACAGAGAAGAAATTTAAATTCCGGCGTGAATGCTGACAAGAGAGGTTTGAGTAAGACTTCCATATTATATAATTGCGCAGTGATCTCCAAATTTAAATGTAATGAAAATCGTAATCATATATAACATTAATTAAATTTATGGAACTGCAAGTCAAGAACCATCGAAATGGAAAAAAAACATTCAGACTAATAGAATGACCTGATACTATCGAGCATTACCAATATCTACAACCAACTCTTCAAAGTTTAAGACGTTCACTACCATTACCATAATGTTGAGTATATAAATTCATGTACAGGTCATAATATCTAGAAATGCAAATGAGTATCCAAACTAGAACCCCGGGGTGCGTAAAGAATTGTTAATTTTCACTTACCCACAAAGCAACATAGTGGAAGAATGAGGCCATCATCGTGGTTCTGGCCAAACCCATGTAAGATATTAGTTAGAAACTAAACAAGGAGATCAAATCAAAAACCACGAAAATAAAGTTCAGAGAAACGTCATACTCCAGAATGTTACCTTAATAACGTGAAGAAATAGCCTCGACGTGAAAAAAATTCATGTTCCTTAGACCTCCAAAATGAGTATAATTCCCAAGTACCCAAAATAAGAGCCGAAAATGAAAATGGGTTACAACAATGGAATTTTAGATTCATGACAGAGTTAAATCTGATCTCCAAATGCTAAGAGTGAAAATAGTCATAAGTCAAATGAAAATGACTTGAAAACATAACCATATTTGGAGTCTAAAACCCTAATTTCCATTTGATCATATCCCTCCATTTTTGAGAAATCTGACGACTATAGGAGTCCTTGCGGATTGATAGGTTGCATCAAAGCCTGACAAGCCATGTGATACAGTAACAACTAGTCAATGAAGGTCAATCCCAAGAAATATCACAAATACATAATTTGATGGGATTAGATACAAAGGAGGAATCGTATTTAAGCCACAGTGAATGCCAGAAAATAACGTGTCAAGAGTAGAACTGTGGAACGTACCAAATCAAATGTATCACAAGTGTTATACAGCTAAAAGTATAAATATAATCTCAATTTCCATGTGTGGAAAGGTAAACAAATACGCACATAGGGTTTAGTTGTATACTTTGAGAAACGTATTATATACATTGAGAGGTAGAGTAGGTAAGTGGAAAAAAATGAATTTATATTAAGTGATGTAATTTGTATCCAATGGTTAGCATTAGGTATCTAAACCTATGTGGAAATGACATCGTTATAAAGGAACCATATTAATAAAGATCATATATATATATATATATATATAGGTTTGAGATTGTATGTGAATAATAACTTTCAGAAACAAAGTTAAACCATAGCAATAATTGACACCATTATAATCAAAGTGGGTTGGTTTTAATTTAAATATATAGGTGTGTGAAAACCTATATTTATATAGCATATCTTTTAAGGGAAAGCTAAATAATGAATATAGGGTTGATGGGAGTTAGGTTTAGAAAAGTTTTAAGTTATTGACATGAAAATGTAAATTGTTATTAATAGCTAAGAGGGGAAAAGTTAACTATTGATATACAAATTTCAGATGAAATGAATTAGGGATGAATTCTTAAATGTAGTATTTCATTGAGATTTTAAAATTGGAGTTTCATTTCAAACTAATATATGAATACGCGTGAGAGATGTAACTATGCAGTAAAGTAAATTGTTGATGGAGAAACAATATTCTATCCATATGAGGAAAGTAATGTTAGCGCTATAATTAGAAGAAAAAAAAATTGTCGAAATGGAGATGTTACAAATGGTATTAGAGCCCATGTTAAAACACTGGGCCATAATGTGTGCTCACACCAAATAAAAATTATGTTGATGTAAATTGTTTATTAAATTATTTTTTCACTTATGTTTATTTTTATGTACAGTGAAACAGTGTAGAACCATACAGCTGCAAACCATGAGTGAAGGGGATGAGTTGTATGTGGATCTGGGTGGTGAAGAAAATCCATCAAATCCTAATGCTCCATTGATGGCTATGATGCATCAGATGCAAAGAGAAATGTTGCAACTGAAAAACCACAATGAAAGGCTATCTTTAGCCAGCGAAGAGCAAGAAAGGTTAATCAGAGAATTAACCTTTTGGAACAGTCACGAAGGGGAAGGTTCTGGAAGAAGGAGAAAGGGAGCTGTAAACCACTCATAAGGTTTTGAGTAGGATGAAGCCTCTAGATATCAGCCTAGGAGGAACAAGGAATTACAAGGTGAATTCTGAAATCAAACATCCCTCCTATGATGGAGAGAAGGAGGAAGATAAAGAAGCTTGGCTTCTAAACATGATAAAATACTTTCAAGTTTATGAGTATGAGAGTAAATTGAAATCCAAGGTGGCTATCTATCAACTACAAGGTAAGGCTACCTTGTGGTGGGAGGAAACCAAAATGGTGCATGTGATAGATGAGAAAACTGTCACTTAGGAGGATTTCCAAATCAAATTTAAAAATAGATACTTGAACGAACGATATTATGATGATAAAGCTAAGGAGTTTCATGAGGTTAGGTTGTGACAACTTACCATTGATGAGTTTGTAACCAAATTCACCAACCTACTTCGCTACATGTACCTTATATGAGGGAAGAGAAGTCAAATGCACAACGTTTTTAAAATTTTCTACCTACTATATACAAGGATAAGATAGAATTTTATAATCCCAAGACAATGGATTAAGTGGTGCACAAGGCAAGACTGTGTTACCAGCAGTTCAAAGGCAGAAATGAACAAGCCAAAAACTGGCAGAACAAAGAAAAATGTGACTCTAGTGGAAAAGGAACAAAACCAACATACTTGAAGAAATTTGGGAGTAATCACCAAAGGAAGAAGTTTACAAAATCTGGAGAGAATCTCCAGCGTAATCACAAACAGATTCTAAACATATAGATGGAAACAGTAAGAGAGAAGGAACTGTTAAATGAGGGAACCTCTATAGTGCTGAGGGTGTGGAGAACCTCATCTACTGAGAGATTCTCCACATAGAAACATTCAGAACATAAAAGTGTTGAGAGAGGCAACTACTATAAATGACGTGGCAAGAAACATCCCCAAAATGAGTGAAACCCTGGAAGATCGTCAAGATAAACACCAATCCACAATTTTTGAAATAGAAGGTATGATTGTTGAACAACTTGTTTATGTTTTGATAGATCTAGGTTCATCCTTAAGCTATATAGATCCTCAAATTGTAGAAAAATGCAAATTGATGTCAGAGATTCAACAATCATGGTTAATTCATTTAGCTACCGGAACAAAAAGAAAAGTGACCCATAATTTACCCAAGACAATTATAATTTTAATGGATATGAAGCTAAACTAAATTTGAACATTTTACCTCTAGGTTCCTACAAAGTGTTGGTAGGAATGGACTGGATAGAAAAACAAAAAGCTATGTTAAATTGTCTAGGAAAAACATTACACTATATAGATGGTGAGGGAAAACCAATAATAGTGAAAGGGAAACCCAAACCCATATCTGTGAGACAAATTTCAGCACTTCAATTGAAAAGAACAACAAGAAAAGGTTTCTAAGTGTATTATGTACAAGTGGAGGAATTGGGAAAACAACCTGAAAATGATATTTTGGAAAAATTACCAGTCATCCGAGAGTTCAATGATGTGTTTCTAGATGAAATTCCTCATCTGTCCCCTAAAAGAGAAATTTATTTCTCGATTGAATTCATACCATGATCTACACCAGTCTCTAGAGCCCCATAGAGAATAATTATCTCGGAATTGATGGAGTTGAAAATGCAACTGCAAGAGTTGCTGGATAGCGATTATATAAGACCAAGTGTATTCCCATGGGGAGCAACGGTACTATTTGTCAAAGAGAAAGATGGCACATTCAGAATGTGCATAGATTATCAACAATTGAATAAACTAACCATCAAGAATAGATATCCTTTACCCAAGATAGATGATTTATTTGATCAAGTTAGGGGAGCCATAGTTTTTTCAAAAATTGATCTACGAACAGGCTATCATCAACTGAGAATTAAAGATGAATATATAAGTAAAACTACATTCAAAACAAAATAAAGACACTATGAGTTTGTGGTCCTACCTTTTGGGTTGACTAATGCACCTGCTACTTTTATGTGCTTAATGAACAGTGTTTTAAATATGTACTTAGGCAAATTTTTCCTAGTATTTGTTGATGACATTCTGATATATTCTAAGAATGAAGATGAACATAAAGAACATCTCAGAATTGTCTTACAAACACTCACAGAACATAACTTGTATGATAAATTTAGCAAATGTGAATTTTTCAAAGATAAAATTAGAGTGCTTAGAACCGTATAATTTGGAGAAGAGGATTGATGACCAAAAAATACAAGCTATAATGGAATTGGCCTCATCTTCTCTCATTTTCTTCCACTGAATATTCATAGGGTGCATAGTATTCTGAAATGATCATATGTGGCAATGGATATGAAGTTCTTTGTGACACATGGAGGAGTTTGTTTGAGGGGAATGAATACCATGAACTTTAGTACCACCCTTCCCAAAATGATATTGAGCAAGAAAAAATTCAGAGCCAGATTTTTTAAGAATACATATTTGAGATAACATGTAATCAGATAAAACAACAAGTGGGAGGACTTTCCCATTGACAGTTTACACAATGTGCTTACCAAGCCTCAATCAGCAGTGAGTAGTGCTGAGCATTACATGGAAGAAAGTTCCATGCACCTCTAAGTTGGAGTCAACCAGATGTTAAGTTAATACTTGGACTTGATGCATTGTAGGAAATGCAAAAAACTGTAAAGAAAATTCAGCAAAATATCAAAACAACACATAACAGGTAGAAACGTTATGCAGATAAAAAGGGAATTCGTAGAGAATTCAATGTGGATGATCATGTCTACCTAAGAATTAAGCCCAAGAAGAGTACTTTGTACACTGGTAGCTGTGAAAAGCTAGCACCACAGTACTATGGAATTTTTGAAGTACTAGAAAGAGTGGGACCAGTAGCCTACAAGTTGGCTTTACCTAGTCACAGTAAGGTTCACGATGTTTTTCATGTTTCATTATTAAAAAAATATGTGCATGATCCTACTCATGTTATTGATTTAAATGTGATACAGGTGGAACCAGAAGGGTAATTCTTTTTAGAGCCACTTCGCATCTTAGCACAGAAAGAAATTGAGCTCCGAAATAGAACAATGGCCAGGGTGAAGGTGCATTGGAGGCACTTTTCTGCTGAAGAGGCTACTTGGGAGAGAGAGGAAGATATGAAGGACAAATATCCATCACTGTTTGAAAAGTGAATTTTATATTTTTGTCTTTACAACACTGAGGACAATGCTTTGTTTTAGAGGGGGAATACGTATTGTCCCCAGTTTCTATGTTTTTATTAGAAATTTGAATAAGTCCTAAAGGTTATAGTGGACCCCAAAGGAAAACAATTGTGTGGATTTATATTATAATTTTAATTTAATAAAATAAAATGGAAATTAATTGTGAAAAGACTAGATTATGATTAGAGATCTGGAAACCAAATCCATGAGGATGGATAAGGTTCGTAAGACTTTCCCAGTTCTCAAAAAATACTTGGAGGAAATAAATAAATAAATAATATATTGGAGATAAAAATCTAAAAATCTACCCCAGTAAAGAGGAAGTTACTGGGAAGAGGTGGAATAAAGCTAGAAAGAGGAAAAGCTAACTTTAAAGTACTTTTGTGGAAGAAACAAAAGGAAAGCCTAGGAAAAAAGGAAAACAATATCCTGATTTAACTGGATGCAGTTAATGAAAACAAGGTGATGGGAAAGCAGACTTAAATAAGACTATGGAGGATAAACAAGGGGTTGTCTATTGCTGGAGGATTTTATCTCTTCTCGGGGGAAATTGTGGAGAAAGATCTCAAAGGTTGGGTGGAACCTAGTCTACCTTAAGTGGTATCCACCAGTTAATTTCATTTTAACTTAGCATTTAGTATTTTTGTGATTATGCTGATGAAGTAATATAGTATATACAAATGAAATTTTCCAAATCTGGGCATGAGTAGATATTGTGCAATCAATGAAAATTATAAATCATGTGGGAGGTCTTTACATTGAACAAATTAAACTATAAGAAATATAGTCTCTTTCTGTATTGTTGCACAGACATTAATCTGGAGAGTAACAACTCTCACAATGTCTAAACCTTGTTGAAGCTTTAGATCTAAGGTTAGGTGACTCTGAGAAAATTATTACTGCATACTATTAGTGTGATAGTATTATTTTGCAAATTGATAACTTTTGTTAGGAGACTAATACAGAAAGGAAACACATATGTATGACAAATAGTATTGTCAAGCAATATCCACGACTGTAATATAAGTGGACAAGATCATTCATGAATTGAACATGTACTAAGCAGAAGGAAAATGAATAGATAAAATAGTGCATATTAAACCTAGACATTCAAGTAAATTGCGATAGTAATAGAACTCAGAAATAAAGTAATAGCATTAGTTCTATCATTCTAACAAGTTGCAAGGAGGAAATTAGCAGTTATACCCTGAGGTACAGTCTTTAAGCAATGTACTGCTTCAGAACTATAACATAACTTCATTAGAGATGAAAAAAGTTATTTACAAATATTATAGAGTTATAAATTTTAAGGATGTAAATCCCATTAGATTACACAGTTCATAACCCCTATGGGTATAACTAAATTATACAAAGGGAGAACTTTGTCTCATTCAATGTAAACTTGACCATATCTGTGTAACTATATGGAAATAGTATATCTGAAAAATCCAAGGTAGGTTACTGGACCAACCTGAAGAGAAGAGAGTCTATCATTAGGATTGAACAAAAAGAATAACGACAGTAGGGAAAATCTGGTGTAATAAAAAGGGTACCTGCATAAGAAAAAGACTATAATTTAGTAAATAATACAGTCACAACTGTAAACGAGATTTGATTATAAAGGAAGATCTATAATGGTAAATAATTACCTTATAGATGAGGTAGGACATTCATCTACAAAAAATGAGAAAATATTTCGTTGTTAGGAATGCAGTGCAAAGCTTAAAATTGCAAACAATTAATTTATAATTGTTAAGTAAAAAAATCAGAATATCTTTATCATTAGACCTTCAACATAAGAGTAATGGCAATGTCCCTATACGAGGTGATGGAAAATTAAACTGGCTGACAGAAGTTAAAATGAATGAAACACATGGTATAATGAATGAAATGATGAGGAGAAACCATCATAGAAAGCAAATCGAAGGAATTACAAATCTAAAGAGGGATATGAAAAATATATTGGGTCCCGAGAGGGAAAAGGAGAATTCTATGAAGGAGAGAATGAAATATCTGACCCATAAAATCTAAAAATGGATTTCAAAATGAAACCCTGCAAATCTAAAAATCAGTTAAGAGAAATCATTCTCTAGAGCCAACAAGGGAAAACTCAAATTTCTAACAAGGCTAATAGAGACAGTTGACAGTAAAATAAATCAGTGAATTAAATAGAGAAAAGCATAGTATGAAATTACCAGATATGTGAATATGGTTCTCAGAGGACAACTCGAAGATGCGATGGAGTCTTTCCGGTTGTCCAACTGCATTTTCCAAAAACGTTGTTAGAACAGAGATGCTAAAGGGTTTCATGTATACTTAAACTGTCTACAAATACAAATTTGGAAAATATAGTAAGTATATTAAACACAGAGAAGACATTTAAATTCCAGCATGAATGCTGAAAAGAGAGGTCTGAGTAAGACGTCCATATTATATACTTGCGTAGTAATGTCCAAATTTAAATGTAGTGAAAATTGTAATCATATAAACCATTAATTAAATTTTTGGAACTGCAAGTCAAGAACCACCGGAATGGAAAAAAAAAAAGTCAGACTGACAGAATGATCTGATACTATTGAGGCATTACCAATAGCTATATCCAACTCTTCAAAGTTTAAGACATCCACTACCATTACCATAATCTTGTGTAGTGAAATTCATGTACATGTCACGATATCTAGAAACACAAATGAGTATCCAAACTAGAACCCCAGGGTCCGTAAAGAATTGTTAAGTTTCACTTACCTACAAAGCAGCACAGTAGAAGAACGATGCCATCGTCGTGGTTCTGGACAAACCCATGTTAGAGATTAGTTAGAAACTAAACAAGGAGCTCAAATCCCAAACCATGAAAATAAATTTTAGAGAAATTTCATACTTCAAAAGGTTACCTTAACAACTTGAAGAAATATCTTCGAAGTGAAAACAAGTCCTGTTCCTCAAACCTCCAAATTGAGTATCATTCCCAAGTAGCCAAAATAAGAGCCGAGAATGAAAACAAGTTACAACAATGGAATTTCAGAGTTGTGACAGTGTTAACTCTGATCTCCAAATACTCAGAGTGAAAATAGTCACAAGTCAAATGAAAACGATTTAAAAATGTAACCATATTTGGAGTCTAAAACCATAATTTCCATTCGATCATATCCCTCCACGTGTGAGAAATCCGACGTTTGTAGGAGTCCCCACAGATCGACGGGTTGCATCAAAGCCTGATGAGCCATGTGATACAGTACCAAATAGTAAATGAAGGTCAATCTCGAGAAATATCATGAATACATAAGTTGATGGGATTAGATACAGAGGAGTAATTGTATTTAAGCCACAATGAATGCCTAAATATAACGTGTTAAGAGTATAATTGTGGAACGTACCAAATCAAATGTATCATAAGTGTTATACAGCTGAAAGTATAAATATAATCTGAATTTCCATGTGTGGAAAGGTAAACAAAGACGCACATAAGGTTTAGTTGTATACTTTGAGGAACGTACTATATACGTTGAGAGGTAGAGTAGGTAATTGGAAAAAAAATGAATTTATATTAAGTGATATAAATTGAATCCAATGGTTAGCATTGGGTATCTAAACCTATGTGGAAAGGATGCCATTATAAAGGAACCATATCAATATGGATCATATGATAGGATTATATATATATACAGGTCCGAGATTGTATGCGAATAATAACTTTCAAAAAGAATGTTAAACCATAGAAATAATTGACACCATTATAATCAAAGTGGGTTGGTTGTAATTTAAATATATAGGTGTGCAAGAACCTATATTTATATAGGATACCTTTTAAGTGCAAGCTAAATAATGAATATATGGTTGATGGGAGTTAGGTTTAGAAAAGGTTTAAGTTATTGACATGAAAAAGGAAATTGTTATTAATAGTTAAGAGGGGAAAAGTTAGCTATTGATATACAAATTTCAGATGAAATGAAATAGGGATGAATTCCTAAACGTAGTATTTCATTGAGATTGTAAAATTGGAGTTTCATTTCAAACTAATATATGAATATGCGTGAGAGATGTAATTGTGCAATAAAGTAACTTATTAATGGTGGAAGTACATGATAAAGTGACCAATAATATTCTGTCCATAGGAGGAAAGTAGTGTTAGCGCTATAGTTAGAAATAAAATTTTGTCAAAATGGAGATGTTACAAATGGTATCAAAGCCCATGTTAAAAAAATGGGCCATAATATTTCCTCACACTAGAGAAAAATTATGTTGTTGTAATTTTTTTATTAAATTGTTTTTTCACTAATGTTTATTTTTATGTACAGTGAAATAGTGTAGAACCATATAGCTGCAAACCATGAGTGAAGGGGATGAGCTATATGTGGATCTGGATGGTGAAGAAAATCCATCAAATCTTAATGCTCCATTGATGGCTATGATGCATCATATGTAAAGAGAAATGATGCAACTGAAAAACCACAATGAAAGGCTATCTTTAGCCAACGAAGAGTAAGAAATGTTAATCAGAGAATTGAACTTTTGGAACAGTCACGAAGGTGAAGGTTCTGGAAGAAAGAGAAAGGGAATTGTAAACCACTTAGAAGATTCTGAGGAGGATGAAGCTTCTAGATAGTAGCCTAGGAGGAACAAGGAATTACAGGGTGAATTCTGAAAAATCAAACCTCCCTCCTATGATGGATGAAGGAGGAAGATGTAGAAGCTTGGCTTCTAAACATGATAAAGTACTTTGAAGTTTATGAGTATGAGAGTAACTTGAAATCCAGGCTAGCTATCTATCAATTATAAGGGAAGACTACCTTGTGGTGGGAGGAAAAAAAAGTGGTTCATGTGATAGATGAGAAAACTATCAGTTGGGAGTATTTCCATATCAAATTTAAACATATATACATAAATGAATGATATTATGATGATAAAGCTAAGGAGTTTCATGAGCTTAGGCTGGGAAAACTTACCATTGATGAGTTTGTTACCAAATTCACCAACTTGCTTCGTTATGTACCTTATGTAAGGAAATATAAGGAAAAGGTATGACGTTTTTTAAATTTTCTACCTACTATCTACAAGGATAATATAGAATTTGATAATCCCAAGACAATGGATAAGTGGTGCGCAAGGCAAGATTGTGTTACCAACAGTTCAAAGGCAGAAATAAACAAGCGAAAAACTTGCAGAACAAAGAAAAATGTGACTCTAGTGGAGAAAGAACAAAAAACCAGCATACTTAAAAAACTTTGGGTGAAATCACAAAAGGAATAATTTTTCCAAAGCTGGAGAGAATCACCCAACCCAATCACAAACAGGGTCTAAATAGATAGATGGAAATAGTAAGAGAGAAGGAACTGTTAAAATGAGGGAACATCTAAAGTGCTGGGGGTGTGGAGAACCTCATATGCTGAGAGATTTTCCACACAGAAACATTCAGAACATACAAGTGCTGAGAGAGGAAACTATTCTAAATGATGTGGCAAGAAACATCCCCAAAATCAGTGCAACCCTGGAAGATCGTCAAGTTCAACACCAATCCAAAATGGTTGAAATAGAACGTATGATTGTTGAACAACCTGTTTTTGTTTTGATAGATCTAGGTACATTCTTAAGTTATATAAGTCCTCAAATTTTAGAAAAAAAAAAATTGAAGTCAAAGAAATTTCAGCAATCATGGTTAGTTCAGTTAGCTACTGGATCAAAAATAAAAGTGACCCATAAATTACCCAAGACGGTTATAAATTTGAATGGGTATGAAACTAATATAAATTTGAACATTTTACCTCTAGGTTCCTACAATGTGTTGGTAGGAATGGATTGGTTAGAAAAATATAAAGCTATGTTACATTGTTTAGACAAAATATTACATTATATAGATGGTGAGGGAAAACCTGTGATAGTGAAAGGGAAACCCAAACCCATATATGTGAGCCAAATTTAAGCACTTCAATTGAAAATAACAACAATAAAAGGTTGCCAAGTGTATGTTGTACAGGTGGAGGAATTGGGACAGCAACATGAAAATTATCTTTTGGAAAACTTACCAGTCATCCGAGAGTTCAAGGATGTGTTTCAAGATGAAATTCCTCATCTGTCCCCTAAAAGAGAAATTGATTTCTCAATTGAATTAGTACTAGGATCTACACCAGTCTCTAGAGCCCCATACAAAATGAGTATCCCAGAATTGATGGAGTTGAAAATGCAACTACAAGAGTTGTTGGATAGAGGTTATATAAGACGAAGTGTATCCCCATGGGGAGCACCGGTACTTTTTTTCAAAAAGAAAGATGGCACATTAAGAATTTGCATAGATTATTGACAACAGAATAAACTGACCATCAAGAATAGATACCCTCTACCCATGATAGATGATTTATTTGATCAAGTTAGGGGAGCCACAGTTTTTCAAAAATTGATCTAAGTATAGGCTATCATCAAATGAGAATTAAAGATGAATATATAATTAAAACTGCATTTAGAACAAGATACAGACACTATGAGTTTGTGGTCCTACCTTTTGGGTTGAAAAATGCACCTGCTACTTTTATGTGCTTAATGAACAATGTTTTAAATAAGTACTTAGACAAATTTGTCCTAGTATTTATTGATGACATTTTGATATATTATAAGAATGAAGCTGAACATAAATAACATCTCATAATTGTCTTAAAAACACTCATAGAACATAATTTGTATGCTAAATTTAGCAAATGTGAATTTTTCAAAGATAAAATTCAGTACTTGGGCCATATAATTTCAGAGAAAGGATTAGCAGTGGACCCAGAAAAGATACAAGCTATAATGAATTGGCCTGTACCTACTGATGTTTCCTCTATAAGATATTTCTTGGGAATTGCATGGTATTCCTAAAACGATCATATCAGACAGAGATGCAAATTTTACTGAAGCTTTTTGGAGGAGTCCATTTGGGGGAATGGGTATCAAATTGAAATTTAGTACTGCCTATCATCCCCAAAATAATCGCAAAACTGAAAGAACAAACTAGATTTTAGAAGACATGTTGAGAATGTATGTAATGGATAGACCAACAAAGTGGGAAGACTTTCTACATTTAACATAGTTTTCCTACAACAATAGCTACCAAGCCTCAATCAAGATGAGTCCTTTAAAAGCATTATATGGCAGAAAGTTCCATACACCTCTAAGTTGGAGTCAACCAGAGGATAAGTTAATACTTGGACCTGATGCATTGTAGGAAATGGAAAGAACTGTAAAGAGAAATCATCAAAATATCAAAACAGCACAAGACACGCAGAAAATTTATGCAGATAAAAAGAGAATTAATAGAGAATTCAATGTGGGTGATCATGTCTACCCAAGAATTAAGCCCAAGAAGAGTACTTATTACACTCGTATCTGTGCAAAACTAGCACCACGCTACTGTGGACCTTTTGAAGTACTAGAAAGAGTGGGACTAGTAGCCTACAAGTTTTCTTTACCTAGTCACATTAAGGTTCATGATTTTTTTCATGTTTCATTATTAAAAAAGCATGTGCATGATCTTACTCATGTTATTGATTGGAATGTGATACAGGTGGAACCAAAAGGGGAATTCCTTCCAGAGCCACTTCACATTTTGGCACAACAAGAAATTGAGCTCCGAAATAGAACAATGGCTAGGTTCAAAGTGCAGTCAAGGGACTTTGCCCCCAAAGAAGCTATTTGGGAGTGAGAGGAAGATATAAAGGACAAATATCCGTCACTTTTTTAAAACTCAATGTTATATTTTTGTATTTACAACACCAAGGACGATGTTTTGTTTTAGAGGAGGAATATGTAATGTCCCCAGTTTCTATACTTTTATTAGACATTTGAATAATTCCTAAAGGGTATAGTGGACCCTAAAGGAAAACAATTGTGTGGATTTATTTTATTATTTTAATTTAATAAAATAAAATTGAAATTAATTGTGTAAAGACTAGATTAAGATTAGAGATATGGAAACCAAATCCATGAGGATGGATAAGATTCATAAGACTTTTCTAGTTCTCCAAAAATCCTTGAAGGAAATTAAAAAAAGAAGAATATTGGAGATAAAAATCTGAAAAGCTACCCCAGTAAAGAGGAAGTTACTGGGAAGAGGTGGAATAAAGCTAGAAGGAGGAAAAGCTATCTTTAAAGTACTTTTGTGGAAGAAACAAAAGGAAAGGCTAGGCAAAAAGGGAAACATCATCCCAATTTAACTAGACGTAGTTAATGGAAACAAGTTGATGGGAGAGAAGGCTTAAATAAGAAGATTGAGGATAGACAAAGGGTTTTCTATTACTAACAGATTTGATCTCTTCTCGGGGGGAGCTGTGGAGAAAGATCTCAAAGGTTGGGTGGAACCTATTCTACCTTAAGTGGTATGCACCAGTTAATTTCATTTTAACTTTGCGTTTAATATTGTTATGATTATGCTAGTTAATTAAGATAGTATATATAAATGAACTTGTTTGAATCTGTTGTGCAACCAGCTCCAAAAATAGAAGAAAAGAGATATCAACGCCTTAGAAATAAGCCACTTCGAGGGGCCAACCACCAATACATTACATAAATTAAAAATTCTTGGATGATACAATTTACAAAACCTCCTTTCTATATATAGGAGTCCATGTGGCCATAATGTAATCCTAGTGGGCCACAATGTAATCCTAGCCAACCTAACAATAATAATTTAAGGGCACAATAATAACAAAATGAGGGTTAAAAGGGTACAATAATAACAATAAGGGGGTTACACTAATAACAATAAGGGACTATACTAGTAATATAGGGACCTAACATGCTCCTCTCCTTCAAAAAAGTGTTGTCCTCAACGCTTGAGTAGCTCTGGGTGCTTTTGTATAAACTTCTCATCCTCCCATGTAGAATCTTCAGTGGGTAAGTTCTTCCACTTGATGAGATACTCTGAAATTGATCGATTCCGTAGCTATCGAGTTCTTGCTTCCGTGACTACTTCAGGTTCCAATATGATTTTTTCTTCCTCATCAAGTTCTGGAAATATTGTTTGAACTAGAAAATTTTCACCTATAACCTTCTTTAAGCATGAAACATGGAAAACTGGATGCACTCGTGAAGAATCAGGAAGCTCCAATTTGTATACCATAGTACCAATCTTTTGCAACACCTTGTAAGGACCATAGTACTTTGGCGATAATTTATTATCCTTCTTAGCTTGCTTGAGGGACATTTGGTTATATGGTTGTAGCCGTAAAAATACCCAATCTCCTACATCAAAAATTCTCTCGTTGCGATGTTGATCTTCCTGTTGTTTCATTCGATTTTGTGCCAAATTCAGGTTATCCTTTAAGAGTTGGAGAACTTCTTGCTGATGCTCGATGTGATCTTCCACTACTTGAATTTTCCCTTAAAGATGACGTGATGGATGGTGGATGATATCCATAAAGTGCCATAAATGGGGTCATTTTTGCTGCAGTATGGAAGGAAGTGTTATACCACCATTCAGCGAGAGGTAACCACTTGACCCATTGTGTTTGTTTATCAGATACAAAACATCAAAGATATCCTTCCAAACATTTATTTACTATCTCAGTTTTACCATCAGATTGAGGATGATAAGATGAGCTATGAGCTAATTGAGTACCCAAACAAGAAAATAACTCTGTCCAAAAATTTCCAGTAAAAATGGGATCTCTGTCGCTCACAATAACCCTTCGGCTTCCATGTAGCTTTTTAATTTTGTCCATAAATGTAGTAGCAATTGTACTTGCTTTAAATGGATGAGATAATGCACAAAAATGTGCATACTTGGTAAGTCTATCAAATACCACCATGATGACACTCTTTCCTTCGGACTTAGGTAAACCTGTGATAAAATCCATTGAAACCTCCTCCCAACGTTGACTTGTAATGGATAGAGGTTGTAGAAGTCTCGAGGTCTTAATTGTCTCAACTTTATTCTGCTGACAAACCAAACATTCCGCCACAAACTTTTGAATATCAGATTTAAGGCCATCCCAAAAAAATTCTTTCTTCACCCTGTGGTAAGTTTTTAAAAATCCTGAGTGTCCTCCTAAAGGAGAAGTGTGCAATTCCAGAAGAATCTTTTGTTTTAGTTGGGAATTCTTACAAAGATATAAGCGATCTTTGTACCATAAGGAATCATTTTTTCAACTAAATGTATCAGATGTACTAGGATCTTGCTGCAACTTTTGAATGAGTGTCCATACATCTTTGTCCTTCTTCCATTCATCTTTTGCTTTGGTTATCCAATCTGGTTGGATAATAGAAATGGCACAAAGCAATGCTTCCACCTCTTCATTCTTTCTTGAGAGTGCATCTGCAACAACATTAAGCTTTCCTTTTTTGCATATTATTTCAAAGTCATAACCCAACATCTTTGTGACCCATTTTTGCTGCTCTTCTGAAGATAGTCTTTGTTCCAAAAAGTGTTTAAGACTATCATGATCAGTTTTTACCTTGAAGTGTCTTCCCATTAGGTAAGTTCGCCTTTTCTTTAGTGCATGCAGTATTGCTAACATTTCCTTCTCATAAATAGGTTTCTGTAAATACTTTCCTTTGATTGGACGACTTTCAAAAGCAATGGGTCTTCCTTCCTGCATTAAAACTGCACCAATTCCATTTCCTGAGGCCTCACATTCCACAATAAAGGTTTTTGTGAAGTCTGGCGTAGCTAAGACCGGTGCTAGGCACATTGCCTCTTTAAGATGTTCAAAGGCCTTAGTTGCTTCAGGAGTCCATGAAAATGCATCTTTCTTCAATAATGTTGTTAGAGGTGCTGCTATTCTCCCATAATTCTTAACAAACTTACGATAATACCCTATTAACTCGAGAAATCCTCACAATTTCTTTATGGTTGTGGGGACTTTCCATTCCTTAATGGCTTTAATTTTGTTAGGGTCTACTTTAACACCCTTGTGAGATACAATATGACCCAGATATTCCACCTCTTGTACTCCAAAGAAACATTTGGATGTTTTTGCATATAATTGTTTCTCCTGCAATAGTTTGAGCACCCCGTCAACATGTTCAACATGATCCTTCCAAGACCTGCTGTAGATTAGTATATCATCAAAAAATACTAGCACAAATTTTCTAAGGAAGGGTTTGAAAATGGAATTCATCAACCCTTGAAATGTAGAAGGTGCATTGATAAGGCCAAAAGGCATGACCAAAAATTCATAATGACCCTCATGAGTTTGAAATGCTGTTTTTGGAATATCTTCAGTCTTCATTCTAATTTGATGATATCCTGAACGAAGATCCAACTTGGTAAAATAAATTGCTCCATGTAATTCATCCAATAATTCATCAATCACAGAATGGGAAATTTATCTTTAATGGTGAGCTTATTGAGCTCCCTATAATCCGGACACATGCGCCATGATCCATCCTTCTTGTGTACCAATACTACAGGAGCAGAGAAAGAACTTTGACTATGTTGAATTATACCCGCCTCTAACATTTCTGCAATCATACGTTCAATTTCGCTCTTTTGGAAGTAAGGATATCTATAAGGCCTGATGTTTGGAGGAACACTTCCTGGAATCAAATGAATAGCATGATCATGATCACGAATAGGTGGGAGTCCTTGGGGAGTTTCAAACACCTTGGAATGATTGTCCAAGACTTGTTGGAGATCTGCAGAAATAGATGATTTTGATGTTGGAACTTCTAGTGAGCATAATTGTGCAATTACGCCTCGCTTTTCTTTCTTTAGAAGCTTTGTCATGACATTAGAGCTTATTATCCTTCTTGGCTTCCCTGCAATACCTCGTAATTCGACTTCCTTTCCTTCTGAAAAAAATTTCAAGAAAAGTTCTTGAAAATTAAAAGCTACCGTCCCCAAAGATTGTAACCATTGTACTCCTAGTACAACATCAGCACCTCCCATAGGAATGGAAAGCATTGGACTAGTCAATACATATTCTCCCATGGTTAGCTTAATATTATGGCATTTTCCAGAGCAATTTATAGTTCCTCCATTTGCAACCATCACTTGACATTCTGGTGCTGGGTATAGGAAACAATTTAATTCCTTGGCTACCTTACAATGAAAAAAATTATGGGTGCTACCTGAATCAATCAACACTATTACCTTTTTCTTCTTGATATGTCCTTCTATCTTGAGAGTTTGAGGAGTGGTAATTCCTGCCAATGCATTACACGATATGGTCAGACTCATTTCTTCCTCTTCTAAGGTTGGTTCCTAGTGTATATCCTCTTCTTTTGAAGATTCTTGTTCATTTTCTTCTTCCTCTTCACAATCTATGTAAAATAATTTCTTCTCAGCACACTTATGACCTTTAGTGTATTTGCTATCACAACTGTAGCAAAGCCCTTTTGCTCTTTTTTCTTCCAATTGATGTGGTGTCAACCTTGTAGGTTGTGGAAATCTAGGTGTAGAAACACTTCCTTCTTTATAGAAGTGAGTGGTAGGCTTCCTTGTCGCCATAATTTTACATTCAATTTTTCTTGCCAACCTGAATGCCTTCTCCAATGAATCAGGTTCCAAAACGCAAACTTCATGTTGAATGTTATCCTTTAAAGTGCCTATGAAGAGATCAATCCTGTGTTCCTCTGGAATATCAGTTACCCTTATATTCAATTTTTGGAAGTCCTCAATGTGCTCCCCACTAAACCCTTTTGTTTGAGATTTATCAATTGGCTAAAGAAGGTGTTGCTCTTTGTATCCTCATAATGTGCTATCATTTCCTCCGTAAAAATTGACCAAGTGACAATTTTTTTACAGGAGCAAAGCCATCGATACCATACAAATGTATTTTATTCTAAATGTAAAGTTGCAATGCGTACCTTTTGTGTGTTTTTCACATTATTGAGATCAAAATATTGCTCCATCTGTAGTATCCATGTTACGGGATCCTTGCCATCAAACTTCCTCATATCCATCTTTGGAATATGGTGGTTCTTCCATCCAACATTAGAGTTTACGAAATCACGATTAACATTTATTTTGTTCTCATCATGAGTTTCCTCTACTATCT
This sequence comes from Pinus albicaulis, assembly GCA_034641835.2. Taxonomy (NCBI): domain Eukaryota; kingdom Viridiplantae; phylum Streptophyta; class Pinopsida; order Pinales; family Pinaceae; genus Pinus; species Pinus albicaulis. Next base: position 821,822,023 of record CM076572.1, on the reverse strand, counting down.
TTTCACCATTAGGAAACATTTCTTGTATCAACTTTGTCAAACCTTCTATGTCTGCTTTTAGATCATTCTTCATGTTTTCCATTTTAGCTTCCATGTCATCCATCTTAGGTTCCATGCCAGCTTCCATGCCATCTATCTTAGATTCCACGCCTTTCTTCAAACCATCCATATTATTCTTCACACCATCCATCTTTGCTTCCACGCCTTTCTTCAAAACTTCCATTTCATTTTTTGCTGCTCTTTGCGAGAGAGAAATTTGGTGCACTTGCTCTTGTAATTTTGATAGATCATGTTGCAATTCTTCATCTTCATGAGTCATAGTAGAGCCTTTTGAGGTGTTGAATTATTTTTATGGGGAATTTTTTAGAACCCAATACTGATATCTATTCTAAAATATGCCCTTGGAATCAATTCAAATTGATTTTTCAAACAAGACTTATGCAATTCGGAAAAAAAATACACACCTTTTTCTTTCTTTTGAGGAGCTCGATATTGAAACTAGATTATCTCTGTGATTGCGGCTCTTCAATATCTAAAATTTAGCACTGAAGTAGCCCTCTGAATTCTATTTTGAATGGCACAGGTCTGACCTGATTTGGATTCTCCAAGACAAAGTTATGTCCAATCTCCTACAATGACCTAATTATGGACTGGTTCAGTAGAGTGAACTTGTACAACTTGCCACGTGTCATTATTTCATCCTTCGCCTCTGAAATTGATATCCAAGAAACTACAGTTTGTGTACTTGCGAAGAATTTTTATGGCACTCCAGTGCGATGCTCAAAGAGAGAGTTATTGAAATTTTCCCATGATTATCTCTTTGAGATGAAATTCAGGAGCCTGAAAAAGCACTACTTTCCACAGATCATATCTCAAAAAATATTTCGAACCAAGCTCTAAAATTTTGCGATGCGTTGTCTCAGGATTTTAGCTTCGCACCCTAAAAATTTCAGATTCTTAACCTTCGTAGAAAAAATGTTATAGCGCAAATGCCACAATGACCTGTTTAGGAGCCTAAAAAAAGACCTAACTTCCATAGATCATATCTCCAAAAATGTTGAGAACCAAGCTCTGAAATTTTTATACAATATTCCTCAATAGTTTGGCTTCGAACCCTAAAAATTTCAGCTTCTGAAACTTCGTAGAAAAAAAGTTATAGCTAAAATTCCACGATGACCTGTTTGGAGCAGCGAAACCCTAGAATCCAAACCTTTGATACCAAATGTTGTGTAACCAGCTCCAAAAATAGAAGAAAAGAGATAGCAACGCCTTAGAAATGAGCCACTTCGAGGGGGCAACCTCCAATACATTACATAAATGAACAATTCTTGGATGATACAATTTACAAAACCTCCTTTTCTATATATAGGAGTCCATGGGGCCATGATGTAATCCTAGTGGGCCACAATGTAATCCTAGCCGACCTAACAATAATAATTTAAGGGCACAATAATAACAAAATGGGGGTTACAAGGGTACAATAATAACAATAAGGGGGTTACACTAATAAAAATAAGGGACTATACTAGTAATATAGGGACCTAACAGAATCTCGGCATGA